>CM074951.1:3432612-3446841 GCA_037577455.1 Pangasius macronema
ATAGGGATAGGTGGAGAGTGATGATTCGCTGTGGAGACCCCTGAAGGGAAAAGCCGAAAGAAGAAGAAGAAGAAAGTTTCCTATAACGAAGAGTGTGTCATGCTGTGTCAGAAACCACATTCGCACGAATGTCTGAGATACTGAACAACTCTGTATGGTTTGAGGCTATGAGATTCCTTTACTTGTGCAAACAGAAAGCTTGATGAATTAGTAGTTAGTAAGTAAGTAAGTAAGTTTTATTTTAACTTTATTTTAAGTTTTATTTTTTTATTTTATTTAACCTTTATTTAACCAGGATAAAAACTCACTCTTTTACAAGAGTGACCTGACCAAGAAGGCAGCGAAAGACACAACAACAGTTAATGCAACAACAATTAAGCAAACAAACAACAACAACAACAACAACAACAAAATAATAATTAAATAAATAAAAACCACCAATTATTATATCAGGCCATTACTGAAAATTTAAAGCAATTTCAAAGAAGCTCTCAAAGATTAAAACCAAAGCCAGTGAGTGTGAGACAGGGCAAAGGTTCTCGACCTGCTCGTAATCAATGATTAAGAGTTATTGCCGGACTTGCCGTATATATATTACATATGACTCACACTGAGCCAATTACAGCTACACTGTGTGTGTGTGTGTGTGTGTGTAAGACTCTGACTCATCTGAAATATGAGTCATGATCATGTCTGAGAAGCTCTGGCTTGTGTAAGTGTCAAAAATAACACAATGCTGTAAATCATCAGTAAGTTTAACTGTGCAGTCTCGCACCTGCCGTCGAAAAAGAAGAATTTGCCCTTTCCGTTCTTTTCTCCGTGGACAAAATGGCCTTCGAAGCGGTCACTGGAGGAGTAGGTGACGGTACAGAAGCCATGGGGGAGCTCATCATCGTCTAGTGGGCCTGTGGACTCACGACACGGTCAGTCAGCACACAAAACTCACACACACCCCCACACACACACAAGCTCTAGATCTAAA
Source organism: Pangasius macronema (assembly GCA_037577455.1). Classification (NCBI taxonomy): domain Eukaryota; kingdom Metazoa; phylum Chordata; class Actinopteri; order Siluriformes; family Pangasiidae; genus Pangasius; species Pangasius macronema. Next base: position 3,433,595 of record CM074951.1, read on the forward strand.
AATTGCCCATGAGCTGGAATATTTGGCCTGAAAGAGTAGAAATATTCAGTGTATAATAATGATTGATTCACGGTTCGTTTTCTCAATGTCTGCTTCATACTCATTAGTGATGAAAGTGATGCTACAGGTTAAAGTTCTGTCCGAGTGACCTAAAGGTCGTGAGGTCAAATCCTACACCTGCCAAAGAGCCACGGTCTGGAAAAATCGTTAACACTTTACATAAAGCTTCTTAGATAAAAGGATAAAAGTATAAAAGGAATACACATATGCACTAAAGGCTCTCTAGGTTACAGTCAGTTAATTAGGCATTGTTCCACATTTCAAAACTTCATCCCAATAAGAATGTATGCTACAGGCACTAGCATGTCAGCCGTCATTCCACGCATTAAAGGAGCTATCTGCGATTTTTTAGAGCACGTCTGCTGCCTGAGAGGCGAAGTGGCGCATTGTGAACGTTTCCGTTGTCCACAACTAACCGGCCTCATCTCCAAAACTGAAACCATGTTGCCTTGCTGTTGTAGGAAAACAACCACGCATCCTTAAGTGTTTTCTTTCTCTTACACTACAGCAATTTGCCAATGCTTACAGCTTCCAATTTATTAACCTTCCTCCTTTTTTTTTAGTTTCGTTTAATGTTGTGTAAGGTCCAGAAGCCAAGTTAGCTCCTGTTCTCACTTACGTTATAGCAGCTATAAACAGCCGTTCCCTCACCAGCCTCTCTTTTTTTTCTCTCTTCAAGTTAACAAGACAAAAGAAACACAAATTGTCATATTACCAAGAAACCTCAAAACACAAACTGCTCTGTTTTGAAGCCGAGAAACCTGACATTGGAGACTCCTTCCATTAAATGTTAAATAATACAGAAAGCTTCACTATATCAACTATATCGATTATGCATTTTATCTGCTTTTTAATGTTTATTATTAGGTTTAGATTACGCAGATACCACCATCCATATTCACGTGAACGAGCTGTTACTATAGAAACGATAACAAGTGCATTAATATAAACCTGGGATTTGAATCATTACCAGAACTACTGTCAGATTCAGCTAACAAAGATCAGATTTGAGAATTGCGTTCAAATAAAAAGACATAGCACTACAGCAATTTTTTTTCACAAGGCTTCCACAATGAAGGAGTTATGACGTCACAAAATTGCATATGCAAATTAGGTTATTAAAAGAAAGCATAGAGGAGAAATCTGAAAGTAAAGCCTGATTTTAAACCAGGGCAGTTAAATCACAATTTTTAAAAAGAAGCATAAGAGTCTCTCTGCTGAACCTCTGACTGAAATAAAAAAACATATATATATATATAAATATAAACATAATAATAATAATAATAATAATAATCAACAGACATAGGTATTAAAAAGTTGCTCTGACGCCCTGACTGTAAAGATGACCAAAACAAATAGCGTTAACTTGCTCCCGCGTAGCGTTTTGTGAATAAGGATAACAACATTACCTTCTACAACCTCCTCCACATTGTCGTCGTCGCTGTCCATCTTTTATATTTTATTTTTTTATATATAAAAAAATAAGCTTTTGTTTTGGCCACACGCCGCACACCAGAGCAAAGCCGTTAGTCACAGCGTGCGCGCGCACTCTACTTCACAGCCGCCATGTCGAGTGTCATTCCAGTACGCAAGTGCACTACAAAATTCCCCGGATGTTACTTAACCTACGAGCACGCGAGCATTCAAGCAGCCTCTGTAGCCTAGGAGGAAACGGCTACAGTGCGGTGAAATCACTCGGCTCGCGCTGACAGGAAGACACGTCATCAACAGGATGAACACGACATATCCAAACCCTAATTTGGCTGAGTAATGATATTGATATCGACATTGATATTGATGAGGTCATCACCCCCCCCTTCCCCCCTCCCCTCCCCTCCCGTCCCCCACGTGTTCAACATGGAGGATACCATTACTGGGGTTCACTGACATTACACTTACAAATCAAAGATAAAATATATCTTAAATATATAAATATATATAAAGTATCCCTTCACAACAAACTGAGTAACATAAAACATTAATAAAACTGACTGTCTTTTGAAAACAGCAATTTTTTTAACCTGCCCCGGCCCACTTTAACTTTATTACATTATAAAAATACTTTAAAAAAATGAATATACTTATTACATTTAACAAATCCATGTTATAGCAGCTGGTTGAATTATCATTAGGTTATGAAAAATGTACATTTGTGCATCCCAAAGCATTTACTCAAGCTTGTTACCTAAACACATCCACCCCTATGAAATATTTGGAATATTCCAAAAGTCACATGATCCAAATTTCCTGAAGATCATGGGAAGAAGAAAATCAAGTTTTCTCAATGTTTTTTTTTCTTTATTTTCATTGAATTTTTTTTAGCTCACTAATGATATCACTTTGAAAGTACAACCATGTTTGCCAAATGACAGACTGAAAGTATTAATAATAAAACAACAATTAAATAATAAGTAAGTCATTATAATGTCTATAATGTCAATATGCTTTTAGCACTGATGCTAGTAAAACACATTTTATGTGTTTGTGTGTTTGTTAGTTCTTTGCTTAAAAACTCAACCCTGTTACTTTCAATTCTGTTATTAATTTAAGAGCAAAATGCAGCCATTTTAATAAAAAGATTGTTGCTTGAGATCAGAGGTTTATATTAAGATGCATGTTCAAATACATTATTATTTCTATAGTAAGACCTTTTTCACAGGCTCATGTACGGTGGAGGCATAATAATATAACAAAGAGGTATTTCAGACATGAGAAAGCCTTTGGGACAGAGGGGATTTCCCTTTGTGGGTTGTCAATAACATAACAAGCTGTATATTTTTCCTCTTATTAACTTCGAGAGAGAAAACAGAGAGGCTGGTGAAGAAAAGACTGTTTAGAGCTGCTCTAATGTAAGTGACAACAGGAACTGATTTGACTTGAGGCTGTTTAATAACAGTAAGAGTAACTATACTTTTTTAAAAGCATGGCAAGTTATTCTTATTATATTGTGGACGCTTCACATGGGAAAGTCTTCAGATGAGAAAAAACTGTTTATAGCTGATATAATGTAAGTGATGACAGGAACTAACTTGCCTTGAGGACATTCCTCAACATTATAAGCGTGAGTGTAAACAGATAAAAGTATGATGCGTTGTTCTTTAATGAATTGAAAATTGTAATCAATGACAAATTGCTGTGGTATTAGAGGAATAAAACACTTTGGGGGTATGTTGATTCATTTCCTACAGCATGTACCAAAGTGCTTACTCGTTTTAGAACTGGGGGGCATGGCGGCTCAGTGGTTAGCACTGTTGCCTCGCACTTCGAGGGCTAGGGGTTCAAATCCCGCACTGTGGAAATACGGAGCTTGCATGTTCTCCCTTTGCTTTGGGGGTTTCCTCCAGGTACTCCGGTTTCCTCCCCTAGTCCAAAGACATGCACTGTAGGCTGCTTGGCATTTCCAAATTGTCCATTGTGTGTGGGATAAGTGTATGATTTTATCAATGATTTTAACAATGCTTCCTTGTGTAATGTTACTTTGCAATGTTGTGATACTTTTGCTAATGTACAGTATATGAGTGTAGGGTTTGGGAGGGATTTAAGCTGTATATTTATTTAAGATGTAAGTTTTTGAAGCAACTGGCAACCCTGCTACAGGCTTGAACAGCATCCTGAACCTCTGATCAGACATCCTCTGATCCACTTGAATCTCTTGATTTGGTAAGTATGCACGTTTTAAAGGTTATTTGTATCCCAGTGGTTAAGACTGAACATCTATTTTATTTATTTATTGCACATCTTGATGATAAACACCTCCTCACGCGCTGTTTATCAGGTCAGCTGTTTACGTCATTCTGCTCGGAGCTAGCTAGTTAGCTTGTACTAGCGATTGGCTGGATGCAAAGTGTTCACAAGAATAACATATGAACTGATTAAAAAAAACTCCTTTATGATCATTATATCATTTATATCCTAAAAGCAGCCACAGTTAGTTAACGTCTTTTGTTTTGGCCGCCAGTGAATAAAAATACGTTGTTATTATTTTTTTATTATTTGATTTCTGAAAAATCCCGCCTCCTGCGGTACGATTGGTAGGTCATATCACGAGCTGTCCTCTTATTGGATATTGAGCTGTCAATTTGGTCGAGTAACCAATCCCAGCGCAGGAAATTCTCTACTCTATAAGCGGTTAGCATGTTTGTGTAGCGCTTTAGCTAGCAATTAGCAAAGTGAAATGAAATTGTAATTATGCTCATTAGCTGTTTCCATTGTGACCTGAAGTCATGGTTTACTACATTACATGCTTCGTTTTAATATGAAATTAAACATCCCAGTCTGACCCAATGGATTAGTGTGTTTAATGTGTGTTTAATGTGATGAATGAATGAATGAATGAATGAATGAGTGAGTGAATAATGTTACAATATTATCTGTTGTTTAATTTTCAGTGCACTTGAGCCGCAGCCCTGCATCCCAAAAAGGAAGACGATTATTTCACCATGAACTCTGATGTGGATGGTGAGAAAGTCACTAAGCTTGTTGTTGTTGTTGTTGTTGTTGTTCTTCTTCTTCTTCTTCTTCTTCTGTCTCAGTGTTGTATATGCTCTCAGAGATGCTCTGTGTTTCAGGTGACCTGGAAAATCAGGTGGAGTTGGAGGAGAAAACGAGGCTCATAAACCAGGTGCTGGAGCTGCAGAACACTCTCGAGGGTAAAACATCATCACTGGTTTCATCTGGCGCCTCACGCTCTCTAATGGTCAAGTTAAAGACCAATTCGAGCACAAAACTAGCGTGTAATATGTTACGTATCCTGTTATGTAAGAGCACCGTGCAGCATTGCATCTCTCAGCGTCAGTGTTTTGGCAGAATCTTGTATCTTTGTTGCATTTATGTCCATCAGTGTTTGGTCAGACATCATACACTGTATAGCCTAAAGTATGTGGACACCTGATCATAACACTCACATGTGGTTCTTCCGCAAACTGTTGCCACAAAGTTGAAAGCACACAAGTGTATAGAATGTCTTTGTATGCTGTGGCGTTGCAGTTTTCCTTCACTGGAACTAAGAGGTCCAATCCTGTTCCAGCATGACAACGCCCCTGTGCATTGGAAGAACTCGAGTGTTCTGTGCAGAGCCCTGAACTCAGCTCCACTGAACACCCTTTGGATGAATTGTGACGGCCCAGACCTCCTCACCCTACTCTCATGGCTGAATGAACACAAATCCCCACAGCCACACTCCAAAATCTAGAGTTAAGCCTTCCCAGAAGAGTGGAGGTTATTATAACAGCAAAGGGGGAACAAATCTGGACTGGGATGTTCAGCAAACACATATGGGTGTGATGGTCAGGTGTGCACAAACATTTAGCCATATGTTGTACATCAAAATGCAGATAGTTGTGTAAAGATTGTTTGTCTTGTGAGCGCATGTGTGATTTTCTGTTTGTCAGATCTCTCGGCACGAGTGGACGCCGTGAAGGAGGAAAACCTCAAGCTCAAGTCTGAGAACCAAGTTCTGGGTCAGTACATCGAGAACCTCATGTCTGCCTCCAGCGTCTTTCAGACCACTGACTCCAAAAGCAAACGGAAGTGAGGGAGGATTCCTGACCTCCCCCTGGCATCTGGAGTCCATTAACTCTCCGCCCATGTTTACTTTATTCACTCCTTAGTTTTATCCACTTAGACGTTATATAACATACCACTGTTACTTGTTATGTTTACAGCGCTGCTTTATATCTGCTCTTAATATCACATGACTAAAAATATCCTATAAATATCCTATAAATATTTATTAAGGGTCATAGATATATATTTTATCATTTTAGATTATTTTTTGCCTTATGTTAGGGCAAGGTATTAAAATATTCAGTGCTAAATCGTTCCATTAATTTACTGATGGCATTCATTTGTGTTTCATTTCGTTACTATTTCATGCTGTATTTATTTAATTTTTATTTTTTAGCGATTTTAGTTTTTATTTTAGACAACACAGGAGTGATGACTGTGCCTGTGAAACTGCTGTGTGCCACCATGTGTTTTAGATAACTTGATAAGTGAGTTATTCAGGTGCTTCTGTTCAGGGAAATAACATTTCTGATCTCCTGGTGCTTTTCACTAAGGAGTTTTAACAGGCCTCCATTACAGCTGTGTACATGCACAACATTCCTGAGCTGTATTTAAAGTTTGTGTAATAGCATTTAACCATTGTTTGGTCTTATTAATGCCTGTTGTAATAAATATGTTTTCATTTGATCTCTGGTGCTCTTTAATATGTTTAGTATACAGTATATGTGTGGATTATATTTCTAAATCCTAGCCAAACTTATATTAGTTGTCTTACCCTTATGAAAAAAATAATCACATACGTATCAGATGAGCATAAGTTTAAATGAGCATGCTTCCCCGCCCCCCCAAACGTGATTTATGTAAATGATATGTGATTAGTCATCGTGGCTTTGCATTTCACTATGTAATGCCATAAAACAATTCAATGTGGCATTATACAAACAAATATGTGATCACATCGGAGAAGGATCTATTCGTTTTGTGAGAAAATCACAGCTGTAAAATCGCATGTGAAAATAAAAACACTTGTGATAAATGTGAAACAAAACAAGAGAAGTGTCTAAAAAGACATTTTCTGTTGTAGGATTTTTTTTCTCCCAGCAGGACAAACCAAGAACACGATCTTTTTTAGTGTAGGGGAAATAGGGCTGCTTGCTGTATGCAACCTTTTAGAGTATACATTATACACTATAGAGTCTGATACCTGGTGCTTTGCACTCATTAGAAAAAAATGATCCCTAAACCCTTTCTGAAATGTGAAAATCTGCTGTAGGTTTCTACATCAGCACATTTTAAAGCTTCTTCATAGGAACAATCTGGAAACCGTTTGGTATTTTCGATGAAACCTTGCTTATTGAAGCGTAGACCACGGGATCTTTACAATTCCTGTAATGCAAAGAACTGCAAATGAGCCTGTAAATTAACATGAAAATGTAGAATTTTAATTCTCTGCAACTGTGATTTGAAATCCAAAGTAAACTGAACCAAATGTGAAGAGAGAAAGAACCACTCATACTGATCATCCATTTTCCATACTGCTTATCCTACACAGGGTGGCAGGGGAGCCTGGAGCCTATCCCAGGGCACCCAAGGCACAACTGGGGTGGAGGACACTCAGGACGGGGTGCCAGCCCACCGCAGGGCACCATCATACACACACATTCACACACACACACTGCCAATCAGCCAATAATGTATGTCTTTGGCGTGGAGGAGGAAATCAGAATACCTGGAGGAAGTCCTGAAGCACAAGGAGAACATGCAAACTCCATACACACATGTGGGATTTGAACCCTGGAGGTGCGAGGCAGCAGTGCTGATCACTTAGCCACCACGCCCCGCTAGTCACGATGTCTATTGCTAAAATCACTATACACATAAAATTGACTTTCACCTTTCAAATATAGCAGATGTCTCAGGAGTAATAGTGAACCAGAAATGTCTCAAGCAGATTAGCAAATTAAATCCAGTACGAAATAATAGTCATGAAACAAAACAGGAGCTCTTTGCTCTTCTGATTTTGTAATAAATGTCATACTAAAGACGTATCGTTTCAGTAATGTTGATAATCGCACTTCTCCACAGTTCCAACCGTTCACTAAAGCACAATGAGTTAACATTTAAAAGAATATAGTTCAGGGTAAACATCATGGTTTTTGGATGCAAAATGGAAAATATACTGTACCTTTACTTTTGCAATTTGTCTATCAAAAAAAAAAAAAAAAAGGAAAAAGCAGGATGTGAGTTTATCTTGCAGTATGGGACCAAACCAAGATAAGGCAAGAGAAGTTTTGATAGGAATCTCTTTTTCTTCGAATCTAATGTGAAGAAAGAACAGTGAGGAGGAATGTGCAAAATCTTAAAGGGGACCAAATATTCTGACTGAAAGGATCCAAAATCAAAATCAGTCAGTCCATCGGCTGTGATTTCTAGTAAACTCATTAGTTCTTCAGGAGAGTAACAAATTCATATCAATACAAACATTATATTAAAAAAAATTAAAATCTAAATTTTATTCTAATTGGTAGTCTGCCTGTCAGGGTTTAATTCCTTTCAGCGTTTTGTTTAAATGAAGTGAAGATGCGTTTATTTATTCAGGATGGAAACTTGACTCACCTATATTAATAAATAACACTTTAATTAAATCTGACCTATTCAAGTTCCAAAATGAATAAAAACCTAGCTATAAATAGAGTTCACGTAACAACCTGCGGATGAAAAACACTTCGGTTCTCTACCTGATGATAACCTCAAACAGCTTTATATTAAAAAAACAGCGCACATATCATAACTGTCTTTTGTATTTGCAGCAACTTTGGACCAAAAAAAAAAACTTTGACAAAAGTATTTCAATATGGATTTCGGATATTTGAATTAATTCTTCTTCTTCTTTCGGCTTTTCCCTTCAGGGGTCTCCACAGCGAATCATCACTCTCCACCTATTCCTATCTTCTGCATCCTCAACACTTGCACCCACTAGCTTCATCTCCTCATTTATTACCTCCATATNAGCTCCATGTCCAACATTCTCCTACCAATATACTCACTCTCCCTCCTCTGAACATGTCCAAACCATCTTAATCTAGCTATCTGGATATTTGAATTAATTACACAATCTTTTTTTCTTTGGTGGGCTGTATTTAACACATTTTTTTCATTTTAGCCTATCAAATAAAGAAACACCACTTAATCGATCACCATTCTAAACGGAAATATTACACTTCAATACCGATACGAAAACTCTATTGAGAGAGAAAAAAAAAACAAAAACCCAAATTCAAATTAAGCTTCCTAGGGAAAAGTAAACGGTGGTCGAACTTAGCATTTAGCCAATTTCATCTTCACGTTCATCTTCCTGAAGTGAAGTGAAGAGACGTGTAGAGTTAACCGGAGTCAAAATAAAAGATATGAACCATAAAGAGGTAAATACGTCTAAAATTTTTGTTCTACTGAATTAGCTACATTCCTGTTAACTTTGTTTGTTAGCTGCTAACAATTGGCAGCAAGCTAATGTTAGCATAACTTAACTAGCTGGACAGTTACATGCCTGGGCATCAGGTGTTTAAAATCACTGTAGAAAACTAGCTGTTTGAGTAGAACAAGAAAACGATTTTAGTTGTTTGCCACTCTGTAAGCATCTATGTATCTCAGAAGCTTCACATTTGGACTAATTTGAATCACTGAGAATTGTATTTAGGGCTCAAATTCTCAAAACTATAACCTGTAATTTACAATTATGCATATAGGCAAAGCCTATCCCTAGAAAATTCAAAACAAAGAAAAAACATATGCAAACATGTACATTTTTTAAATAAACCACAGGAAAAAAAATTTAATGCGATGTGTATAGAATTAAACTGAATAAAATTTAATTTAAATATTCATATAAATTTATATATTCTCTTCTTCTCTTTTCTGTTCACTTGTTTCCTGGGATCTTGGATAAGCCTGCTGAATGCTGCTGAAAGCTTTCCTCATCATTAGCTCATTGTCTTGACACCTACATACGTCAGGGTGCGGTTCATGGAAATGAGATGTATATGAGGCTGGAGCGTGTTGCACGCATATGACATGTAAACAAGGCATGGTCATCGAATCACATTGGACATACGCATCGTCATTCCGTGCGCTCAAGTTCACACTCATTTCTACAAAACTTTGACGAATAAGAAAAAGATTTGAGATTTTGACTGGTCGATCTACTCTCACCGTCACTTATGTCATTCTTGACATTACATTACTGAACCCAAACCTCATAATAAGACTAGTTATAGGTACATTTACATCTCCACAATAAGCAAGATCTTTTTCTGTACCAAAAAATAGAATATATATGTAAATATTATCCTCTTCTTGAGCAAATGTAGGCTGAATGTCGGTGTGACAAAAGAAAAGACTCAGCAGTGTTCACATCACATCACATCACATCAACTTCCTGCTCTAATTATTTGCCAGAGTCAAAAGTTGACACTGGTGGAGTCAGTCTTCCTCAGTCTTCCTCAGTCTTCCTCAGGTGGTGTCGCTCTGTTGTGTAGGTTCTAACACAAAGCACACGGTAGCAATCCAAACATCAGAAGAGTGAAGGATGAAAAGTGCTTTTTGACCACTGGGGCACTGTTGCTCAGAGATAGACGAGCTGCCATGAGTGATCTCGGCTTTTCCCTCTCTTCACAGGTCATCAGACTTGAATAAAGATCTGTCGAAGAAAGAAAGCAAGAGAGACAGAGAGAGATAAAGAAAGAGAGAGAGAGAGAGAGAGAGAGAGAGATCAAATCACTGTAACTCACGTCCTCGAGTGGCTTGTTGCTCTGATAAAAAGGCCTATGGCTTGAATAAATGGCAACCATGTTACTGCACACGTTTAAATAAGTCTAATGTTCTTAAAATTGGAATAGTTGGATTACGTGGTGATGTTCATAAAATGAATCTGTACTGACAGGGTTTTTTTTTTTAAAACCTAGTGAATTTGGAATTAGTGACTAAGCTAGCTAGCTAATTCACAAAAAGAAAGTATTGCATATGTACNATTTTTAATGGCGTGTGTTTCTTTTATATCCGTTATTACCTGTTGACAAGTTTCTCTATGGGAATCAGTGAGAACGATTGTTTACTTTTACACAGTAAAGCCATTTTGAAGTGAATGCTAATCAGTGTGAATAGCACAGATGCTACATTCTGCTTATCAGACTATCACTTGCTCTTGTTTTGCCTTGCTACATAAAGTCAGTGTAAATATTTAAAAGGATAACCTCAGATATATTTTGTATTATAGGCTATTAGTGTGGTCTATCTAACCTACTGCAATGTTATAGTGTTAGAAAAGACCACAACATTATCAGCAGTACTTGGAAGACATCCAGGTAACTCCAGCTCACCTGTGATTCGGTTCTTTTGCTTCAAATGAGCGGGAATGAGAGCCAATCAGACGAGGGCCTCATAACATTAACTTATTAACTTATAATTCACTTTTATTCTCAGAATGAAGGTTGTGTCAGCCTTTCAGTTTTTGTCAGCTTTTACACTGTTTCACAAAATGAAAGGAATTTATTTTACCTACAGAAAGATCGAACATTTCCATGAATAATAAGAATCTAGAATTGCCTACAGGATCAGGATTTTTTACTGCAGAACTGCGATTAAATTTTTACTCTTCCCAAAGATGCCACAGCCGCCCGTAGGATCCAAGAGAGCAAACTTGGCCATGCTCTCTCTTCTGTTCTACAGAATATTTTCTGCAGGTTGGTGGATCTGCTGTATAGGAGAGGACAGCGAGAGTGTGTAGGGAACAGGAGACTCACTTCACTCAGGACGACCCAGACGTCTAAACTGGAATGAACAACGAGACGCATGGCGTCTATGTCACGTAGTGCTCCGTCAATTGGTCCCTCTGCTATTCCATTTACAAAAGAGCCTGCAAACACACACACACACACACACACAAAGATTAGTTTTTTTTATCGAAACATATTTTAGGTAGAAAGTAGCAGAACCAGGTTAAAAGTATAATTATGTGTTTTAATCGTAGTCTTTTTTTTAATTTGTTAATTTATAATTTTTTGTCGTTGTTCGAATTAAAAAAGTTTTTTAGGACTTACTAACTGGCTGCTATCATATATTGTTAATATAGTATATTGTTATAATTGAGAAAACGGACTGATCACTACATTTGATAATTATGTAAATAATTAGATTAAAATAATTTCTATTTCCTTTTTTTCTTTAGTCCAAATTTCTAGAATACATGGCATTTTCGTGGTACTACAGCTCTGTCCTTTGGTGTAGGTTATCTACAAAAAAAAAACGCACTGCATGTTCAATTCAGTTCCTGCAGTTGAGTCGATTCAGAGTCGATTCGCTTTCTCACTGCAACCGAATCACCTTAAAGTTTACCGAGACCACGATGTGGAGTGAGACCACCTCAGACCGGTTGTTTTGGTCCACACCTGAGTGTGCTTGCTGTGTTCTCTTCACACAGTCTAAACCATGCATAGAGGATTTAAAATGAACTCCCTGCTTGAAATTTAACCGAAAATATTAATAAAAGATGTGTGAAAACCTTTGCCGCTAGCAGTGCGTGTGTACGCGTGTCCATGTAGAGTCTGTCGATGCCGAGGATCATTAACTAGTTTGTGTGGGATGTTTTCTGCTTCCTGTTTTGTTCACATTGCTTTCTGATCTAACAAGCCCATATGGTCAAATGGTGACAGAATTAGGGTTAGGATATTCTAGTTTCTAGATTTACACTTTCGTTACTGGATTTTTCAGGCTTGGTGGAAACAGGATGCAGGATGCATCAGTAACATGTGTAGCAGCTACAGATATGCCACAGACTGTTCCACGCCACATAGGCAAACACACACACACACACACACACACACACACACACACACACACACACACACACACACTGTTATTACTTGAGCCGTTTTCTCTGTCTCTTGTTAATGGATGCGCTATTTAATACAAAAATACTTCCATAATTAACAGTAAATAGAATTATTAAAAATAACTGCCAGGCAATTACAGGGCCAAGCACTTTCTGGCCCTGTCTCTTAGCGACAGAAGAAGACCAGAAGCCATCAGGACCATCACCACTTGTGCCCAAGGAGGTACGCTAAATTTGCCGTCAATACGTCAAGCCGTTGCTGAAATACGCCCTCACTTCCTGCATAGCTAGCACAGCTAGCAGGTTTGCTAAATAACACAGGTTGCTTAGCTCGCAAATGGACAGCTACTTGGTTAGAATCAACGCAGAAGAAACAATCTTCGTGAAACGCAGCTTGAAAACAGACTTTGTCGGACAAGCCTTTGGTGAAACCTGTAGTACCCTAAACATATTTGCATAACGTCGTTCTTATCATCTGCTTATTTGTATAACATTAAAATTGTAAATGCCAAACTGAAACCAGGTGCATGGATCGAAATCATACACTTCAACAATGATCATAGTTCTCGGCAAACACAGCTGCTATTGTCGCTTATCTTGTTCGTACAGTAATATACTGTAATAAATAAAAAAAAAATTAAAAATTAAAAATTAAAAATATACGTTCGTACAGCAATATACAATATTAAATTTCTCAAATTATTATTACTAATAATAATGTTATGCTTCTGTAATTAATAATAAAAAATATTATTAGATAGATAGATAGATAGATAGATAGATAGATAGATAGATA
>CM074951.1:3466120-3486823 GCA_037577455.1 Pangasius macronema
ATAGAAATCCTGTAGTGTGTGCCTGGCTCAAAGAGCATCCCCTCCATCGGTATCTGTGTGTGTGTGTGTGTGTGTGTACACACGCTGTAATTCAATAAATTTGTTGGGTTTTTCTTCCTCAGATTCTTTAAAAACAATTTTAGAAAATTTTAGAATAATTATTTTTTACATGGAGAGAAGGCAACTCTTTCATTTGAAGTATGGTTCTTGGACTAACTTAAATTTAAAAATCTGTACAGTGCAAAGAAATGTCTACGGTAACAGATCCACCTTTCATCCAGTAGTTCATAAAGCGAATGAAGCGACATGGGACTGAATAAAGGCTCGAGCACGCGCGCGCGAGTGTTATTACGTGTTAATAAGCCTCCGCCAGTGCGCCTACCGTCTTTTGCGGCATTCCAGGAGCTGAGGACTAGCAGCCCTCCACACAGCAGACCTGCGAGAATGACAAATCTCTCACGGCATCTCATCCCAGCCCGGACAGGTGCTCTGATCTGGACCCTCGCGTTAAAATCCGCTCCGTGAAAAAAACGAAAGTTCCCTTCAGCAGGGTTCACTTCTGGTCATTTCAGTACTTCAGTCGTGTAGAGGGACAACGCGCTACTGCTCCGAGGTGCTGTCATCTCCCAACATGTGGAGAAGTTCAGTTTGAGAAGTCTGATGATGAGGAGGATGGTGTTGTGGGTGTGAGAAGTTCTGCGGAACAGCATCATCCTTTCCTCTTCACTTCACTCAGTGCTCAGAAGAGAAGCTCCTCCCTTTCCACCTGTACTCTGACGTCTGCTCAGTGGAGGGAAAAAACACCCAAAACAAAGCAAAAAAAAAAAACCCCAGGGGTTATGTAGAGAGTACAACGCCTGGGGCTGTGCTGCTGTAGTGAAACCTCCAGTCAGTGGTGTGATGCCCTGATACAGCACATTATGCATTATACACATTCCTCTTAAACCTCAGTCATTTCCTAATCATTATATTCTATTATTATATCATATATTAAATTATTACTTTTTTTTTTTAAATGTATTAATAGGCAAGGCAAAGTGATAATGAATATAGCACATTTCATACAGCATGTAATTCACAGTGCTTTACAAATAAAAATGAAGAATTAAAAGACAATAAAATCAAATAGGATTTGTGGACATTTAAAAATAATGGAATATACTAGAAACAAGATTCAGAAAAATTTGACAGAAAAGAAAGAATAAACTGCTGAGAATATAGTGTAATATACAGATAAATATACAGATTTGGGGGCAGTCATGGCCTAATGGTCTGAGAGTCAGACTTGTAACCCGAAGGTGAACCTGAAGGTCGTGGGTTGGAGTCTCGGGTCCAGCAGGGATTGTAGGTGGGGGAGTGNGGGTGTGTGTTCATGGGTGTGTGTGTGTTCACTACTGTGTGTGTGTGTGCACTTGGATGGGTTAAATGCAGAGCACAGTTTAAAAATCTCTTCATTTTATAAACACGTCCCTGTGAATGAGCTATTACTATACAAAACAATAAAATATTAACTGGAGCACGTTCAAATAATCCTGTGCCTTGCAGCCGGAATTATCGGCAGAGCTTCTATTATAGAAAACTAATCAACAGTTTCTGACCAATCAGATTTCAGAATGTAACAGTACTGTGGTATAAACTGGTACAGTGGTGATTTCATGATTGTGGTGTCATTAAGAGATTTTAAGGTGGCGTCATTAAGTGTTTTAAATCATTTCCCAGTATTGAGTTTGAAATAATACATTCAAAAATGTTTAGAAGGTTTCCTTGTTGACACTGGCTGCATTTCCTTGTTAAATAAGTAACAGGGTTGTGTTTATAATTAACGTAGAACGTAGCACAGAATTAGCAAAACAACGCTTCGTTAGAATTAGCAGCCAACTCCAGGGTCCAGTAGGAAGAACTGGCTAGTCTAAAATAGCCGAGTGATAGAGCTCAACGATTTTTCAACAATACCAGTTAATTCAACACATGACGTGTTACAATATATTTAATCAGGTTCATTTGAAATGTTGATGTGTGTTGACAGAACAAACATGAAACATATTGCACAGAGTTCCTTGGAGAGTTTATTTCTAAAACAGCTTAATCAGATAAAAAAAACAGGTATTGATATCGATAGAAAGAATCGCTGCTGTAATGAGAATTGTTTTCAGTATTTCTCATCTGGAATCTCATTTGTACCATCCTGGCACAATTCTGCAAAAACACAAATACACACAGTGTCTGTAATAACCCCTGTATTTGTGTAATACAGTCAGCATCTGGATTTTTCAGTATAACCAGTATAACTTCTGCTGTAGTAAAACAAGGTGTTACCAAACACTTACGTATTAGACATTTTAACACACATCATAAGGTGCTGAAGGTATTTAAAGACATTTACACCAACACCGAGTTGTTGAATTTTAATTACTGCATATCTAATAGACCACTATATAAACTACATGGAGTAAGGGACTTTTAGCCATTTATACTGCCGTGTTTCTGCAATTATTTAAGAATTTGTTAGATGATTCTTTTATACATAGAGTATACAACATCCATACTGACCTATTACAGTATTGTAGAACGACGGTTTTGAAAGTCTAAGACACTTCGCTTGCTTTTGAAACAAGGCCTTCGTCTCTTTTGACACTTCGCGTTCTCTAGCTACAACATAACAAACACAAACACAAACACAAACACAAACACACTTTACCATGTTTCTCAAATGTAATAAGTCAGTAATAAGGTATTGATTAGTTCTAATGTAAGTGATAATGAACTTGTTGCGTAGACGTTCCACAACGTTAGATGTAACTATAAATGGATAAAATGTATGACGTATCATTAATGAATGAATGAAAATTGTATTCCTTGGCTAATTGCTGTCATATACATGCGCCGGTATAGGAAAATAATCAGCTTCCTTTCTTGCTGTATCACATCACCCTGTCATTGATTATTTTCTTATAAAAGCATGCCCGGTCATGTTGTATTCCTCACGTGGATAAGCTCACGACATGATGGTGTAATTGAGATTTAAGTGATGTGCATACAGTGTGCTGTGCGCAAACAAATCTGTAACACTACTTAAACATTGCTTCAGAGTCAGTTGTTCAGAGTGTGGTCTCTTCCATGAGTGCCAGCGTAGTAGGAGGATGTGTGGGATGTGTGTGTGCAGTGCCACTTTGTGGCACAATCACAGATTACATCTACTAGCCAATTCCAATGATTTATCCGCACCGATGTTTTGCTATTATTCAAAAAATTCAGAATTACAGCAGAAAAAAAAGACCTTCCAGTTTAACAAAGTGCAGACCATAGACTTTAGATAGCATACACTTCTGGGACAGATATAGTTAAGTTCTGGCACAGTGATGGGAAAAGACAGTTATGGAAATGTACATCAAGACCCAAAGAAAAAAGTGACTTACAAAACAGCAAAAGGATTCTGTGGGAGTCGTCTTGTTGCTGAACAGTGTAGAATCCAGTGAAACAGTTGGAACAAGATGGTAATAAATAGAACTGGACAGTTTCACCGTCTGGCAGTAGACATGAAAATATGATGAAAATAAAAGGGCAACAATAAAATCGTGTGTCATTCACTGGTCATAGAATGGATCAGGCGATTATTTAGGACTTACTATTCACAGTATTGTTTGCAAGAGGAAATTCCCAGGATCCAGCCGTACATATATTTTTCATACTGCAGAGGAAAAAAGAAAAAAATCTGAAAGCATAAGGACTAAAACATTCCAGTGGGACTATTCAGGCTACTACAGAACAATAGCCTTGTGACTAAAATACCTGTATAAGAGTTAATCATGATAAGAAAATCTTATATAGTTTTATACCCCATTCTCGGGTCCTCGAGTCTCATGGTCAGAAGGTGTTGATTAATTTTCTATAACAGCAGCTCGGACAGTAGTAGTGCTGGCTGTAATTCAGATCAAGGTGCTTGTTCTGATATAGTAACAGCTCATTCACAGGGACTCGTACGGCGGAAGCTTCCCATAATGGAAGCCCATTAATAAATGTATAAAATTTGTTATTATTTAATGAAGAAAAATGTCTAATCGTCAATATGATGAAGTTTTGTGTGAGGAGATTTAACATTTATGAAAGAACTTCAAGAGAGAGAGAGAGAGAGAAAAGAGAGGCTCGTGAAGGAATATAGCCTAAGTGATAACCGGAATGAACTTAAATGTAACTCTAAATGGATAAATGCAATGTGTTCATCAATAAAATGATTATTTTCCTATTTCCTATTTTCCTATAAGTGTGTTTCCAGGATATACTACAAGACTCTTTGACCACAGTCACCTACATTTTATGCTACTTACTTGTTTTAATGAACTACTCCGGGATAAGCGAGATCCATGCACTGGTATTTAGCATTTAATATCTATATCTGATTTATAACTTGAAAAGATCTGATTTATCTAGTTCAAATAGGCGAGTACGAATATGGATATGAATATTCCACCTCTAAATAGCAAGAGAAAGATATTTAAACAACAGAGACCTGTATGTTTGCCTCACAAGGATGGTTTCGTTGTTTGTACCAGGTGAGAGCTCCATCCAGTACGTGTCCAACGTTTGTGTGAGCATTGCCAAAATACTCTCAGTTACTTCTCCAGCAAGGATCCACTTCCCCATGATCTAAAATATTAAATAAATTAATCTAAGAACATGAACGTTTAGGTGAGAAGGGAATCTTTAGAAACTCTGAAGTGTTGCGGTCAGCTTTATCCCAGGGAGTTTAAGACATTTAAACACACATGAGCCTAGATTTCTGTCTGTAACTGTTATAGTTGTATAAAAGACTAAAAAACAGCATATCGTTAGCCTCATAGCATAATTGCCCAAGTCATATTTGGTCAAACATGACTTAGGCAATTATGGTATNTATTAAATAAATTAATCTAAGAACATGAACGTTTAGGTGAGAAGGGAATCTTTAGAAACTCTGAAGTGTTGCGGTCATATTTGGTCAAACATGACTTAGGCAATTATGGTATGAGGCTAACGATGTGCACTGAGTTGCAAGTGATACACTGTATGGCCAAATGTATGTTGACACCTGACCATCATATGGTTCTTCTCCAAAGCACACGCTTGTCTAGAATGTCTTCACTGGCCTAATGACAGTGCCCTTGAGCATAAAGAGAGCTCATTGAACACAAGGTTGTGCCAAGGTTGGACTGGAAGAAACTGAGTGTCGTGCAAGGAGCCCTGACCTCAACCCCACTGAACATCTTTGGGATGAACTGGAATGTCGGCTGCACCATAGTGTATATGCAATAAACTGGCAGCGCAACATCAACAATCAGTCATCAACCAAACTTTAGACATTGACCTTTCCACATGATTACACAAACAGTGGATGCTAGATGCATATCGATCGTACTTTTTGATCATTCGACTATTTACATTGGTATTTTGCAGAATTATATATTAAATGAATGTTACTAGTCAAAAATAGATCTCCAAGGAACATTCATAGCTGAATTTCTGTGAAGGTTTAGATTACGCTAAAAAAAAGACACCAGTTTAAAGGTTTTACATGTTACTGGTATAGTGTGTTAAATCTGCATAGCACACTTACTGAGCTGTAGTTGCCATCCAGCACCTGGGGCTTTATGAGTTCCTCACAGTTTGGCTCAGTGTTGGAGCTCAAAGCCAGGACACTTGGAAGAGCCAGAGCGAAGCTGTATATCAGGAAAGCCATGACAGACCCTCGTGCTGAACTACTGTACAAAGAGGACACCAGCAGGAACTTTACACTCCTGTCTGTGTGGTCTAGTTGACCTTCAGAGTGATGCAACAGGTCTAGAAACTGTGTTGTCACTCTCTCCAGTATGTAAAAAAAATCCAACAAGTCTATACAGACCCTGAACTGCATTAAAAAACTACTAACCTTTCAGAAGCTATTTTGCTGAATATGATTTCAAAACATCTCCTCATCTCAAATCTCTCCATTTAAAAATGATATATTACAATGTAGACGAACACTAATCTCAGGGTCTTGTTTTATTGGAAATATTATTATTATTATTATTACAGGTTGGATGAATCCCTATGTAACCATGTAGTGGTATTTTTTAAGTACTGGATAGTTAGCATCTTTTCAGAAATACAGGCTTTATGAAGTCAGGTAGAGAAAACATGATATTAGAAATAAAACCGTAGTGATGATACTGATGTGTGAAGAGCCGTGCTGTAATAGCTTGGGTTAAAGAAATGGTTTAGTGATGATTTCTATTGCTGATGGATGCACAGTGTCTTTAATTTATTAATTATTAATAGTTGTGCCAGCGATGGAGGTTTAGTACACATAACATGTCAAATGTCAAGTGTCATCCAGTGAGGTATGACACAGAATTCACAATAAATATTAATGCCATAAAGCAATCATTCATTCTTTCCCTCTTGTTTGTGCACTTGGGAATATAATGATATACAGTAATATCGGTGTAGTGATACAGATCAAGGGCTTCAGTTAGTGTTTACAGCAAACGTCAGAATGAGGGGGAAATTGTGAAATCAGTGACTTTGACCGTGGCAGGTTTGCCAGATGGGTTCTCTAGAGTTCTTACAGAATGGTGTGAAAGACAAACAACCCCTTGGTGATGAGAGAGATCAGAGGAGAATGTCGAGATTGGTTTGAGCCGACAGGAAGACTACGGTAACTCAAATAACCACTTTTTACAACCGTGGTGAGCAGAAAAGCATCACAGAATGCCAAACATGTGGAATAACATGTAAAAAAATATCTAAAGATGAACGGGATGTGAGTGTGTCATAAAAAGTGACACAAACGGCTGATAAATCAGAGTGTGGAAGAGCAGGCTAATCATCAGGAAATGCAGACTCGTGTTAGCTTGTGATGCACTGTTGGAGCAGGGACAGTCCCGCGGATTCTTATTGTGTCTAGTTGTGGTTTTGTCCCGGCGCCTGATCTGCTCCAATGCTCCTTCCTCTTTTCTCTCTTGAAGCTCCTGTTGACCAACAATGGACGTCAGAGAGATATCGCCAGGGTGCTGGGAGGAGGGGTCAGGGCAGTTCAACCAATCTGAGGCCACAGGTCGGGGAAATCCCTCCTCAGGGGCGGAGCCTGGGTGGGCAAATTTCCAATAGTGAGAGCCTTTGAAGAGGAAGAGAGAACCTGATGGACAAAGAACACAGAGAAAGGAAATGATCTCATAAACACACGAGAGATTTGTTGATGTGTGAGAGAGGTTTGATGGTACGTGTGAATGGTTTGATGGTGTGTGAGAGAGGTTTAATGTGTGTGTGTGTGTGTGTGTGTGTGTGTGTGTGGTAATGCTTGAAATTTGGATTATGGTCTATGGATTATGGACATACTGTATATACGGTATATAACCCATAACATCATTCTTCCCTCCTCACCATTGTTCTCTGCAATAATTCCGTTCACTCCTCCTTCACTGAGCTCCGTCCACACCTGACTGCTCTCTCCTCGCTCTCCTCCCGACCTCCACACCACACCTTTATCAGGGTCCCAGTGCACACTGTGTTTCTCTCCATCCGAGCCTGCGGGATTCAGAGCAGACAGCGGCTGGGGGAAACCATCCTGCAGAGACAGGTCCTTAAACAGCCAGAACTGAGAACCTGAAAACAAAATATTAGACAAGACAAGACTTTACGTTCGGTTTGCCAATAAGAAATGCCTCATATAATCTCTTTATAATTCTGGTTAACATTGTCTGTATGTAAATATGTCGTTATTTCTTTGCCAGCACTAACAATTTGACATGTATATTTACATTTAATGAAATAAGTTAGTTTCTGTTATTATTTATTATCACTAATAAGACAAAATAATGCAGCTGAGCAACCAGGAAGTGCAACGTCCACCACCCTGAAGATTTCCCTCCAGTGTTATAGCTTTACTTCAGACTCCTTCCATAAATGTTCAATAAAAATCTCCTCACAGAAAAATTCAGTATATCAACAACTACACAGGTATGTTTTCAGTTTCAGTGATGTGTCCACCATGTGTAAGCTGTTACTATGGAAATTATAGAATATTAAAGTGCAGAAAATGAATCTACACTTTGTGTGTTTTTTTTTGTAGCATAAACTAGGTAATGCTAGTAATACAGCCATTCAGTGCATCTGTCTCCGGGAGACACGTGGGATTTTAGTATTAAAGCCTCGATTTGCATTTTCATATGATCAGCAAATTTATGTAAGAGTTTGTAATTTAAATGTAAACATGGTCAGTGCTACATGTGTAAATTATCAATCTGAATCTGAATCAGGGATTTATAATATTTCTGAATGCTGTTTTTGACCACAGATATATTTAAGGCTGATACCGTCAGTAAAGTCTAACATTCTCAAAAAAAAAAAAATCTATTTCTTTCATTCTTGTACTCGGTCAGATGTGATGGAAGATGTTACATGGAGCATGAAGGAGAGAACGCTTGGAGAAACCGACCGCTGATGAAGATGATGGCGTGATCCTCATGCCTCTCCAGTACAGCCCTCAGCGGGGGCAGAGATGTTGGCAGAGCAGCCCAGAGCTTGCGCACGGACACGGCTCTCGGAGAGACCAGTCCTCCTCTGTTCACCCTCCACATACTGAGACCTGGGAGAAGATTCCACTTATACTATATTTATAGCTCATTTATAAAGCCTAATGCTACTGGATAGCCATGATCAAAAAAGTGATACACCAACACAAGATAACGCAATCAAACTTTAAAAGGAAATGACATCTCTTTTCCTCAAAAAACTCGGAAAGAAATGAGATTTAAGAGATATACAGTGTTTTGTGTACAGAACGTCAAATGATCAGACATGTATCTCTCCAGCAATTTGTCAACAATTACACATTTTGATTTATTAATTAATGACTTTATACTTTTTATCCATTTAGAGTTACATTTAATGTTGTGGATCATCTGTGGAATAAGTTTTTCCTGTTTTTTTTTTTACATTTAAGTCTACATTTTGTCATGTTGCCCAAAAAAACCCCCCAAAAAAACAATAAAGCACATCCTCTGTCTTACTAAATGTTATGAAGCGCTGACACTGGAGACTCCTTCCATTAATGTTAAAATAAAATGTCTGCTTACTGAGAATTTCAACATATCAATGATTATTCATTTTTTTCATTTATTATCAGTCATACCTTATGTGTCATTCAGTTTCCTGAGCTGTTACTATAGAAATGATAATATTTTAAAATGAAGGCATTAATATAAACTGTACACACTGCTTTGTGTATTAAATCAGTACAGCTGTGTTATAAACACTGAGAGTGATGCACATTTGAATCTGCGACTCTTTACATCCCTGAAGAATTATCTTCTTCTTCAGGCTGGAAAAAGTTTGACCTACATGATTCACATGTAATACGTGAAACATGAAAAAACATTAAACCTGCTTTTGAAGAGAAGAGGTTTCTTTTATCTTTCTCACAGCCTCGGTTCTGTTATCAGATACTGGAACTTTACCTTTGAAGAAAAACGTCTCCCCTCGGATTTTAGCGACCGCGTCGAAACTGGCGTTGCAGCGATCCAGAGAAGGGCTGAATTTAAAGAGAAGAGGAGCAAAACACACCAATGTTTTTAGAATGGTTCTTATCTCAATGTAGCCATACAATTTTGTGCTGATTTTCAATAAACCAATAAACAAAAGCCAACATGATCTATCAACAACAAAAACAACAACAAAAACAACCACCAATTAGATACTGTATATAACAAGGGCATCCATTACTCCTGCGTGGATGTTCATCATACCTGTCCAGGTGACTGTGTGTGTGTCGGTGCATGTGTGTGAGTCTGTGTGTGCCTCTGCGTGGATGTTTCAGTTCAGCTTCTGCCTCTAGAGGATGACTGTCTGTCTGTAGAATATCACCCCTCTTTCCTAAACAAAGTACAGCATATTAAAACTTACACATGATTTCTGCCTCAGCAAATGAGAAATGTGTAAATTATAATGATCATATCAGCATAGTTATGGCATCATCTATGTCAGGAGAAGAGCGGATAGATGGATGGATGGATGGATGGATTAATTGTTTTTTATGGAGATATGGATGAATGGATTGATTGATAGATGGACAGATGGATGACTGGGTGGATTGATTACTGGATGTATAAACGGATGTATGTATGAATGGATGGACAGACAAACAGGCAGAAAGAAAGATGACAGACAGATAGAGGAATGTATGACTGGATGGATGGATTGATGGATGAATAGATTGATTAATGACTGGATTGATAAATTGATGGATGAATGAATGCTTGTACAGATGGACTTACAAATGGATGGATGGATGGATTTATTGGTTGCTTGATGGATGTATAGATGGGTGGATTAACTGATTGATTGATTGACTGATTGATTAAATTGGATTTGATGGATGGATGGATGGATGGATGGATTGATGTACTGACAAACAGACAGCACAAAAGCTTTGTAATTATGCATTTCTCATTACACAGCCCTCTGTTGCTCATCACTCACAATCCAGAACATTTTTTGGTGTAGTCTGGTTGGAGTTACCGTAGAGAGCAGTGATGTGCTCTCGGTCTGGAGATCCCAGGCTGAAGTTCAGCAGGTCTCCCAGAGGCCCTTGGTAGTACGGCCTCATAACGGACCCCCGTGCTGAAGAGTGGGAGAGTCCGAGAGCATGGCCGAGCTCGTGCACCAGCACCGTGAAAGCATCCGTCCCTTCAGAAGCTGCCGACACACAAAGCACACATCTCAGTGAAGAAGCTGAACCAAGCACGTACGTTTCAGAGTCTGAAGTGTGTGTGTGTGTGTGTGTGTGTGTGTGTGTGTGTGTGTGTGTGTCACCTGGCCGTCTGAATGCCCACTCCTCTTCTGCATCCAGATGAACTTCACCTGCTCTTTCTGGGTCAGAAGGAAAGAAGGCGTGGCCAACAGCCCCACCCGCCCCATCAAAAGGGTATCCATCACCATGTGAACCATGCAAGAAATCAATCAGGAGATCCGCCCCGTCTGGTCCTCCAACCTATCAGATTTCAGGCATAGTGTAATGAACAGGGAGTTGATAATGAGTTCATTGTTGCTAAATGAACAGATGTGCACATAATTATTTAATATCAGACTGAAAGGTGTGTATAGTCGGGCAGATTATATGAAAATTTGTTGAGCTAACATCTGACCTCGTGAAATTCAAGAGCTGTTGGTTCTGCCCACACTTTCAGAGCGTAGAAGACCAGAGAACGAAAAATGTCACGGGACAGAGCTGAGGAGGTGGGGTATGTGCGCAATCTGAGAGCAAGACAGTGAGAGAGAGAGAGAGAGAGAGAGAGAGAGAGAGAGAGAGAGAGATGATTTCTCCATTTTGTTTAGTGTTATTTTTGTGCTTCCATTGTTTAATTATTATTAAACACTGAAACAATGATGCAGTCAAAATTCTCAACACACTGCTGCACCCTAACACATACCTAGACTAAATAAAATCATTTCTAGCCCCACTCCACCATCACGGCACAACAGTGTAGAGTCCATGGGACACAACATACACTGGTGTCTTCCATCCTATACTGCTGTGCTGTCATGTCTAGCTATAGTACTTATTTTTGATTGATTGATGGATAAATTGGTGGATGGATGAATGGATTGATGGATGGATGACTGGATGGATTGACTGATCGATGTGTGGGTGGATGGATTGACAGAGAGACATGCAGAAAGATGACAGACTGATAGACAGACAGGGGAATGGATGGCTGGATGGATGGATCGATGGATGAATAGACTGATTAATGAATGGAATGATTGATAGCTTGATGGATGAACGAATGCTTGTGTAGATGGACTTATAAATGGATGGATAGATAGATGGGTGGATGTCATATCACCCACCCCTAGCACTGAGAGATTGGTACTGGAGTGTGAAAGCTGTTTTAAAACCAAGGTGCGCTCCAGGAAACTGATCTTTAGTCCACATAGTGAACATAGTGGTCACATTTATATTCCTGTATAGAAGCAAAGCCTTCTGAAGCCCTGAACCGATCCAGTGTGTGAACAGGAGTGTAAAAATGCCTGGAAAGATGAGCTTAAGATGAGCAAAACCTCCAGTTGATGTTTCTCTGATCCCAGCTCGATACGGCTCTCTTCACCCTCTGGCCTTGAAGCTCAGTATCTGAGTCTGACTCAGGGATCTGACTGCCTTCATCATCAGGAAGTGAACAACGTGGCATCTGCATCAGTCTCAGCGTCTCCTCGTCTGAATGAGAGGGAGAGAGGAGGAAGACAGAGAGGAGAAGTGATTGGTCACTGCTGAGAGGTTGGAGAGTGGCGTGGAACAGAAAGGCACGTGTTCCTACCCAGTGCTCCAGAGTCGTGTAATCCAGCAAATCTCTGCATGGCCTTCAGAGCGTGTGTGACTGCGGTCCAGGCCTGAAGCTGACCCGTGGAGGGGTCAGGAGGAGGCAGGTAGCCATACCTCATAAGCCAATCCTGTTCAAGCACCAAGAGAGGCATATGAGCATTATTGAATTTTTATAATTATTTGGACATTTGCTTGGATTTTATTGGATTTTTCAGTAGGGTTTGTTGATGGATAGATGGATGGATGTACTTTATTGATCCCTAAAAATAACATTAAGCATACTACACAAAGATTTAACATTCAATATATACTAGTCTGTTTTTTATTTATTTTTATTAATTAATTAATTAACTAATTAACCATGCATTTAGTCATTAATCATAATTAGGCTAATTTCCTCAAATGCATTACATTTCTTTTTAAATTTCAACCTTTAAAAACATTTATTTTTGCTTTTTAATACTTGATTACAGTAGCAACCTTTTGACTTTCCCTCGAGTAGATTTTTGTTTAGGTTTAAAATGTTCCTGTTTAGTAAAGTTGAACCCCTAATTATCCAAATTACCCCTGAGGAACCTTAGTGAAGACGTGTTTTGGGCTAGAAATGTTTGCTGAAAGAGTGAAATGTAAATGTACAGCCAGGGAAACCCCTTTTTATATCTAAATAGAGTATAAAATATTTCTGTCCCAGATAATATGATCTGACTAAATCTGAATAAATGACTCATGATCATTTGAATTCACTGAATCTAATGGCTTTGTATGGTTAAAAAAAAAATACACCAAAAAGTCCTTTAAGACAGAGACTAGTCTCACCACTAGCCTTGCGCTCTCATCCATTGTGGGCGTAACAGAGGGAGGAGTTTCACGTCTTTCTGAGGCAATGGGCGGAGCCATTGGGACAGAGAGCGCCCACTTGCATCCACACAGGCTGAGTGTAAGCACTGTCCACTGTAGCACCTTCATACTGAGAAGTTGTAAAACATTGAAGATGAACGATAAGCACCGTCCTCAGCCAGGAGGAAATGTTATAGTTTCCATCTTCAGTGGATCAGTGGCCCTGGGGACGAGAAACGACACGGACATCAGGACCACAACCGCAGACTACAGAGTGGAAAAATATCACATCGTGATCCTTGATGACATCATCCTCATATACACTTTATACCTTTTAGCTGATGTTTTGCTAATACAGTGTCAACAAGGGCCAATATACAGTTAGTTATACATTTCTGACTGCTTTTTTCTCAGTTATGATCGGTCAAATAATATTAACGCAGCTGATTCACGGGGATTTGTATGGTGAACACTTCACACAATCCAAGGCTCATAACAAACTGAACAAAAACCTGTTGTTGAGATGTTTATTTCTTTGAAGATTTATGTAAGAAGACATTCATTTAACTGAATTATAATGTTATGTTAGTAGATATCGATTTAACATTTATAGAAGGAGTCTCCAGTGTCAGCGCTTTGTAACACAACACAAGTTTTCCGACACGGGAAAATCTTCACAACGTGACATTTTATAGACGTGATGTATTTATTTTGGTCTCATTAACTTCAAGACAGAAGAACCAAAATGTCATTCTTAATGAATTATAAATTGCAATCGCCAAAATTCTTTGGTATAAGAGGACTAAAGAGGAATAAAACTCTTCAGGACTTCATTATTTACAGGAAAATAATCCACTTTGTGGTGGTAACAGTGTTCCACTTTACATAAACACTTTACATAATTGTTGATTCATTTCCTATAACAGCACACCCCCAAATGTTTTTTTTTTTTACTGATATATCGTTCACCCGTACCTCTCACACACACGAGACATATTTTATGTTCTTTATATTGCACAAGTGCAGAGCTGATAAAAGAACTGATATACACATGTGCTGCAGGTTTCTACCAAACCTAAAAAAAAAAACCCACACACCCACACACACACACACACACACACACACACACACACATGCGCACACGCACACAGATATAGAGAGAACGAAAGCTGTGGGTTTGTTGGAGAATTGCTCATACTCACACACACTAGTCACAAATCAGTCCAACTACAACTAATGCAGCTTCAGAAGACAAAGATGTTTAAAACACAACAATAGTGTCTTTGTGTCTCCACCACACCTTGTTCTGTTCACCACGGCCTCTTTCACTCCCCTCTGAGAGGTGCTTTTCTACTTCATTTCCCTCATTCCATAACTGTCTCTTTTCATCCACTTCGCTCTCAGACTCTTTTCATCCACCCGCTCTCTCCCTTAATGAAATGACACCTAGTAATTTAATTAAATCCTCACATCCTACAAGCCACTCAATTCCCCTTCCACAATGTTGTCCACTCTAAATTAAATCCACTGTCTACGCCTCTCATCTCCACTCCTCCGGTTTTCAATCATGCAAATCAGTCCTTCTTTAATCCACTTCCTCATCTTTACAAGCAAAACGTCCCGGCAGCATTAAAGAGATTTCTATGAGGGCCCTTTTAACCAGATTAGTCATGTGTACATATGAGTTGTTTTTGCTTCTACATAAACAAGCACTTATTATGATTAATATTAATTATATCGTTAGGTCCAACACTCTGACCCACCGAGCATTTCTGGGTTACTTCCTGTCAAATTAATGAACATATTGCGAAGTCTTGCCATTCCCTGTGTGTAAACCCGAGCCGTTTTTTTAAAAAAATGCTGACTGCCTTGTTGTTTATTGGCCCCTTGCCTGGCTTATTAGATTGCTCTTTGGATCACTGATTGGCCTTGTTGTTTATATTCGGCCGTGTTTTTGACCATTGTCTGATTCTTGACCTTGATTTTGGCTCACATTTTAACTCTGTTTGCTGCTTTCTGCCAAAAAACAACTTTGCATCTGGATCATTGTTCTGCATCTGAGGTCTCTTATGTTACAACTTGTCCAAGGTTTCTGTACAGTGCTTCTAAAGTGCAATTCAAGGATCTTTTACCCAACACTTTTAACTCACATCACAAAGCTTGGGTATAAACAGGAGAGTTTCAAGAAAAGACAGTAGCTTCATTTTTAATTAATTAACTTCTAGGAGCAGAGCATAATTTTGGAGCATAATTTTGCAACTTGTTAAGGTTTCCTTGTGCGTTTTCTTCCTGTATGCAGTGAAATGCTGGTGGATAGTCAGGTAGCATTATGCCAGCTCTGGATTTGGATTTCTATTCATATTTATTTAAATGCTCTAGTGTGATAAAGTTTTTGAGGGCTATTTGGCACAAAATGTAAATGTCAAGATGTCGTCACTTTTTGTTCTTGTATAACTTTAAAAAAATTTACCCACCATGGCCTGTAAAATTCATTTTCAAGTCAGTTGAAGTTAAACAGACATCAGGCATCATAATGTAAAGTTAGCAAGCAGGTAATATTTTAATACTTGCTAACAGAACCTGCCATCTTCCAGTGCTTAAAGTCTTGACATTACAGTTATTTATACCACAGTGCTGTTTAATTTCTTGAATCTGACTGGTCAGAAGGTGTTGATTAATTACCTATAACAGCAGCTCTGATCCAGCTGCAAGGCAAATCACAGCCTTTTATTCATGCACACGTTCTAATGTGACCTGATACGTTATTGTTTCTATAGTAAAAACGTACACTTTGGACTTGTATGGATTGTATAGAGGACAATCCACATAATCTAAGGCTGAATGATATAAGTCCCGATTGTCAGCGCTTTGTAACAGTCAGAGATAAAGCTCTAAACTTTACACACGGGAAAGTCATCAGGATGGAGGATGATGTGCTTTCCAGTTTCTCGGTGACATGAAAAGCTGCGTTTTTTTGTCTTATTAACTTCAACAGAGAGAAAAAAAAAGAGAGGCTGGTGAGAGAATGAGTGTTTATAACTGCTGTAACATTTGAGATAACAGGAACTAACTGGTTTTGCAGATATTTCACAACATTAAAGGTAACGATAAATGAACAAAAAGTACAATATCTTCTTTAATAAAGAAAAACTTTCATCGCTGGTGAAATTCTGGGGTATAAGAGAGTGGGGAATAAACCACTTGATGTGCTGTTTTAGGAAAATAATCAACATCGAGTTGGTGTGATGTGGCCTGATATGAATAACATCATACGTCTTTTACGTGTTTATTCCTTACTTTGCAACGTATTTGGTACTGTAGGCTTAAAGGAGACATAACGACCACAAGGAAAACTTAACTAGTTGCAAAATGATGAAGCTAAGGTTTATCAAATGCTATTTAGTCCATTTACAATGAAAATATTAAACCAGTTGTTTACTCAACACATAAAAAATCAAGCCTTTCCAGCTGTCCTTAAAATATGATACATGCCAACTTACCAAATACATAAACAACAATAATAACATCATCACAAGCTTCTATACTTAATAAATCCAGTACACATGTTTGTACATCTCATTTCTTTTCCTGGTTTGAAGTTGAACAAGTTTGAAAGAAGGAAAATAACAATGTATGGATTATAAAACATAGAAAACAAGTGAGCCCTTACCTTCGCTCTGTCCTTAAAACTCTGTCTTTTCGCTTTAATTCGCGCACTGTGTCCTTCACTCCTTCCTTCTCTGTCTCTCTGAACAGATGTGTCCCTCTCATCTCCTGAGCTCTCCCCCTCGTCTCTCACGACCGCCCTGCTAACACAATAGTCCCTTAAACACCCCCGAAAAACAGACTGCCCCTCCCCAGCAGAACACACTGGGCAGCTGTGTGTGTGTGTGTGTGTGTGTGTGTGTGTGTGTGTCGGAAGTATCAGTATAATACTCTCATGTATATAAATCACAGTAGAACACAAGGTCACACCAATGACATATCAACTGAGACAAAATAAAATATATATTGTGATGTAAAAAGTGGGATTATTGTGTTTCTCTGCTTTTTTAAAAAGTGTGTGTGTGTGTGTGTGTGTGTGTGATCCGACAGACAGTTACTATTTTTTTTTTAATCCAAATCCTCCTAAGAGAAGGATTAAAACCATCGTAGACAAAGATTTAACTGCTGCATTACACTTTGAATCCCCATCTCACTGAAACACACACAAGATGTCTAACATGTATGATTTCTGCTTCATTATTTTAACTGTAAATTAAATATCCCTTGAGAGAGAGAGAACAAAAATGATTGAGCGTTGGGGTGAGATGCGGAGGGATTTAGAGATAAGTACTTTTATGCATGTCAGAGTCTTACATGCTCTCTTGGACGAGTTTAGGATTATAACAGAAAAATAGGGATTCCAGATGTGCTGTCAATCTCTCCAGCAGAGCAGGAGTGTGTGAGTCTGAAGGGAATGACTTGATCAGAAAAGCACACTACAGAGACAGCTAAGCAGGATGGTTACTGTTTACAAGGCAGCTTATTTGCTAAATGAGAAATACATCATCTTTTAATTAGTTGAGGAAGACTGGTTAGTCTAAACTCTTAGGTTGTCACATCAGAATATCTTTCAAATCCTACACTTTGATCTCAGGAATGTTGAAGAGTTGATGTAACAGCAATGACTATCAGTGATCCATTTTTTTTAAGTAACGCCAATGACATTAGCATCACTTACAGTATTGTACTTAGCCTAAGATTTTAAATTAATAACATTATAGGAGAAAGAAATGCATCAGTTGTCAACGAGTAACATCACTGACACAGTTCAAGTGTGATATCTTAAACTAAGAAAGAATTGTGTTCTTAATATATTTATTAAAATATTAATTAAACTATTTATTTATATTATATTTAGTTAAAATATTTATTATGGCTTTGAGCACTGAAAGTAATTCAAAAAAGTTTTTTTTTTTTTTTTAATTGTTTAAAGATATGTTTCCTATTTGGATAAAACCACCGACACTTATTTTATTTAAAAAATCTTTTACTTTTTACTCAGTTTATGGAAACAAGGTTATAATTTCCTGGGTACAAGACATATTTCATGTTTTTTTTTATATTTTGCACATTTATTAAACACTGTGAAACTGGTGGTATTTATAATCAGTGGAATTCATTTAAATGAATACATTTTATGTCATTTATTTAGAGTCAAGGTTGCCAAGTGTGACACTATTTTCGGTGGTGTAAACATTTTGATGGGCAGACCTTTTCTCCGTTCTCCGGCGTAATAACAGGAACAACAGGACCACTGTTGGCTGACCCAGGTCAAAGGTCAGTGCCGGCTCAAGGGCCAAAAGGGTAGTGTGCACTGTATTTTAAGCCTGTTTGAAAAAGCAGGATGTATGTATGTATGTGTGTGTGTGTGTGTGAGTGTGTGAATAGGGTTGTGTGTTAGAGACAGAATGATCGAAAAGCCACAAAGAACCATGTGAACTCGGGTCTCCCTAACAACTCAGTTTGCTGTTGGAGGAACTCTGCAGTCATATAGACGGCCATTGTGAGCATCACACGAAGGCTCACGGGAGCATGCGTAGGATCCGTCGAGAGCGAGTGAATATGTAACCATTCCTGATGTGTAATGTTGACTGCAATACCAAGCATTACGCACTGATTAGATTAGGAATGATTAGGAATATGGAGCTGCAGATGGATGATGTGTTCACGAGTCAGGGAAAGTTCTGGAGATAAAGGTCATGGTTGCGTTCACCCGAGTGTATAAGAAGACTCTGTATGAATGGCCCTCTATTGTGGACTTGGGAAGCTGAAATGTCCTTATCTGAGTCTTTATTACTCTATCCATCATTTTTCTTACAAACTCAAGGGAACAAAACAAACCCGAGGGAAATGTTGATATTCTCAATGGTTTGGCCTTGTTTCCATATAAGACTTAACCCCTTAAGTATATTAAACTCCCAATTTATGACTCAGGTATACTTCAAACTGTAACAACTACTTGACAGAGACTCGTACGGTAGACGCTCCACATAATCTAAGACTAATTTTAAAAATCTATTGTTCTTTAACACAAATATGTATAATCATTGATATGGTGAGGTTTTCTGTAAGGAGACGTTATGGAAGGAGTCTCCAGTGTCCAGTGGGTTACGGCTTTGTGACAGTCGATAGGGTTTCTGCCACGGGAAAGTCTTCAGGAGAGAGAACTTTGCACTTTCAGGTTTCTAGGCAACATTAGAAGCTGATTAATTTTTGGCTTATTAACTTGAATACAGAGAGAAAAATGAGAGGCTGGTGATGGAACTACTGTTCGTAGCTGCTATAATGTAAGAGATAACAGGAACTAACTTGTTTTGCATACGTTCCACAACATTAAAAGAAACGAAACAGTTAAAGATATGAAAAAGTTTCCACCTGAAGGAGAGTGAACAGAAACGTGCTGACTCCAGAAACTCAGTTAAAAAGGTTTTTATTTTTCCATAGGAAAGAAAGTGATATTACACGCTCAGCGAATCTGACACAAGAGCAACTCTAGTAGCGGAGTGACCTAAAATCACAGATGCATCACTTCATGTACTTCATAATTCTAATACATGAGAGAATGTCGAGAGAAGGAGGATCTAGATCTTATTGGTAAATCCAAATGCAATCTAACAGCGGAGGAGTAAAGACAAGGTTACATGAGGTTACTGAACTGCAGGTGCAACCTTAAACTGGCTTAAACTGGATTCTTCTACAGAGCTGAGAAGAAATCAGAAACTAAAACGTTGGAGATGTGATCAAAGGAAACCATCACATCACATACTAAGTTACTGCAACCTCAAAAGAGAGAGAGAGAGAGAGAGAAAAGCATTGCATACTAAATCATGAGGTAAATATGCATGCAGAGGATCAACCAGTACAAACAGGAGTCAAAACACAAATCAAATGGAAATACAGAATGCAGATACAAAATAGTAAGTAAGTAATGAAGTGCTGTACATACATAAAAGTAAAATATCAGAATAGAGACTAAAATAGAGGCAGGACACAATAATAACACTGTTAATAAGAAAATGGATAAACAATAGGTAAAAATTTCCACTGCACCACTTGTCTTTCTTTAACATAGTAAACGTTGAATTCGCTGTCATTGAAGAGGAATAAAACACTTTGGGAATGAATCACTGCTGTTATCGAAAAATAACCAACTTCAGGGTGGGAACAGTGACTTCTGTTTCTCGTCCGGCTGCATAACACCACCCCATCAATTGTTTTCCTATAAGAGCACATCCTGAAGTGTTTTATTCCTTACACATATAATACCACAGAAGGGTCTAGATCATGAAATTAGGATTTATTTCAGGTTAATGTTTTAACAACACCAACACCACCAACAGCAAGAGTGCTGTTATGCTGAATATCGGCACAGCTGTGATTCGGCTGTAGGTAATTGCTGATGTTCAGTGCAACAATCAAGGGGAAGGTGAACAAGACAGTGGTGAGAGCGGCCATGCTGTATGGTTTAGAGACAGTGGCACTGAGGAAGA
>CM074951.1:3487882-3509108 GCA_037577455.1 Pangasius macronema
CAGGAGGCGAAGAGGAAGGCCAAAGAGGAGGTATATGGAGGTAATAAATGAGAAGATGAAGCTAGTGGGTGCAAGTGATGAGGATGCAGAAGATAGAGATCGGTGGAGAGTGATGATTCGCTGTGGCGACCCCTGAAGGGAAAAGCCTATTCTTCTTCTTCTTCTTCTGTTATCAAGATAATGATTCTTTACTGTAAAGTCTGTGTTATACTACTTTATAAATCACTAATTTTTGCTCCGTCAATGGAAATAGTTCCCAAAGAAGTATGATTGACAGCCTGTAGTAAGTGTAGTAACGGTTTTGTTGTAACGAACTGTTCAGATTTCAGGGTTGGAACTATTTATACAAAACATAACGCAAGTCTTTTGAAATATTTTCAAGTTCCCAACTGGGAATTACAGTATAACCCATGAAATCTGACATCACTCTAATTTCAACATGATGTAATCACGATATTTAAGGAAATAGAGTTTTTTTTGGGTAGAATATATAGAATGTATAGTTAATTTTTATTTAAAAGATTTATTACAACACCGCACGAAAGAAAAGTTGTGGTTGGAGATGCCGGGGATTGAACCCGGGGCCTCATACATGCAAAGCATGCGCTCTACCACTGAGCTACATCCCCATCCATACAAGACCTACTGAAACTACATCCTCATAAACAAACAGATATACACCTACTCATCTAACAGCCCAGCTAAAACGTTATTTATACAATCGTAAACTAAATTTCAGTAACACAAGACCCTAATCACAATATCACGTAACCACCTAGCTTGAAATTAATGTACCTAACAGTATAATATTTATAAAACTCTATCGGTTTTCCCAGTTAGCTAGTACTACCGTGTGTTATCCAGCTAGCTACCGCTTTCAATTTCACTTCTCAAAGCTCCTCCGTGTTAAAAGCGTTTCACCTCGCGCCTCCCACTAGCTAGCTAGCTCACCGGCTGCTTTTCGCCATTGTATAACGGAATGTCTTTGGGTTTTTTTTCTTCTTATATACATATTTCAAAACGTGTAACGACTTGGCTTTGTATTAAAAAAAACAACCACTGGACTACTACTAATTAAGCTAAACTCTTAAGCTAAGTTAGCAGCTAGCTTTTTTTTTTTTTTTTAACTTCCGTTTGTTTTTAGCTCCCCAGCTAACCACGATTATTAGACTGGCTTAGCTTTTATGTGTGTGTGTTTTTTTTTTTGGTTTTGGCTCAATGGTTAAACTGGGTATTGAAACGCTTAATCTGGATAATGGAGGATGTTATTTCACTCAGTTCTGGAAGTGAAGAGGACTCGGATATTGAGTTTGTCAGCAGTTACAGAGATGACAGCTCCAATGGCATCCCGTTTGTCAGAGCTGAACTGCTGCCTGTTACACCTGTAAGTCTCAGCCTTCCTGCTCTCTCTACACACACTGGACTTTAGATTTCACTGTGGCACAGCTTTAAACCAGAGCATTCAATATTAGTTTAACTGTTTGCTTGTATTGAAAACTAAACCAAAAAAAAAAAAACACAAAATAAAACAGTTAATATTAGCCACCTGCTTCCTTCCTTCCTTCCTTCCTTACACATGCGCAATCTCTTTTCCTTTTTTTTTTTTTTAAATCCTATTGTTTTTATTTTAAACACCTTCTCTTTATTTATTATCGTCAGAAAAATAACCACGACACACCATGCCATGTATGTATCACGATATCAAGACGTTGGAGTTCTGACTTTTTATTTTCCTAGCAAAACAAATGAAGAAATGAAGCATGTTATTGTATAACAGGACTGGGCGATATTATCGAAATATCACATCACAATACTTTCCAATGATACATGATATGCATCACGATATGTAGGTTTGCTAACATTCTGCCAGCACAGCTGTAGAGTTGCACAATACTTTATAGTAAATAAAATAAATTATTTAACATTAAAAACGATTAAATTGTAGTGTAACAACCTGGATTATATGTCATCAATCTATACAAAATAGGCCATAATATTATAAAGTGAAAGAATAACAGATATAGTTGTGATTGCGTATATGGTGAATAAAATGATTCTGATTCTGATTTTCGTACCGATGATATTTTTTGTGTTCCTGTTTATCTCAGGTTCTGATCGATATCACAGGACACCGCTTTTCATCAGACGGATCAAGATCTTCACAAAGACTAAAGAAGCTGTCGTGTTCCCCTATAGAAATCATAGATCTGAATCACGTGTCTGAATCATGTGTCACTTTTACAAAATCGCGTGGAAAAGTCCACCAGTCGCCGTATACAGTGAATCTTGAGAAAGATGTGATTTGTTTGGACTCCGTTGATGGGAATGGCGTAGTCAGAGGACAAGTACACAGTACACTAGTTCTTTTGAGAATGTGTTTGGTTGTGTTGCCACAAGTCGGTACAAATGAAGATAGCAGCACACAAAGGTCAGAAAACATTTCTCACCATTCAAGTCTGAAAGATATTTCACTCGCCTTTGAGCCTTCAAATGGACTCCGGGAGTTTTTCGAAGCACAGAACACTAATCACACACAGGAAACGTCCACGTCACCACCTGCTGAACAGAACCCCGACCACGATGAAAGGTTGGACTCCCCACACAGCTGGCTGAACAAAGCGCTCTCGCCTTTCAGCCTCGACAGTCCGTACTACTGCCCGAGTGAAATCGATGCAGCCGTGTTCTCCGAAGGGTCCCTTATTCTTTACGACGATGACAAGGACCAGAAATACACAACGTGCAGCCTTGATAAAACCGAATCCCCATTTGAGGTTGGCGAAAGTATGGAACTGCAAGGAAACACACACACACACACCTTATCACCTTATCCACACACTCAATCGCAGCTCGCTCCTCAGACGCTACCTACCTCAGACCGAGCACCCCTACCCGCCAGTCCTACGTCTACAGAACTCCTCGCCGGCGACTCTCCAGAAACAGGATCCGATGTGGACATGGAGAGTCCACCCATCAGTCCTGCGAAGTCCTCTTACACTCCCAGTCCACCGTCACACTCGGTGTTGGGTATTAAAGACTCTGCTTCAGTGTTACAGGCCAGCGGCATGGACAGTGACGATGCAGATCTCTCTCAACGCCATACGGAAGACGGACAGCAGATTTCTCTGGTGCAGTTCAAAAAGCTGAAACATTTATTAGGCGGACGAGTTCAAGATATGGTAAACATCTTATTAATTATTATTCATTAATAAAGAGAATTACTAGTGAAGGATATTTTAACAATTTAACAACAAACATTAGTAACTCTAATGTGTATTTTGTTATCAAATTATATTATATGTATGAATATGGTACGATACAGTGACTTAATGGTAGCCAACTAGATAGTAAATAAATATTAGTTTGGGTGCGAGCTGCATTTGCACTCTGACAAAGAAAAGCTGACGGAAAGCTGTTAACGTACCTGCTGATACCATCTGTGGTGTCTTTCACCCGGATTCTTCAAGTATTCTCCGCTGCAGAACAAAGAGTCCGTGAGGCGGAGTTGCACCTGCTCCGGCTCCTCTTTCCTCGGCAAATGTTCAGGGGATGGAGACAATTGAGCGTGTTTCAGGATGGATACAGTCAGGTCCATAAGTATTTGGACAGTGACACACTTTCTGTAATTTCACCTCTGTACACCACCACCACAATGGATTTGAAATGAATAATGTGAGATGTGATTGAAGTGTAGACTTTCAGCTTTAATTCAAGGAGTTTAACAAAAATATTGATTTATTAGGAATATGTCGGTAAAAATGTCAACCAGAATAGTCCGTTCCAAATGTAAATAGAGTAAGATATGTTGACTCATCAACTCTCGCTTGCTCAAGGGGCCAGCAGTGGTAGCATAGTGGGACTGGTATTTGAACTCATAACCTTCTGATCAGAAATCCAACACCTTAACCACTGAGCTACTACTTCCCTCTAGTTTTATATGCTCAAAAGTAATTTGACAAGCACTTTCATGGCCTGTATCCTCATTATTTCCTGACAAATTAAGGAGATAAAAGGTCTCGAGTTGATTCCACGCATTGAATTTACATCTGGACAGCTGTTCATGGGAACTCTCAAAATGTGGTCCAAAGAGGTGTTGACACAAGTGAAGGAGGCCATCATTAGGCTGAAAAAACAAAACCTTAGGTGTGGCCAAATCATCAATTTGGTACATTATTAAAAAGAAAGAAACACTGCACTCGAGTCGTCGTAGCTTTCCGGACCTTCTGGTGCCTTCTGTTGATTACACCTACTAGCGTCTTAGGAAAGGAACTTGAAGAAAAACCCCTTCACAACATCAACAGAAGTCAAACACACTCTGGAGGAAGTATGTGTATGTTTGTTAAAGTCTACAGTCAAGAGATGCCTTCATGAATGTAACTATTCTTCGTTTGTCCAATTACTTTTGAGCCTGTGAAAATGGAGGGACTATGTAAAAAAAATGTAATTACGGTTATTGCAATATTTTTGTTAAACCCCTTGAATTAAAGCTGAAAGTCTACATTTCAATCACTTCTTGGTTTCTTCATTTCAGATCCATTGTAGTGGTGTACAGAAGCAAAATTATTCAAATTGTGTAACTGTCAAAATACTTATGGACCTGACTGTATGTCCAGTGGTTTGTGGGTTAGGGTAAGAGTTATAGGAGGAGCTGGATCAGATCCAGCTCCACCCCCTTGACCTCTGGTTCTGCAGCGAGGACTATCTCGGATTCTTTGCTCTCAGCGAGAGAACGGTGCTGTTCTTCATGCAGTCATGCAGTTTTTTAAAACAGAAATTAATCCCGTGTTTAATGAACGGTTTTATCAGGTTTGATGTATTACCTGACTTTGCAGTTACTAAGCTAAGGCTCTTATTGCACAGGGAACTATTTGTATCTACTTTTATGCAGTCCAGACAGTTTTGAAAATAGCCATTAGCCTTTTTTGAGTTTTGTTACTCAGTAATATTGACATACACTATACAGCCAAAGAGCCCTGACCTCAACCACACCGAACACCTCTGGGATGAACTGGAACGCCGACTGCACCCCAGACCTCCTCGCCCTACATCAGCACCTGATCTCACTAATGCTCTTATAGCTGAATGAACACAAATCCCCACAGCCACGCTCCAACATCTAGTGGAAAGCCTTCCCAGAAGAGTGGAGCTTATTATAACAGCTAAATCTATACTGGGATGTTTAACAAGCAAATATGAGTATGATCTGTCCATGCAGAATGTCCGTACATCTCACAGTGGGACATCCACCAAGTAGATCAAAAGGTTTCCTTCCTCTCCCAAATTTATCCCCCTGTCTCACTCTAAACCCATGCAACAACCAAAAGCTTATTCCTGCTTTCCCTTAAGAACAGACAGTCGTATAACCAGTCTAATCTAATCCCTCCAATAGCACACGGCTGATGAGGACAGTAAAGACTTCGGCATGGCCGAGCCTCTGTGCAGGCAGAGCCTGAGTCTGGTCTACAGCACCATCGAAGAGAAATACACCGAGGGCACTTTGCAGCTTCTCTCAGACCTAATCCAACCTTGTTATTACCCCCCTGCTGATATCACCGCTCACCTCCTGAAAGGAATCCTGCTGGAGCCGCAGTGCACTCAAGTGCTGGCACTGGAAGCCTACAACCTGCTGATGAGGACGCAGAAGTGAGTCGCAACCTCATGGTGATCACCATCATTACAATATTATAGTTCACATGTAATCTTTCCACTGTCGACATGAATACGCTGGATTAGATTTAAGTTGTCTATCAGTATCAACTTTTCTCCTGCACTTATAGAGGATAAGACGTGTTTGTCATAAAGCATAGATCATTTTTTACCTTAGCCTGATAGGAGTATGGCCATGTTAGAGTTTTTACAGTAGTTGTGGTGATCCAAGAGATACAGAAAGTACTGGGGGAAAAAAAATCTTAAAATGCCTAAGATGTATCTAATACTCACTAACTGCCTACAGTACTGTGCAAAAGTCTTAAGCATGTGAAAAGAAATGCTGTAGAGTAGAGATGCCTTCAAAATTAATGAAATTAAATGTCTCTACATTAAAAAAATACTATAAAGAGCAGTAAACAGTACTAAATGAAACAAAGTCAATATCTGGTTTGACGATCCTTCGCTTTAAAAAAAAATACACAGTGTCTCGGGTGCAGTGTGTGTGCAGTTGTATAAGGAAGTGAGCTGTAAGTGTTACTGAGCATGTTGCAGAAGCAGCTGCAGTTCTTCTGGAGCCTTTGACCGTCGACTCGCTTCTTATTTCTGCAGCGAAACCCAGCAGCCTTCATTCTGTTTTTTATCTGAAAAGTGTCTCTTATGTCATCTGCTGCTTTCTTTACTGACATACAAACATTTTTCTGTTTGGAATCTAAAATGTTTTTGTACTGAATCAATAATGTAGAAGTCAGAAAATAAAAATCTATAACAAAGTCTGTACTAAAAGAAATAGTGTGCCAAGACTTTTGCACAGTTCTGTATATTTGTAAGGGTAATGTTGTCGAACACTTAACCATGTTCGATAGCTTGTTGCGCCATCTTTAGCAACAGCTGTATGTAAATTTTATCCCACTTTTTTCACAATATTAAATGTATTTATAAATGGATAAATGCAATGTAATTAATAGAAATTGTAAGCGTTGGCAAATTGGTGTGGTATGAGGAATAACACATTTCAGGGGGAAATAATCCACTCCGGGGTGGTAAAATTATCCCCGTTTTGCTTCAGGCCACATCACACCAGCTCATCACTGATTATTTTCCTATAACAGCATACCCCCAGGTGGTTTACTCCTTACCAAGCCGATAGGGGCAAATACTTTTTAATAGAACTATACATCTGGATTTGCATTGTATTGTTTATCTTTGTTGTCCATTTTGAAGGCTACATTAAATCTGGATGATGTTAACCTACTGATGAAATCTAACATTCTGCAACATAACATTAGACAATTAATGCAATGAAAGATAGAAAGAAAATAAAAGGGCAGGATAGTTAATCTATCAGAGAAAGTCATGAGCCACTAAATCAAGAAATCCTCTCATCCAGATACCATCCTGACGACAGATCGACTATCCCATGGGACTGGGAGTTGTTATCGTCCGTGATGGCTCAACAGGTAGGAAACTCATAAATGCTACCACGTATCGGCTTCGTCATCATTTTCTTTCTGCGTCTCTTACACTTTGGATGCTGTTTTATGTTTGTGAGGATGAGGCGAGGAGGCTGCACAGTGAAGTGCGCTGTCTGCTGCTTCAGTATGTGCTGCAGGTTTTGGAAGACGATTTCCAGTTCAAGCTCCCGATGCTGCGGCTTCACCTCTCCATTGCTAATGAAATGCTTTCGTGTGATTATAGGTTCAGACAGGTCAGGTGAGTCAGTCTCATAAGATCGGTCTGAAAGTGCTTTAGATAATTACCGTGCACGGATACGTTAGTTGGACTGCGGCGATCAAAAGTTTTCTATTTTCTTAACATTCCTCTAACTTTCTTCCTCTCAGGGAACTCATGACCTGGCTATTAGATGCAGCCAAACAGTCTTTCTCTACTTCTGAGGATGAAGAAATGCAAAAAAGGGAGCGGAACTGCTGTCTTAAGTAAGATTACATGAAAGATTAAACTGTTAGCTAGTACTATGTGCCATAAATTTATCATGTATATAATAAATTGAGAAAAGCCAGGCAGTACGTTTTCATGAAACCGATTTAATTTAGTGTAATTTTACTAGACTAAATAAAGATCTATACGCGGTTACAGTTTACAAGTAGACTGAAGTGAGCCCTTGGGTTTGCCTCCCAAACGTAATCTTTTGCCC
This sequence comes from Pangasius macronema, assembly GCA_037577455.1. Taxonomy (NCBI): domain Eukaryota; kingdom Metazoa; phylum Chordata; class Actinopteri; order Siluriformes; family Pangasiidae; genus Pangasius; species Pangasius macronema. The sequence goes on from CM074951.1 coordinate 3,495,681, forward strand.
CCTTAAGAAAATAGAAAAAGTATGAGGTTCTTATGTTCTCCGTGTCTGTGTGGGTTTCCTCAGGGTTCTCTGGTTTCCTCATACCTCCCAAAAACATGACCTGCCCCTGGCGATGGACCAGTGTCCCTCCCCGGGTGTATTCCCTCCTCATGCACAGTGTTCCCCCGATAGGCTCCGTATTCTCCACCACCCTGAGCTTTAGTCAGGGTTTATGATATTATTTCTATATTTTATAAAAACAGTATGTTACTAATAAGGATGGTTGACCTAGAAGCACCACGGCGGTAGTGCGGATACTTTGAAATGCGCATGATAATGACATTGTAAGTGTTAAATGGTAAACGTTAAATGATCAGCACAGATAGCTCTCTAATATATGAAATGTACTGTTTATTATGTATGCAGGATGCTGCTAATTCTGCAGAGGATGCTGTTATTGGCCATGGAGGTGGACCTCAGACCCACCTGCAGCTCCAGTAAGCTCTCTCAGGAGCTGTGTCACAGCCTCAACAGCATGGCACCGTGCAGGCGGCTCAGGTAAAAAAAAAATGAGAAAGGCTAGCTAGATGTACTGCAGCTTGAGACGTTCACTTAGTTCTGGCTCTAATAAAGTACTACACAGCATTAAAAGACACCGTGGCAAACTACCAACCTGTACACCACCTGAGCCTGTCCCCCTTTTATACAGGGGCATTTCTTCTTAATTGAATGACTGGTCTTATTTGTATTCTTTTATGGATTTATGCCTGTCTTTCACAAAATGTATTAAATTTGTGTGTATCTGAAATAAATAAGCTATTTAAACTTGACAGCATCTGTAATCTGTATATAAAGGTGCAGTAACTCAAATGATTGTGAAATATATCATTGGAAGCCAGTCAGTCAAGGAGTACAGTAGTCTTATGCATATATTTACACACACACACACTCAGGAGCATGAGTAGGATATCAACGTTTTTCCGAAGTTATAGGATTTCCATGAACACCAGACTCCATGTGCAAATGCTCCTATGAACGATGTGTGAATGAATCCGTTCACATCCAGCTTGATAAATGAGAAAATATCTCCAATATTCAAGTATCTCCACAGATATTCACTGGATCAGGAACAGGTTTTAAGGGAATGAGCTGGTGTGTGATGATACACTTATCGCAGAAGAAATGCAAAGATTTGGTCTACTAGCTTCTGTATTTACAACACCGATTAATTGCACTAATTCAAAACGGTGTGTGTAAATCTGTGTTTCATACCTAATCATTTCTACATACAGCCCTTTTTGGAAAAGGACACACAAACAGTCCAAGAACAACAATTCGTGCGACGTCTCGTTGGACGACTCCACATTCTACCACCTCGTGCTGCTGGATCAGTCCTGCTCTCAGAAGAAAGTGCTGCCCATGTCCTTCAAACTGCTGCTGCACTTCCTGCACACGTCCACACTGGCACCAGACCCATCGGTGAGACCGCACCGTCAACATTGCAATGTAGCTAAAAATAACAACGTGTCTGTTTTTGGGACGTTTACCCCTACGTGATGTGATGTCACGTGTTACCTGTGGATGCATACAGTCAAATTCTCTTGATTTTCTACCTCCAAAGCTATAGGCAAAAAGCAAAAAACCTCCTCATCACCAGAGTCACACCAATCTTTATTTCATCTTTCTAATGATGAAGCTAAGCTAGTTAGTTAGCTGATACTAGTAAGGACTGGTAAGAGCGTTGTTATGGTTACTGTGTGTGCGTCATGCGAGGTGGTTTTTCATATCTGACATTATGGGATATAGACTGGTTTACCAGGTTATTAGATCTGGCCTTCAGATCCTGTTGGAAATATCATCCTTACGAGGTGAGACTCCATTGGGACGTGTCAGGAATAAAAAGTCATGGCAGCCACATATATGAATGTAATGTGGCGTCTACAACAGTGGTCATTCTGCATGTTAAAACTTCTCACTGATGCGACCAAGAAACTCCATTAAAAACAAAGAAATTTTCACCAGAACTACTTGACACCCTGTTCTAATCACGACCCCCAAACTCAAACCCACGAACCTCCAAGGAGGAACTGCAGGTAGCGTAAAGCAGTTCCTGATTACACCACTGCGTGTTGATCTTTTTTCTGTCAGGATGGCGCGGAGAGATGGAGAAGGTGGGATGAGCTCCTGCAGCTTGTGTGGATGCTCATGCTCAGCTATCAAGAAGTGATAACAGGTACAAAGCTAAATCCTTCCCTCTTGAAAAGGTAAGTCGTTTGAGAAAGGAATCCAATGATTAATGTGTACCACACACAATTATTACTCTTCAGTATTCGGAACAGTGCTTAACACTGAAAGTAGATTCCTTATTTAATTAATTAATTTAATTAATTCCTTATGTTAATTTTACCTTTCCTCCATCAGGTCATCTTCGCTACTCCATAACAGAGCGGTTCAAGCTGAGCCGCGCTCCCATGTGGACCCAGAATGACCAGGTGACGCGAGCTGCAGTCCAAGAAGCAGCCGAGGCGTTCCTGTCCCGCGCCGTGGAGGATCTCGGCCACGATCTTCCCTCCCAGATCCAGGAGTCATTATCCCAACTGCAAGAACACTTACTGAGCATTTCTCTGCAATAACGAACCAAAAATCAATGTGTCTATATTATAAAGAACATTTCACAAATATTTTATTATTATTATTATTATTATAATTTTTAAAGACATCTATTAAGTATTTCTTTGTGGGTGTGTGTTGTCTATTTAAATTGTTGAATTGACTGAAATGAGATGGTTTTGTACAGAGATCATACAGTGAGTAAAATTTTGCTGAAAAAACAACTAAGTGCAGAAATTCTTCTTGTGAGACCTTCATGTAAAAGTCAAATCAATGAAATATATCGAAAAAAAACAGCTTCTCCAGTTGCAGTTAAATTGCTTTAGTTATAATATTAAGTTATGCACAGTGATCACATTTTTGGTGACAAAATTATTAAAATTTCAGAGTATTGTGTATTCCTTCATCATGCCTAGAATTCCTGGGATAGACTCTGGAACCACCGCGGCCCTAACCAGGATCAAGCGCTTACTGAAGATGAAGATGAAGATGAAAGGGCAACCGAGTTTGGTTCACTGGTGAAAATAAAAAGCACTGGCGCCTTAAAGCTCAGTTCCTGGTCTGATTCTGAGCTTGGGTTACTGTCTATGCATTGTGTCTGAACATGTTCACCTCATGTCTGCGTGGGTTTCCTCAGGGTTCCCTGGTTTCCTCCCATCTTCCAAAATTATGCAAGTAGGTGGACTGATTATGACAAACTGCACCTGTGTGTGAATGAGTGTGTGCATAGTGTCCTGGCATCCCATCCAGGGTGTATTCTCACCTCACACCCAGTGTTCCTGACAGACTCCAGATCCTCCGTAACCCTGACCAAGATAAAGAGCTCACTGAAGATGAAAATGAACTTGTTTATATGGAAAATGCTTTGGCGCTAAAGTCTGTAACTGCTTCTGGTTCCTTGGGTGAAAATAAAGAGCTCTAATGGCTCTGATCGATGAATATAACACTGCGCTTAATATCTGAATAGTTTGATTATAATAATGTCACATTCATACACCTTAGCTCCACCTTAGGGTCCCTGGTTCGGTCCTGAGCCCGAGGATTACTGTCTGTGTGGACTTTCACTTGCTCTCTGTGTGGGCTTCCTCCCACTTCACAAAAACATGCCGGAAGGTGGACTGGTGACTCTAAATTGCCCCTTGGTGTGAATGAATGTGTGTGCATTGTGTCCTGTGATAGACTGGTGTCCCATCCATGGTGCATTCCTGCATCACACCAAGCGTTTGTGGGATAGGCTCCAGATCCTCCACCTAGTGTTGCCATGATAGATGTGTCCGGATCCGACACGACTCTCACCGCTTACTGACTATGAAGATTAATCATATGCAAAAAGTTTCTGATCTATACTTTGTAACTAAAAAAAAGCTCTAATGGCTCTGATTAATAAATATAACCCTGGGCTGATGTATGCTATTATTTAAATAGTTGGATTATGTTCCCAGTTTGATCCTGAGATGCCTGTGTGGAGTTTCACTTGGTTTCCCACTTGAGTTTCCATAGAGTTCTCCAGGTTCCTCCAACTTCCCAGAAACGTGCTGGGGGGTGGATTATTGACTCTCAACTGCCCCCTGATGTGAACTAAAGTGTGTGTGTGTGCTTATGGATAAAAATGTGTGGTGCCCCATTCCCTGGATAGACTCCGGATTCGCCGTGACTCAGTCTCAACTAAATTAACCTGAAGAATGAGAAGATGAACTTGTTCATATGCTAAACATTTTGTAACTGCACTTTGTAACACTTTTGGTTCTGTGGGTGAAATATAAAATGCTCTGATGGCTGTCATTGATTAATATCCTGAGCTCCGGTTACTTCCCTGTGTCCCCGTGGATTTCCTCAGAGTTCTCCGGTTTTCTCCAACTCCCCAACGCCGACAGGTGGACTCGTGATTAAACCGCCCTTTGGTGTGAATGAATTTGTGTGCATTGTTTCCTGTGATAGACTGGCCATCCCATCCAGGATGTATCCCCTACATCACATCTCGCGTTCCCGAGATAGGCTCTGCATCCACCGTCTCCCTGACCTGTATAGAAGAACCTGAAGATGAACTTGTTAAGAGGCAAGATCTACAAGCTCTGATATAACAGTGTGAATAGTCGTCCTGTCTGTGCTGAGATCATAAGGAGGTCCAGAAAGTTTACCTGTTACAGCCAGGTTTGACCTTGCAGTCTCTGTGCATGAACAGAAGAGGATTTATGCGTTTAAAAATAATCAGTGCACACAGTTATGAATGTGAATGTGAATGTGCAGCAGCTCCACAGGGAGGATGATGATGATGATGATGATGATGATAATGATGCACCTGGGTGAATTGGGCTCAATTAAAGCGAGCTTCCTTTCCTTCAGTGCCATGTAGGCAGAAAAATAACAGCACCCACACGCCATCATGCTGCTCTGCTTACTGTATCCTTAATCCAGCAGCGGAAAAAGCGAGTTCACACCGAGCCCAAACCCGGACACAGAGCTCACTCACTGCAGGGGCTTGGTATGCTTTTAAAGGTAAATACCAAACACGGTACATCTTTATCATTTAATAAACACGGTTTAGATGTGATCTGCTTACTCTTTAGCTACCTACCTATCTACCTATCTCTTTGTGTCCATAGCCAAAGCCATTAAAAAGAATTCTAAATATGCTCATAAACATGCATAGCTTAGAAAATTTATATATAATCTAGCGAATTAATCCAGTGCAATTTGTTTATGGTTTTGTATCTGGTTCCAGATATGGCTAGCTGTGCTAGCTAGCTAGCTAATCTACGCGTCGATGTCATTAAATCCCAGCTAACTAGTAAACTAGCAAGACCTTACTTATAATATACTTGGAAATTTTCGTCCTTTTTTTGTCGTTTATTTGACATAATTAGCAACGTGAAGCTGAAATGTCTCTCCGCGTTTCTTCGAATTTCTCCGAATTGTTTTTGTAGCATTAGCATTAGCATCAGCGTTAGCATCCAAGATGCTAGCAGCTTCCTCAGACGCAGCGCTAGCATGTTAAAGATTAGCTGAATTACGTAACATTTAATTTAGGTGAGATAAAATCGCCTAAATGGCTTTTAGTTTACGGTTCACTTTCTTATTTGTATAAGCTAATTTTTATGTAAGTTATGAACAGTAAATTAAAGAAGGTCCTCTGTATAAATAACTAGCTTCATGAAGTAAACAGCTGTTTGTTATCGGTCCGTGTTGCTCACCAGAGATTCTGACTATTTCTTATGATTATTGGTTTAAAAGCTGTTAAACATATAACTATATTTTATATTTTCATTTCTTTCAATAAAATATGTATCTATATAATATGATTTTGAAGATGTACCTCACTAGTTAACCTAATAAAACTATAGTTAATTATCCAGGAATAAAGCATCCATAATTCCTTGCAAACTCTTGTGATTTTCTGGTATTTGTAATTTAAAAAAAAAAGAGTTTTAAGCTTTAATTTTGCTAGAAGTATTTAATCTTTCTTCAGTTTTAGTGATGGAACAAGCTCAGTTATTTATTGTCCACCCAGTGATGTTCAAGTTTAGTCATGTACCAAAAATATGAGAGTTTGAAACCTTCAGTTCTCAATGATTTAAAGAGCAATGCTAGTAAAATAATTAAAATGTGTAAAAGCATCATCTGAAATCTTCACTGTAATTCTGGGACAATAAAATGTAATATATATTTTTTAAAAAACAAACAAGTAAAGAATGACGCAACCTGAGTGAGGAATAAAACGCTCAGGCTGTGCTGTTATAGGAAAGTAATCAAGGACAGGGTGGTGTGATGTCCGACACCAAGCGGCGTTACTGTTCCCACCCCAAAGTTGATTATTTTCCAATAAAAACATGACATGAAGTGTTTTGTTCCTTTTATACCCCAGCAGTTAGCAAACTACTTTTAGAGAAGAATCATCACCATCTTCTGACCAGTCAGATTTGAGAATTGAGCAGCACTGTGGTGCATCACAGGGCTTTCAGAGATCTGAGATTTACGTTAGTTTGGACATGCGCTCTTTAGTTCCTGATGAGTGTACATGACGGCTCTGCGTTCTGTAGTGTAAATCGATGTTTTTGCGCTGCAGTGGTCCAGGGATGCCCAAGGAGAAATATGAGCCACCGGATCCCCGGCGGATGTACACGATAATGACCAGCGAAGAGGCAGCAAGTGGGAAAAAATCTCACTGGGCCGAGCTTGAGATAAGTGGTGAGTATTAATCCGTCTTAAAGCTTACACTGGACAGTATAATAATGGACAGTACGACAATATAAATATTATATTAAAATTGTTAATCTATCCATGACAAATTGGGAAGTAGCTGTATAATAAATTGTGCATGTTTTAGATGAAACCAGGCTGCATTAAGACAGTGGTCTTAACATATTTAGTTGGTGTTGAAGGTACGTTTTGCTCATCTTCTGCTTTTGCCTCGTGTCTCAGGTAAAGTGCGGAGTCTAAGCTCGGCCCTGTGGTCGCTCACTCACCTCACCGCTTTGCACCTCAGTGACAACTCGCTGTCACGTATCCCCCCCGACATTGCCAAGCTACACAACCTCGTGTACCTGGACCTGTCGTCCAATAAGATCAGGAGCCTGCCAGCTGAGCTCGGCAACATGGTGTCTCTCAGGTGAGCAGAGAGGCGTAGGCGGTCTTCTTATGCAAGATCAGAGAACACACCTGACTGTCTGACTGTCTGAGTGCCGACGTTCTTAATCTCGTGTACATGTTATGTAGGTTAAGACAGCAAAAATGCTTTTCTTTAATCTCTAGAAGGAATCGAAGATTTATTTGTTATGAATAAACACATTTCCCCCTGAAGAGAAGAAAAGTTTCACAGTAAAGAGTGAAACACTGGGTGGTATTCTGTTACAGGAAAATAATCAACAGCAGGGTGGTGTGAAGCAGAGTTACTCTCACCACCCTGACGCTGATTGTTTTCCAAAAACAGCATGTCCTGAAGTGCTTTATTTCTCTCATACCACAGCAATTTGTATTTGTTTCTTGTAAGATACCAAGAAATCGATAAGCGCAAAAACGTCCTCAGCCGCAGGAAACCTTGTTACAGCTTTACCTCTGACTGTTACAGAGCGCTGACGCTGGAGACTCCTTCCATGAGTTAAACAAGTGTCTCCTTACAGAACACCTAATTTGCGCCATACAAGTCCTTGTGCACGTCGTTACTATAGAAGCGATATTGTATTAGAACAAGAGCGTTAATGTACACCTGTGATTTGCAGCTGGAACTACTGTCAGAGCTGCTGTTATTAAAATTTAAATTAATTAACACTTTCTGACCAATCGAGAATTGAGAATTCAGCAGACATTTAATATTGTGCCATAATGAAGAAATAGATACCGCCACAGTGAATGAAAAGAATTAGGTCTGGCTGCGAGTTCTCATTAGTGGACCGTTTGTCTTAAAGTGTCCATTTCCCTGTGTCCTCCACAGGGAACTGCTTTTAAATAACAACCAGTTGCGGGTTCTACCTTTCGAATTGGGGAAACTGTTTCAGTTACAAACACTGGGGTTAAAAGGTGAGTGTGGTTATTCTCCATATTCTCCATCCTGAAGCCTCCACTGTGATACAGATGATGATGATGATGATGATGATGATGATGTTGAGCAACACATTCTGCTTCCTGTTCCCCTTGCCACAGGAAATCCACTTGCACAGGACCTCATGAGCCTCTACCAGGAACCAGATGGCACCCGCCGACTGCTGAACTACCTTTTGGACAATCTCGCTGGTGCTATTAAACGCAGTAGGTTTTCTCAGGACGGCTGCATTGCTTGTCTTGAGTTGTTTTTTCTCCTTTATGCAAATCGATATCAAGTTGGAGTAGCTGAAATAGCATGAGTAATGAGTAATGAGTAACATCACTGGTTTATTTAGTTCCTTTTGTTCTCCAAGAAAGCTCCAGTGATGTGTGAGGGCGAATGTTTAAAGGAGAATTCCACCGTTTGTTGGTTGGTGCTGCTTTTACGTCATTTCCTGTGAGAAGTCAGTGGTGCCATGCTGACATCACAGGGGGAAGCTGCTAGTTTGTCGAAATGTTCTTCTTCTATTAATAACGTTCAACGTCATATATTGGAGTGTGTGTATATATAACACTCAGTTTGCTGAGGTGTGCTAGAGATTTGACTCGGCTATTCAGCGATCTATGAGGTGGTCGGGGTGTTGGTATGAAATTTGAAGCTTTGGAAGCTGACTTGTTTGAGCAGAGTGTACAGATGAGGAGGTGAGACAGGTGGACTGACTGAACAGCTAAAGCGCCGCTGCATTGTTGTTTTTACACAGAAATGAAGTGAGGGCTAAATCCCACTGCACAGCTGTCAGTAGATATATCGAGCTGCATTGTGGGAAATGTCAGGAACTTAAGTGAAACTAGACCATCGGAAGTTTCAACTATAAACGTTAACTCCGGATTTCAATGCAAAATAAATCTCGGACACCGCTGAAGAGCAAACGTTAATTATAATGATTAATATGCGAGTTCAGGGTGGATCTTAGAAAACACATCTAAATGACACAAAGGTCACAAGAGGTGTCAGTAAGCCTGTTTATTCATATATACGTTTTCTCTCTGCCTCTTTTTTTTTTAAAGTCCCAACTGAGCAACCGCCGTCCAGGTCGTGGATTGTACTGCAGGAGCCAGAGAGAGCCAGGCCTGCAGGTAGGCATTCCCCTTACGACTGCGCATAACAGCAGCGTGTTTTGTTTACACTGCTTGCTGATTTGTATGTTCAGTGCCAGTGGTTAAACATTAAGTGAGCAGGTGGTTGGCAGACAGTAAAAGGAAAGGCCTATTGTTTACGCCGCTCTGTCTCTTCGCACACAGCCGTGTTCTCAGTAATGTGCTACAACGTACTGTGCGATAAGTACGCCACACGCCAGCTGTACGGCTACTGCCCTCCCTGGGCTCTCAACTGGGAGTACAGGAAGAAGGCCATCATGCAGGAAATCCTCAGCTGCAATGCTGACATCATCAGCCTACAGGTACCGTCTGATTTAAAATAAATAAATCAACACTTGCACACGTTTTTGAAGTCTGTTTATGTGGAGCGTCTGACGTTTCCCTTTGCACGTTGTTACTGTAGAAGCAATAACATTAGACCAAGCGCATTAATATAAACCCTGCTGCCAGAGCTACTAGCTAAGCTGCTAATGTTATGTCAGACTGTGCTGTTACACACAAAATAATAATGCACGGCACAGGGGAGAGAGGAACGATGCGTGTGTTGTATGACGAGCGTGTTATTCTGCTTATACCGCAGCAATTTGCCAAAGATTACAATTTGTATTTTATTAATAAACGACACGTCGTGCATTTTAACGGTTTAGAGTTGGATTTAATGTGGAATGTCCGAGAGACAAGTTACTTCCTGTTCTCACCCACATTAAAGCTGCGGTAACACACTCTCACACTCACTCACACATACACACACGCACACACGCGCACACTCGCACACACACACAGTGCAGCCTGTCATTTTACTGAGAAAACAGAAAGCATAACCGAGACTGAGAGCGCTTACGACCAAGACTCTTTCCGTAAATGTTAAATAAATGTCTTCTAAAAAAAAAAAAAAAAAACTTCCCATCGATTAGAAGAAATTCTTTGTTAAACAACATGTTTTTATTAGTCTAAGGTTATGTGGAATGTCTGGCCTACAAGTCCCTGTGTATGGCCTATTGCTATAGTAACACTATTGTATTAATTAATGCTAAGCTCATTAATATTAATGATTGATCACGTTTCAGCCGGAGCTACATGTGCTGTTGTACGAAAATAATGCAGTCAGATTCAGCTCCACTGTAGTATAAAGAAAATTAATCGACACCTTCTGACCAACCAGAATGGAGCATTTAGTAACGCTGTATTATAATTTGGATAATGCTGTATGTAATGGGCATCTAGTGCATAGTGTAAGGGTAAAGTGCATGATGCATATTACGGTGATTATGTTGCATGATGCTGTTCTCTCAAATCCATTGCTTTATGCTGTTCAGGAAGTGGAGACGGAACAGTATTATAACTACTTCCTGGTGGAGCTGAAAGCGCAGGGATACGATGGATTCTTCAGTCCAAAGTCCCGAGCCAGAACCATGTCCGAGTCAGACAGGAAACATGTGGACGGATGTGCAATATTCTACAGGACCGAAAAGTGGGTACACTTCCTTTCCCATTTCCAGCATGATCATGTTCAGATGTGTTCAGTGTTCTGCCCGATTCAACTCGCCAGCAGATTACTAACACATGGATGAGCTGACTTTCGGCTTGTGAAGACCTGTTTACACGGAGCAAAAACGCTTGACGAGAGTTTATTTAATTCAGTGTGGTCCATGATGCATAGCATTCCAGTGGTGGAAATCACAACCCACATTTTTATAAGTTATTATATTCATTATTGAGTTCTTGTAATTAGCAGGCTTGACTGGTCACTTGATCTGAAAGGGTTTAATCCAAACCTTAGTAACTCAAAAACTAGTATAAATGTATGTATGTATGTATAAACGTTAGAGGCATTAAGAAAAATCAAACGGGTGCCGAGTCGAATCGTGTGGGTGCCGAATCGAATGGTGTGAGTGCCGAGTCGAATGGTGTGAGTGCCGAGTCGAATGGTGTGAGTGCCGAGTCGAATGGTGTGGGTGCCGAATCGAATGGCGTGAGTGCCGAGTCGAATGGCGTGGGTGCCGAGTCGAATGGCGTGGGTGCCGAATCGAATGGCGTGAGTGCCGAATCGAATGGCGTGTGTGCCGAGTCGAATGGCGTGGGTGCCGAATCGAATGGCGTGTGTGCCGAGTCGAATGGCGTGGGTGCCGAGTCGAATGGCGTGGGTGCCGAGTCGAATGGCGTGTGTGCCGAGTCGAATGGCGTGGGTGCCGAATCGAATGGCGTGTGTGCCGAGTCGAATGGCGTGTGTGCCGAGTCGAATGGCGTGGGTGCCGAGTCGAATGGCGTGGGTGCCGAATCGAATGGCGTGTTTGCCGAGTCGAATGGCGTGCGTGCCGAGTCGAATGGCGTGCGTGCCGAGTCGAATGGCGTGTCTGCCGAGTCGAATGGCGTATCTGCCGAGTCGAATCGTGTGGGTACCGAGTCGAATTCGTTTTGAGGCTGAATTGACTCGTATGTTTACTGTATCCAATACGACATCTCGATGTTTATCATATAGTCTGAAACAGGGAGATTCACACGCCTAATGAAAAAGGATGAAGACTCTTCCAGTGTGACTCCTTCTAAACTATTCAATAATTTCCCCTACGTCAGACTATTTTGCGTTATAACCTTGTATGGAAGGTCTTAAACGTTTTGAAGGTTTAGTGACATGCCGCTCGTGTGCTTTGTTCAGGTTCAGCGTGGTGCAGAAGCACACGGTGGAGTTTAACCAGCTGGCCATGGCTAACTCGGAGGGCTCGGAGGCCATGCTGAATCGTGTAATGACCAAGGACAACATCGGAGTGGCGGTGCTGCTGGAGCTACGCAGGGAAATGATGGAAATGACACGTGAGTCTCTAAAATAAATCATTTGAGTTAATTCTGTTCTGATTCTGTCTGTTAACTTTCTTTATCTTTTTTTCATGAGTAGCGGGCAAATCTCTCCTTAGCCTGGAGAAACAGCTCCTCCTGGTGGCCAACGCCCACATGCACTGGGACCCTGAGTACTCTGACGTGAAGCTGGTCCAGACCATGATGTTCCTGTCGGAGGTGAAGAACATCGTGGACAAAGCCACACGCAGCCTCAAGCTCTCGTCCGTGTCCGGAGAAACCAACGCCATCCCTCTGGTGCTGTGTGCCGATCTCAACTCGCTGCCTGACTCTGGTTTGTCCTCACTTACTGAATGTAATGCCTCAGAAATGCTCATGCCTATTAGATTCTTGTGTAGTGCTATTTATACAGTTCTGTACAGAAATGTATCTAGTTTTCCACTTCCCCCGACACTGGAGACTCCTTCCTTACTGTACAAATGATAACGTATTAGAAGGAGAGCATTAAAATGAACCTGTGATTTGAATACAGGTGGCACTACTGTCAAAGCTGCAGTTATTTCAGTTTTGTGTGTGCGATTTCAAAGATGTGTGTGATGCGGTGTATTTTCCAGGTGTGGTGGAATTCCTGAGCACAGGCGGCGTGGACTGCACGCACAAAGACTTTAAAGAGCTGCGCTACAGCGACAGTCTGACCAACTTCAACTGCAATGGCAAGAACGGCTCGTCCAACGGCAGGATCACACACGGCTTCAAGCTCAAGAGTGCCTACGAGAACGGGCTCATGCCTTACACCAACTACACCTTCGACTTCAAGGTCAGTGACGTCAGGCCTTGTACCTTTAGAGTTTGGCTTTTTATTATTATTATTATTATTATTATGGGATACATAAGGAAGGAGGGTCAGGTTTTATTATGGCACAGATTCATGTTGTGTGGTTCAGCAGGACTGCCTTCATATTTAACTAGTCAGTTAATATCTTAACTTGCGCAGATGTTTATATTTTGTGCAGACCTTCAGTACCTTTAGCCATTTCATGTGATAACTCTTCCTAAACCAGAGACTGAACTCATTCTGCAGATCCTGAGTTGAACTGTTTACATGCTCGCTCTGTTAAAGAGTGCGGTATATAAGGAATCGAAGTATTTTGGACAATGATGGAGTTTTTGTGATTTTGTCTTTATACACCACCACAATGGATTTGAAATAAAACTATCAGGATGTGATCGAAGTGCAGACCTTCAGCTTTATTTTAAGAGGTTTCACAAAAATATGGCATTTACCATTTAGGAGTTACAGCCATTTTAAGCAAAGTGCCTCCATTTTCAGGGGCTCAGAGGTATTTGGACAAAGTGACATAATTGTAAATA
>CM074951.1:3536512-3547636 GCA_037577455.1 Pangasius macronema
AAATCAAGTGGTAGACCCAAAAGAATTTCACCTGCACTGAGCTGGAGGATCCGACGGGCTGTCCGTGAAGACACAGGGTGATCCTCGACCCAAATTAAGGCCCTTACTGAACCCAGACCCAGTGTACATTGCTACTGGTGAAGCTATGAGTAAAACCACCTCAAGATTTGACATGTTTTGCATTCTGAGATGCTTTTCTGCTCACCACAGATGTAAAGAATGGTTATTTGCGTGATCGCAGCCTTTCGGTGAGCTCGAACCAGTCTGGCCATTCTCCTCTGACTTCTCTCATCAACAATCATGGAAATATGATTAAAACTTGCTCAGAGTTTGACATGTTGCCATCTTGAGATGCTTTTCTGTTCACCACGGTTGTAAAGAGTGGTTATTCAAGAGACTGTAACCTTCCTGGGCACTCGAACCAGTCTAGCCATTTTCCTCTGAACTGTTCTCTGAAATATTCTTTCTGATATCTCACCAATATCACAGTCGTTTATCTCAATTCTGTGTTAATGTGCTGAAGTGAACTGTGAGTTTTTAATAAGTTATTATTGTTAAAAAAATAACATTTGTTTTGTTTTCATGTATGGTTAATGGTTTGTTAACAGGACCCGCTGTAAAATCCTGAAATACAAACACGCAAAGCATGAATTAATGAGTGTTTTAACATCGATGGTAGAAAAAGATCTGTTGCTATCTGTATTCTAATCTCTCTTTGTGCTGCAGGATACAACACACACACACCAAAGAGGCAGTGTTCAACACAGCTGCTAATGGAGATGATGTCAAGGCTGCAACCGTGTTAGTCGTGGTTTTATTAAATCCTCTTCAGACACTTCAGCTGCCTCCTCCTCAGTGTGGACACCTCGTCCCTGCACAACAGTGGAAATACACAGCAGGGGATTTAATAAGGACCCAAACAGAGATTATGTAATTGACCGAATTATTATGCTTACACATGAAGTTTTTATCTCGGGGCTCATTGTGTTTGTCTGTGAGGGTTTAGATAATGATGCAGAGTCGAGTGAGAGTGTGAGATGGAGCCAGGCTTCTCACAGTGGCGCTTATAGCGGAGTGGGGGAGCACAAGAGACAGAGAGAGAGAGAGAGAGAGAGAGAGATGTGCCTCAGAATACATGCATGTTTTGTGTGGTGTATGTGTTTGTGTTTGCCTGTTTATATGTGTTGTGTATATATAGAAACCCTCATTATTGTCTTTTTTTAACATTTGAGAAAGAGACAATAAGCAATAGATAACGAGAGAGAGACAGAGAGACAGAGAGAGAGAGAGCGAGAGAGAGAGAGTATGTGAATCTGGGAAACTGGGTCAGATTCTTTCAATTTCCCTTTGACCAGACAGACAAATAGACGGACAGAAAGATATATAGATAGACAGACAGACAGAGAAAGAGACATAGAATAGATATATAGAAAGTGAAAGAAAGAAAGAAAGACAGGCAGACAAAAAGAAAGGAATATAGATAGATAGATAGATAGATAGATAGATAGATAGATAGATAGATAGATAGATAGATTTATTAACATATGCTTTTCCCCATTATATACAGTAGAGCAGTTAGCGCTGGATTCTTCCACAGATGGTTGGCGATGTGTTCAGCCACAATAAGCCAAGGATTCAGGATCCATAGCACACAGGGGAAGGAACGCTAACTGGCCACCAGCCAATGACAGAAAAGCTGAGATTGTCCGCTGGCCAATCAGGGGTGAAAGCAGCATAGAAAGCTGGACCACCTAGAAAATATGGACACCTGAGTGTGCTTTTAAGAATGCCTCTGTGGACAGAAAGATGAATAGCTCACAAGTACAGCTGCATGCATACTTGAGAGAGTTTCACACACACACACACACACACACACACACACACACACACCAAATGTAAGTCAGTAAATCTTAACCATCTGTCACTGATTTCACAGAAAATGACTTTATAGCTGTAATGTTGGCAGGTGCACGAGTATATATAATGCACGGAATACTGGCTTGGATTTTCTGTTGATTGCAGAAGGTGTAAACTCTCCTCGAGTTCGTAAGAGAACATGTTGTTCCAGAGCCTGGCAGAGATGTTTGTGCCACGTCTGTGCCATGTTCTCTTAGCACCTCTTTGCCCCAACTCGCTGATCAAAGGAACAAATGCTATAAGTGAAGAAAAACCCATTACAAAACAATTTCTCATGTACCTGAAGTTTTGCAAGTATAAACTAGTCCTAGAGTGTTATGTCATTTCGGCGCGTGTCCTCGAGGAATGGTAAGATTCCACAGCAGAGTTTATTATTATTTATTATGTGTTTCTTAGTGTCATTTGTATTTAATTAACATCATAACATCAGCCCAAGTTCCTATACCTTGCTCACATTCATGGATCTGTTCAAGCAATGAGAATGCATCTTGGTGACTTAAAACAGGGAATAATATATATATACAGTTAGGTCCAGAAGTATTTGGACAATGACAGAGTTTTTGGCAGACAGACAGAGAGAAGGATGGATGGGATGGATGAATCTACAGTCTGGGCTAGAAAGAAATCAGCTCCAGCCTCGCTTCTTCATAATATTCGGTGTATTTTTCTTACCACAGTTGGTGGTGCTGTTGCACTTTGTTCCACAAAAAAATGAAAATAATCTGCCTTAAGACATTCGTTAACAGCAATTGTTATCACCTGATGTGGAAGCCAAAAAATAAACACATTTTCAGACTTCAAACTCATTACTGACCTTGAGCGATACATGATCTCTCCACAGTGGGCTTAACCATTCAGTCGCATGCCACTCTGTTTACGTCTTCTGTCCTCACTTGTTGAAGACAGGAGTGAGGAGCATCGTGATTATGTGGTGATAGAGTACGTCTGGAGTCTCCTAATTAAGTTGCCTAAGTCTGGAAGGCAATGTTTTTCTTTGTGACTCGGCTAGGCATGCACAAACCAACGGAGTCCTTGGCAACTGCTATTCTCGTGTATGTGCGTGTGTTTTGCTTTGCCTCCATGTCTACTTCTTTTAATTAGAGCAAGAGATCAGTGAAATGCCAAGTGTCAGTACCAGAGAGGGCTGGAAGACAGCATAAACGACCTTTTAAACTCTGACGATCTTTAATAAGGCCGTAGCCACAGCGCCTTGCTTTGGTGAAAGCACCAAACATTGTGGCCAGGGGCCTGGAGGACTGTGGGCTATGATGAAAATACACAGTCATAAGCCATAAACTTGTTATATCAAAGTCGTATGAATTAATACATGCTGATGTGTAATACTGTCCTTCGGTTTCTTCAGAGTAAACTCACTTTCCCTCCATCCTCCTGTTGGCCTGTGAGGTGTTTTTCTGTCATGAGCCACGTCTCTGTAGATAGCTGTTCTTTCTCCCTGTCTCTTTCTCTAGGACTCCCTTTTCTGTACTCCATGATATGCCATAATTTATACTGTTTCATTAAAAAAAAAAAAACCCATTTGCTGTGCTTGACACTACTGGCTTCACTACACTCTATAAAACTCACAAAATCACATTCCTTTGGGATGAGCAGTGAATCTCACCAGATTCCTCTCTGACAGATGGAGGGGCTTACGGCATGACTTTTCATCTACTCCTGCTTTCATTATCCAGACAATGCACACAAATTTTGATTTGATAACTTTGTAGGATGCTAAGAGATATAAATTTGATATTTGCTATCTGCCTAACTAGCTGGATCTCGCAATCCTTGTTGTGCTACCCATGCTTCTCAACAATGTCATTTTAGTTATTCTAGACTGAGTTGTTCTACAAAGCGCAAGAACAATAAGAGTATCTGTGGTGTTTTGGTATTTTTTATTTTTTTTTTACATTTTCAGTTGCCAGGAGAATGGCTTAGTGAATAGAGTGGAAGGATGTAAATGAGACTCATATTCTGATTGTAACACCACAAGCTGTACCTTCTACCTAAAACCCCACACTCATTAGAAAAGCACCAGGACATAGAAAGAAAGGTCCATAGAAAGAAAGGTCAAAGGTGAGCACACTATTGAACAATGCATTTTTCCTTAATACAAGCAGAAACCCCAAACAGACCATTTCACACTGCTATTCATTTTTGCTTGTTATGGTTATAGGCTGAGATTAAAGACTAAAAGAATAAAGTACATTCAGTGGAAATGAGGTTTCTCCACAGGGTTGCTGGGCTTACTCTCTGTGATAAGGTAAGGAGCCTGATAATTCAGGAGAGCCTCAGAGTAGCTGAACTGCTCCTCTGACCAAAGAGGGGCCAGATGAGGTGTTTTGGCACCTTATAAGGATACCCTATATCTATAATAGAGCTATAATATCCCACTGAATGGAGACTATGGAGCATACCCAGGACCTGCTGGAAAGATTAGATCTCACTGCTGGCTTAGGAACATTTCAGGATCGACCAGAGCTGCACAGAGCTGCATCAGTGTTTGGGGATAGAGAAGTCTGGACTGACCTTCTTACCACCCCAATGCTCACCAGGAAAACCATAAGCAGAAAATCAATGAATGAATAAATATCAATGAATAAATGGAGTAGGACAAGTGGAAGACTGCCTTCAGTACTGCCTCTGGCCACTATGAATATTTAATCATGCGGTGTGGGTAGGTCAAAGCCCTCACAGTCTTCCAGGCATTCCTGAATGCCACTCTTAGGGATATGCTTGGAAAATCAATGATATTTTTGTCCACTCTTGTTCCCTAGAAGAATATATTAAGCATATCAGATGTGCCCTCCAAAGGTTCTTGGATAAGCAATTTGTAAAGCCAGAAAAATCTATATACACAAAATAGCATTCCTGGGCAAGGAAGGTCTGATCATGGTTCAATCAAAGGTGTATGCTGTTACTAAGTGGTCAACCCCCAAAACTGTGAAAGACTTGCAAAGGTTCTTAGGTTTCACCACTTTCTGTAGGTTCACCAAGGGCTTTAGTAGCATTGTGGCCGCATTTATGTCAGTCCTTCGTGGTGGCGAACGCAAATCAATCTGGAAATCTCAAGAGAATGTTTTTAACGTCCTTTTCCTGCTTTTCACTGTATCTCCTTTACTGAAACATCAATGCTTTTTATGGTGGAAAATATATCTAATAGCCTTAATAATCTTTTCTTGTAAAATTTCATTCTCTGAGAGAGAGTTATTAGCATTCAAACTGTTTGGAAAATTGGCTCATGGATACATCCCTTAGAGTACCTGGGATGTGGATAGAGAGATACCTCAAGCCAAGGAAAACCATCCCAAACCACAGCATTGTCCAACAGAACATATGAATAATACAAATGTCAGAAACAAACTTGATCATTCATCACCAAAACCACTTGAGCACCAAATACTGGTAGGAGTCCATGGTAACAGACGTTCTTCAAGTAATATTACGGATGACTTGAAAGACTTAATGACAGATATGCCCATATCACATTCTTGCATGTATAAACATTTCTACATGGAATTTTTTTTCGAAACCTTTTAGAAACCTAACATAAAGCCAGCATGAAAGAAAATGGCAGTCACGCTATTTAAAGTCATCTAAGATTGATAACACTATGAGCTAATCAGAAAGCCCAGAGCTTGGCCTCAGGGTTTGAAAGATTACTACGTTATTTATAATCATGTGAGGATCTGATGGTCTCTTTTCTCGAAAGATTGATAGCATGTGAGAAATTATGCTTAGAAAAATTGTCTTCGGAATATCAGTGAAAGGAGAGTCAAAACTGAATCGTGGCTTTGATGGTAGAATTAACATGCAGTGCTCACTGTATCATGAAGAATTTTTCTAATATAACTTGCCTTCTATCCTAACTACTGAATACAAATTCAGGTCCTGGGATAGTTTTTTTTTATATAAATTCATAAGAACACTCTGTGAAGTATAAAGAAAGGGTTCTTATAAGCCATTTCCAGGTCAAGGGCATCTTTTCAACCAATGTGTTACATTACAAGGTTGATATATTATCATTTGCATATACATATGCTTGCCAATGCACCAAGGTTTAAATGTTCAAAATGGTTAACAAAACCAAACGAAACAAAAATACCTGTTTGTTTTACATGGCTCTGAGAGGAACATTTGTGGAGATCACTTTGGCCTGAGTTTGATCAGTATGTTTCTCTGTTAATTAATCATGTCCTCCTTTTTCTCCAATGTTTGAAATCTGGAATTTTAGTCAGTTTAAATATTGTAGGAAAGACCTGACTCAATCTGTATACCAGTTAAGTAAATGGTAAGGNGAGAGAGAGAGAGAGAAAGAGTGTAAATGAAAACAGCTTTCTCAGCGGTATGATGGACAGAGAAACAAGAAAACAGAGAGATGAAGGCTGGGTCTGGCCCTTGGCCTCATCCTCTAACACACAGACATTGTAGTGAGGTTTCCTGCCAAGTGCGTATGTATGAGAGAGACAAAGTAACCAGAGCTGACTGAGGCTCCAGTAAGTCCATCCATCCACTTCACAGCTAAACACACACTTGTCATGACTCAATAACAAACAAGCACATACCCATACATGCACACAAACACCTATTAAATGTACACATTAGCAGTGCTTGGCTCTACCTGTTCAAACACATATTCCATCAGCACACACCCTGCAACTGGCACATGACGTGTGTGTCAAGCATTTATACCCATTGAGTCATCTTTTCATTTTGACTCTCTGGATTTCTCTACACTCCCTGGATTAAATACTTTACCTAACGAGTTAAGCATATTCTTATTTTATTCCTCAGCAAAGCCTTGGTTATATAATGAGCGGTTGAACAGAAATGGTTTCCGCGTTGCATGAAGCTGAAAGCAGCTCGGATCTGTCAGCCGTGAGATCTTCACCTCGCTGGCAGATTTTCCCCCTGCTTCAACACAGCATGGCTTCATTTATTGCGAGTGCTCAAAAAGCCTCAGAAATCTCTCGCAAGTCTTTGCCGACCAAAAAAAAGTATATGAAACCAGGCATTCAGAGACATTTTGGACAGCAGATTTTTCCTTCTCTCTGTTACATGTCTGTGTGGAGAAAAGTGTAGAGAAGTTTGAAGTTATAGTCTTGCATAAAGTTGAGAGTTTTAGGCCTGCTGCTAAACCTCATTGGTCTTTGACCTCAGTCTGCAGAAGGGTGCTTGATCCAATATAAGTGTATACACTGATAATAATAATAATAATAATAATAATAATAATAATAATAACAACAACAACAACATGAAGGCTGACATGTTTCCTCCAAAACACCTAAAGCCGGCCATTCGCATCTGTTTGATCTGTTGCTCATGCTGCATCACAGGGCAGCGTAACACACTCAGAGGAATGTACCATCTTCCACATACATTAGCTCACAGACACCAATGATTGGCTAGTGTTGCTGTGATTGACAGGGGAGAGAGAGTATGCCATCCCTCCCACTCAGAGCGCACAGCCAATTTTGCGTCCTTGGCTCCCGGCCACAGATGGCTTTGGCATCATTGGAACTTGAGATCTCCCAATAATAGGTCAATAGGTGTCACTCAGGAGCCATTTTTACCCAATTTTCTTCCAAATATACCATTTCAGGAGCATGAAGACTGATTCGATAGTTTAATAGAGTCTGATAGTTATTTTCACTGTTATTTTTGCAGAATATATAGGGATATCCTAAGATCTCAGAGTTTCATCCCCTTACAGTTCTACAATCATGCCTCACAACAGCTTATGTTAAAGGCATGGTCTGCTACTCGCAAACTCACAATCTCTTGTTGAATGGATGGATGATTTACTGCTGCGCCACATGGAAGTCTATCCCAGGAACACTGGGTGTGGGGCTGGGAATACACCCAGATTGGGATGGGATGCACACACTAAAACACTCATTTCTACCTTAGAATAGCCAATTCACCTATGTTCATGATTTTGGGAGGTGAGAGGAAACTTGAGAACCTGGAGGAAACCAACATGGACACAGGTAGGACATACAAAACTCTGCACAAACAATAACACAAGCTTAGGATCCAAGCAGGGACTCTGGAGCAGTGCTACCTGTTGCACCAACATGCTGGCGTAGCCACTGTAACTGGTTATTTATTCTTATAGTTGTAGGTAGTATGACACTGCTATTCCATCCATGGTGAATTCTCCCGCTTTGCACCCTGTGTTACCAAATCCATTGCAACACTGACCAGGATTCGGTAACACAAGGTGCAAGACGGATGAGTGAATGAATGAATGAGGCTAAATCCAGCTAAGGGCTAACATGTGCTGCTCTAGGCCACCTGAAGCCATCCATAAAGTTCATGCAAGATATAAGGCTACCTATCTTTTTATAACAGACGCCAGTGATTGGTGAGAGTTGCACTAATTGACGAGGAGAGTGGAATAACTAGCTATACTTTACTCCAAGACAGCAGCGCCAATTACGCTTCTCTTGGATTTCTTTCCATGGATGACTTTGTCATCACTAGGTTTCAGACTTGCAATCTACCAATGATGGCGTGGATCCAGAGAAAGTTGCGCCACCTGACAGCTCCACATTTTTACACTTCTGATGCTACGTTAGCGTTAGCAAGCAAAGTAGATGCTGCATTGCGCTAAAGCACCAACACATTTAGCATGATGAACAGACAGGACGTTAGGCGATCAGGGATTATCATCTGTTTACGTCTTAGAGTTTTGTAGTTAGGACGGCACCTTTCAAAGTTATTGTGGCAGCAAGTCTGCGCAAAGAGAGTGTGGGTGGATCCGCACAAGACGCTGTATGTGTGTGTGTGTGTATGTGTTTACACATGGATATGAGAGTATGAGGAGAGTTGGCGTTCTGTAAGGGTGACAAGAGGAGAGAGAGGGACACAGATGGCCTGTAGAAGCAAGATGGGGAAAAGAGTAGTTTAAAAATACCCACTTCTAAGAGCTTGTATTGCATCTAGACCACACAGTCCTGGAAGAGGCCAATAACACTGACTGTGACAAAAATGATGAAGACTGTCTTTTTTTCCCCGCATTTTCTTATGGACAACTGGCTGTTAAAACCAAGAAACCTCAAGCTATAATGATGTTGTCTGAGCTCGGCTGTCCAACGTTCCCATCAACCTGGCTGATCCGCATTTAATTGGCCCACCGACATGCCATTCCTGACCGATCATTTCCCTGTTCATGAAGCACTTTTGACAAATCAGACCGAACAAATAGCTTGTGCTCTCAGTAAGAATGTTATCCTGGATAATATATGAATGGAGCCAAACTGTGCACAACAGGAAAGATGGTATCAATAATATCCTCAGGTTAAAAAACAGGTCAAGGTAGACTTGAAGCAGTGCTGAAAATGTCTGCTACCATTGAGGAAAGTGTGGAGAAGGCTTTAAACCATCCGTCTGAGCGAGGCACCAGTTACGCACAGAACCCTGCAGAGTGATTATACTTGCTTACATTTTGGATAATCAAATTCCTGGAACATTCTACTAGAGTAAATGGAAGGCCAAATTAGAGAGGCTGAAAAATGTTGATTTGGTTTGCTGCATGTATTGTTATGCTACAACACATTTTAAAAATTATTTAAATTTTCCAGTGTAAACATTTACACTTGCATTTTCGATCCAAATGAATAAAAGCAAAACTGAGACACACTTCTGTTTTTGGCGAAGATTGAGCACAGCTTAACATCTTGACGTCAGAATTCTGATACTGATGCGCAACTCCTCACTTTACAGCCCTTGAGTCCTCAAATCACTGTACACTGGTCACTAGTGGGGATTTCTGCTTTTTTGCTTTTGGTTGCCATGGTTTCACTGGTAGATCCAGGCTAGTGCAATATTCACACCAACAATGATATACGCACAAGCTAGCTACCAAAAATAAACATTCAGGAAGGGAAATGTTTGTGTACCTTGCAGTTATTATGGGCATCACAGTCTAACATTACTTTTGTCAGAACGAGCTTCTCATTTGCATAAAGTTAAACTTAGCTGAATGTTTTTTCCCGTATCGTTCTGCCTACTCACCTCCGCTTTTGTTCTGTTTTTCGAACATTTTCTGTAAACGTAAACATATATATTTCCAATTCAGAACGTCTGGACTCCAGGTTCAGCACTAGCCCAACATACAATGCTTTTTTTTTTTTTTTTTTGCAACTATGCTAACAAGAAGAGTGGTATAAAAACTTACTGCTACGATCACACTGGTAATAATTATTCGCCTTTTTATTAGCCCTGTTTGGAGGTACTTAAGTTGTTTTTTTTTGCATTGCTAACAATTGCAGCCCCTCTTGCTGCTGTGGATCGCCAGCTCAAGTTATAAATGAATGCTGAAAACTTCGTCCTGTCGTGCTGATGCAGGTGTAATGCAGGTGAAATGCAGGGCAAAGCTCCATGCTTTAGCATGTCCCATGTTTGAGAACGTAAAGGTAAAGCTTTACCGTTGACTCTTATAAAACCTACTGCCACTGGAGACTCCTTCATGTTAAACATGGAGATGTTAAGTAAACATCTCTGCATCAACGTTAAGTGAAAGTTTGCCCAATAGAAATGATCACTTATTAGAACAAGCGCTTTAATATGAACCTTGCCGCTGGAACTGCTTTCAGAGATGCTGTTAAAGAAAATTAATCAACACCTCCTGACCAATCGGATTTGAATATTCAACAGTGCTATGGTATAATACATAAAGTTAATAAATGCAACGGAACTTTTACAAAAACTCTTGGCTTAGAGAGCTCAGACTCTACCATCTGTTTAGCACCACCACATATTTGCTCCTCTAAATGAAAGATGCATTTGCAAAAATATTTGCCTGAGTTAGCTATACACTGGAGAATTTCTTTAGTCTTTTTGGAATCACTGGAGTCTGAAGAATATAATCTTTTTTCTTGGCAATTGGCATCAACTGAAATTATGGTCAGATCGTTAAACATCTGAAAAAAATGTGTACAGTAGAAATAATTTCCTGTGACTAATGAATTACTGAACTGTACACTGTATGATGCAATCAGTCATTACTACTGATGTACTACTGCGGACACGATACAGCGTCGTGAAGTGCAACAATTACAGCTTTTATTATTTGAAGAACAATACATACTTTTTTTTTATCCATTTATACTTACACTTAATGTTAAAGTGAAGTGAAGTGAAGTGAAGTGAAGTGAAGTGACTTTGTGGCCAAGTGCGGTGACCCATACTCGGAATTTGTGC
>CM074951.1:3596478-3613773 GCA_037577455.1 Pangasius macronema
CACACATATCACAAATATATGCACACACGTACACATACATATATAGATAAACACACACACACATATCACAAATATATGCACACACGTACACATACATATATAGATAAACACACACACACATATCACAAATATATGCACACACGTACACATACATATATAGATAAACACACACACACATATCACAAATATATGCACACACGTACACATACATATATAGATAAACACACACACACATATCACAAATATATATACACACATGTACACACACATACATAAACACACACAGACACATATGACAAATATATGCACACACATGCACACACATACACATATATAGATAAACACACACACATCACAAATATATATACACCCATGTACATACACATACATAAACACACACAGATACATATCACAAATATATGCACACACGTACACACACATACATAAACACACACAGACACATACAGACACATATCACAAATATATGCACACATGTACACACACATACATAAACACACACACACACACAAATATTATGAATATATGCACACTCATACAACACAGACACACAGACATACAAAGAATATAAATATAGATACCCCCCCCTACACATACACACATAAAAAAGGCACATACAGACACAACACAAATATATACACACATACAAGACACACAGGCACACATGACAAATATATGCACACATACACATATATAGATAAACACACACACATCACAAAGATATGCACACACGTACACATACATATATAGATAAACACACACAGATATCACAAATATATATACACACATGTACACACACATACATAAACACACACAGACACATATGACAAATATATGCACACACATGCACACACATACACATATATAGATAAACACACACATATCACAAATATATGCACACACGTACACATACACACATACATAAACACATACAGACACATATCACAAATATATGCACACACATACACACACATACATAAACACACACAGACACATACAGACACATATCACAAATATATGCACACACGTACAAACACATACATAAACACACACAGACACATACAGACACATATCACAAATATATGCACACACATACACACACATACATAAACACACACAGACACATACAGACACATATCACAAATATATGCACACACGTACACACACATACATAAACACACACAGACAGACATAAATATCACAAATACTGTATCTGCACACACACAAAACACACGCAGACACACAAACAGATAAACACACACACATGTCACAGAGGCCAGTTTTTCTTCCTGTTTACTTCCTGCTTTTCTCAGCTCTAAATCGCACACTTCCTCAGTGTTTAGTCAGTGATTAGCACAGATCTCACACGATCAGAAAGCAGCACTGATCGCAGCTTGTTCAACCTTTTCCTAGCATCTCAGCTTTATTTGTTTTCACACACACTTCCTCGGTGATGGAGGAGAGCCAACCAGATGTGAGAGGAATGAAGAGGATAAAGCGCTTTATGGCACACAGGAGTAATGCTTCACTGAGATTTTATCCGTATGACGTTACACACGCTTTTTTGTGTGGAACATTAAATCACTTACAGTGAGGACACGTCGGAAACATACCATATCAGATACATGTGGATTCTCTCTCTCTCTCTCTCTCTCTCTCTCTCTCTCTCTCTCTCTCTCTTTCATACTCACACACAAACTGCCAGGAAAACAATCAAAAACTTTAATGTCTATGACGATAAATTACTTTAATCTGAAAAGGGAAGAAAATAAATTCAAATAATTTTAATAAATTGTAATATAAATTTCAATATTAATAGTTGATTACACAATTTTAACAGAAAAGTGTATAGTGACAATTTATCACAATATCGATATTATATTGTTATACTGCCCTAATTTATATGATACACAACATGTACCGTGACAGAAAAAATGGCTAACAATCTGCTAGCAAGAGTAGAGTTAAACAAACAAACAAAGAAATAAATAAAAGCTGTGCTAATGACTACAATTTAATTATTTAACACTTAAAACAGGAGAAATAAAAAGTAAAAATTAAATATAAACCAATTCTACTTTAAAGATTCAAAATTTTAACATCTAATTATTGAGATTTGAATGCACAACAGTCTCAAGAGTTTACACAGAATGGTGCGAAAAACAAAAAACATCCAGACTAGTTTGAGCTGACAGGAAGGCTATGATAACTCAAATAACCACTCAGTCGTGGCCTAATGGTCTGAGAGTCGGACTTGTAACCCGAAGGTGAACCTGAAGGTCGTGGGTTCGAGTCTCGGGNAAATGCAGAGCACAAATTCCGAGTATGGGTCACCACACTTGGCC
This sequence comes from Pangasius macronema, assembly GCA_037577455.1. Lineage (NCBI taxonomy): Eukaryota > Metazoa > Chordata > Actinopteri > Siluriformes > Pangasiidae > Pangasius > Pangasius macronema. The sequence continues at coordinate 3,598,842 of CM074951.1, forward strand.
ACAAAAGTCACTTCACTTCACTTCACTTCACTTTACAAACGCGGTGAGCAGAAAAGCATCTCAGATGCACATGTTCACTATCCACTGACCAAAAATTGAAAAAAAAACAAAACACAAAAAACCTCTAGCCACTTCTTTTCTCAATGACCTGATCTTTGTATACATGTGAAGAATGGAAATCTAGACTTCACACGTGTGTGTAGCTAAAGCTTAGCGTAAGCTAATTCCACATGTGCAGTCCATACAGCTTCAGTTCCAGGAACAGCGGCCAATTACAACACAGTACACTCCTGCTGTCTGTGATAAACTCAAATCAACCCAAGACTATAAATATATTCTTCAAAAATGTCGGGGTTGAGAGGATTTTTGAAATTATATTGTTTTGTTGTGTTTGTGTGTGTTTTTTTTTTATCTTTCCCCAATTTTCTCTTGGCCAATTCCCACCCACCTCTCCTCTATCACATGACAGCTACTGACTGGGGACACACATTTCACAATCGCTTCAAAATCAACATCTTATCTGTTCACTAGTCAAAAGTCGCGATCTGAAACGTCTCTACGAAACGTAAGAACGTTGAATTGTCGCGCGTATAGTCATGAGCTAATGATTAATGGTTAAGCATTGAAAGGTAACTGTTGTTGCCATGCAGATGTTAGTCGCTTGGACCTTTATAATCAAAGAATTTATGATGTTCACACATTTCAGTTGAATTGAAGCACATCACTGTGTTTTATAAAATAGTGTGATTTCAATGGATGTTTATTGCATTCACACTTCACTCCTTAACCACACAACATTAAAAAAAAAAAAAAGGAGGACAGATGTGGTGTCATTTTTGCGATTTCATCTGGTTTGAAACTTGTACCTGTTCCATGAGACGGCCAGGAAGCATTTTTCCCCTCTTTTCTCTGTCTTTCACTTCTTTCTCCAACATGTCTGTGATTAGTTACTGAAGCTCGATAAGAAAAAAAGCTGTCCAGAAGTTTTACATCCCAATAAAAGTGAACTGCAGGTGGAATTTATGACACGTCTGAAAGCTGATCTGTATATACAGGTGAAGAATGTATACTCTCTCTCTCTCTCTCTCTCTCTCTCTCTCTCTCTCTCTCTCTCTTTTGCTTATGTCTCTCGCCCATTCAGCTTTTGTTACCTGGCACAGATATTCATTCGGACAATGAAGCTTAAACTTAGTAAGAATTTTCCCTCAGACTGTAGAGTTCAGCCAGACGCATGCTGATGTCATATTTTCCTGTGTGTGTGTCTGTGTGTCTGTGTGTGTGTGTGTGTGTGTTCTATCAGAGTAAGAAAGAAGCTCTGGCTTTTAGAACTTTTTTGGCCCTGGATGTGAGACAGTAGGACTGTGAGGAAGTTTAAGAGAGCAAGAGTGATGTCAACGCTGAGATCTGTGTTTCCGATGGAACAACACTGTGCTGGCCAAATTCTTTTACTGTAGAAATTTCTGACATCTGTGGGTGAGAAATTGAGTCTGAGTTGAGGAGTGAGAAAAAGATTGCACGACTGAGAGCCTGATTTGTATGAGATAGGTGTGTGTGTGTGTGTGTGTGACAGAAAGAGTGAGAAATTGAGGACAAATTTTACACACATACTTATCCAAACACACAGAGCAGTCTCAGACACACACAGGCTTCATGTACTCACATTTTTAACCTCTGTTTATGTCTGATGCACTTGATGCTGAAATTTCTCTCCTTGCAGCCCAGTTGTGTGTGTGTGTGTGTGTGCGTGTGTGTGTGTGTGTGTGTGCGTGGGTGCTCACTGAGGGCTCCTTTTCTCCTTGTCATTTTCTGGCTCGCACAAAAGCGATGTTCTCTCTCGCCAAATAATTACTCCTGGCACAGGAGTGTGTGCTTTCAATTAAAGCTCCCTCTAAATTAATTCCTGTCCCTTCTTCAGTGTCGTTCTCTGTCACCTCTTCCTGCCTGCTAAAAGGTCAGAAGGGCTCTTAAATCATGTCCACTTCCTATTGATGGGGGAATCCATGAGGAAATGGGATTAGGCCTTTTTACAATGAGCATACCATTTTTTTCCAGACTATAAAGCTTTTAATTTGGGATTAGCTTCACATGGGAGTAATGGGAGTTATCTACTTTTCAATGAGCATGTAAATATTCCCTCTTATACTACAACACTGTTGAATTCTCTATTCTGATTGGTCAGAAGGTGTTGATTAATTTTGCACTTGTTCTAACTTTTTTTTACTAACAGCTTGTGCACAGGGACTTGTACAGCAGACAAACCACATAATCTAAGTCTAATCATAAACGTTTTAGATGTACAATCGTTGACAAGTCTTCCTTTACTAAGCCTGAGAGACACAGAGGCCACAGCTTCTTTACTAGGAATGACAAACACAGAGGCCATGGCTTCTTTCCTGGCATTAACAGACAACAAGGCCACACCTCCTTGACTGGGATGGACAGACACAGAAGCCAGGTTTCATTCACTGCAGCTGATGGGTACAGAAGCCACACCTCTTTCACTGGGGACTGAGAGACACAGAGGCCACAACTACTTCACACAGATGCCACACCTCCTTCACTGTGACTGACATAGAGGCCATGCCTCTTTCATGCAAAGCCTACACTTCCTTCGCTACCATGCCTCCTTTCCAGGAACTGACAGGTACAGAGGCCACGCCTCCTTCACAATACAGCCTACTGGTACAGAGCTCAGTGCACAGATCTTTGCTAAGTTTCAGGGGGCTTCAGTGCTAACATATTAGTCTGAATGTGTCTGTGTGTATGTGTAAGAAAAAAGAAAACTTGGCTAATATCACACTGATGTGGCCCTCATTGTCAGACACCCCACTGTTCAATATCACGACTGGTCTTTTTTAGGCCGCTCTCACCTTCAAAGCATGTTTGAGATGTCATGGAGATCATCACGGCACATCACTCAGACATTACACCTCCTGCCAACAGGATCTTTCACCAAGCAGACAAGAGATACAGTCTAATGAGTTGACACAAGCCTATTGCCCTTCAGAGCATATGGTACATTCACACACATACAGCATAGCATATGAGCCAAGACAGGATGGTATGACGAAGCGCTGTGGTGTATGAGAATGTTAACTTACACCACCTTCTTATGTTTGTACTTGTATGTTAGTTTTAAGCATGCACAATGTTCTCCTGCAAAATCTGTTCCGCACACACACAAAATGGCACCAAGGAGATAAGAGGGTGTTATGACAAATGATGTCAACTAAACATGTGCGATGTGCTTGACAAATTAGTGTAAGCTTCAACAATGTGAATTAAACTGCCAGCAAAGACATTATGCACAAAAAGGTGCTTAATTCCCCAAAAACAGCTTAGTTCCGTAATTCATCCCAAGGATTTTATTGAAGTAAATTGAGTAGAATGTAGCAGGAAGTCACTACAGAGAGAAATGGACTGAATCAAAAGCTTTAATGGCTCAATTATGTGAATAATAGAATTAATGGAACGTTATTTGAATATTTTAGGAATAAAACACTTGGAGCTGTGCTGTTATAGGGAAATAATTAAAGACAGGGAGTTGTGATGGTGCTTGACATGAAGCTGAGTTAGTGTTATCATACCAAAGTTGATTATTTTCCTACTACAGCATGCCTCGACTGTCTTGGGGAAGTCTTGGGTCCTTGGGGGGCAGTCTTGGCCTAATGGTTAGAGAGTCGGACTTGTAACCCAAAGGTGAAACTGAAGGTCGTGGGTTTGAGTCTCGGGTCCGGCAGGGATTGTAGGTGGGGGAATGAATGACCAGCGATCTCTTCTACCCTCAATACCACGACTGAGGTGAGACCCTTGAGCAAGGCACCGAACCCCCAACTGCTCCCCGGGCGCCGCAGCTAAAAAGGCTGCCCACTGCTCCGGGTGTGTGTTCACTACTGTGTGTGTGTGCACTTGGATGGGTTAAATGCAGAGCACATATTCCGAGTATGGGTCACCACACTTGGCCATGTCACTTCACTTCACTTCGAAATGTTAATTTCTCTTTGCCAACGATTGCTTTCCCAACAATTACAAATTCTTACTTACTAAAGAAAAATATGTCATACTTTTTATTCATGTGTAGTTGCATTTAATGTCATTGTGCATCCACAAAACATTGACACTGGAGACTTCTTCCATTAATGTTAAATAAAAGTCACCTTAAAGAAAACTTCACCATATCAAAGATTCTACGTTTTTCTGCGTTAAATAACAACGCATTTTAAAAATCGGTTACGTATACTGGGTTGGGGGCGGTCACGGCGGCTTAGCGGTTAGCACTGCTGCCTCGCACCTCCAGGGTTGGGGGCTCAAATCCCGCCTCTGCCGTGTGTGCATGGAGTTTTCATGTACTCTGGTTTCCTCCCCTAGTCCAAAGACATGCGTTGTCCATAGTGTGTGAATTGGTGTGTGTGACGTAGGATTTGGGATGTTGTGATAAAATATAGTAGAAAGCATATAATATACTGCATAGTGCATAGTATAACATGCCAAATGAATAAATATAATTTCAGTGTTCAAGTTTTTCATGTTGACATTTTTGAGTGCATCTCCAGAAACATGTTTGTAATTTGCACCACCATAACTGAGGCCTTGACTGAGTTCTTTAAAAAATTCGCTTGGCATTATTGGGTAAACCAGCAACCAGAGGCCATATTACAGGATTTGGACATGTCCCTGTGTCTCTCTCTCTACCTCCCAAGCTTTAGTTCCTGTCTCTTAAGTCCAGGCTTGGAAGTGAACACACTGTTCTGTTCAGCTCCAGAAGGTCCCTGATGTTTTATTCAGCAGTTCCTCTGAACGCAATGGGGACAGCACAGCCTTGTCCCATCCCCTCCCTCTCTCCCTTCCTCAGATCGATATGTCCGTGTCTCAGAGTCCCTCTTGTCATCTCTCCTGGCTGACATGTCTCTCCACTTGCCCACTGCTTGGTATTCTGGTGCGAGAGTGCCTCATGCGCCACAGCGTTTATCCATCAGTCTGGCCGGAGATGAAGGGATGAGCATAAAGAGAGATAGAGATAGTTTGCGAGGTCGGGGCTAAGTCTCTGTCTCTGCTCTCTTCTTTCTTTCCTCAATGCTCATATTTAGTTTCTCTGAACTTTAAGGGTTAATCATTTATTTGTGGATTTGGTGTCCACAAATCCACTGAGTTCAGTACTAAGAGCAGCTTCTATAACAGTGTATAACGTTTTTTTCATTAGTTATTAATACAGATTTTTTTTCCTATTATGGTAGAGGCTGTTTACACCCACTTGTACTGTGTACACACCCACTGACTACTGGTTTTCATGACATAATAGTTAGCCTAATATTAGCTAGCTAGCATTAGATCGTTTACACAATATTTTTTTAATTAAATGATATAATGATATACTAACGTTAATTAACTTTGTAGTGAACTTGGCTAACTAGAGTCAAATAGCGGCTGCTGGAGAGGTAATGCTAGCTAGCTAACTACTAGCTGAGTATAGGCATAGCTGGATAGCTTAGCTAAACTTCCTTTTGTCTTGGTTCTCAGCATTGAAAATGTTAGGTCTACAGCCAAAAATTGCCAGTCAGTTATTGGAGTAGGCAAAATCAACCCTATTCAACCCTAACTATTGTTATATTAAAATGGTACAATAGCAAAAGAATAAGTTGCATGGTTTATGGTGTACCATGTCACATGTTTAATAGTCAGTAATAGTATTTGTCAGTGATTGAGGGCTATACATTCCAAACTATAACAGAATATGCTAGAATCTTTATTCCAGAAAAAAGCAAAAAAGCAAAGATTTCCTCTTACTTAGCTCCAACAGCAGCATTATTCATCCTCTGTAGCACTTTGAAATGAGAAGCATGAGAGTGCATGTGGAGCATGTCTGTGTGTGTGTGTGTGTGTGTGTGTGCGCACGTGCGATGAGATCTCCCTCGTGGATGGTACGCGGCGGCTGTCAGGAGGGTCGGTAATTATCAGTCGTCTAAACAGACAGATGGAATTGGGGAGAGTGACTGACATTTTTCTGATCGCTTGTTTCAGAGCAGAGAGAGAGAGATGGAGGCATGGAGAGAGAGAGAGAGAGGGGGAAATGGAGAAAGGAGGGGTGCACTAATAGCTAAACTGCACAATATGACCTTATCTACCATTCTTTACCGTTACTAGCATGGGGTGCCACTTGTTCACCTTCCTGACAGGACACATCTTGCCCTATGGCCTCCATTCCTCCGTCTCTTTCGCTCTTTTTTTCTCTTTCTTTTCATCTCTCTTTCTGCAGAAAGAGGAGAAGGTCAGTCGGGGTAGATGGCCTTCTGAGACCTCTTACATAACTCCGGCTGACATATGGATCTTTTAGCACGTTTCTGCACTGTGATCTCCAGCCATGCTTGAGTGTGGCTGCGGCGTTGCTCTCTCACTGTGGATCATGTCAAAGGAAGCGTCAGCTGCTTCTCACACACACACACACACACACACACACACACACACACACACACACACACACTTATAAACAATATATCAAGAGCTGACTTTACCAATTAGCACATGTACCACCTGCTAGCCTTTATATGTTAATAAATTAACACATTTGTCTATGTCTCAACATGCAACTTTTTATATCATCTTCATAGTAGAACCTTTATCAAATCATATTAAACCTTTCACATGAAAGCCTTATTGACAGGTTATATCATGATGATACTAGTTTGATCTTGTCAGTCTTTTGTAATATACATATTCAGACTTGTTAAAACGACATGCTGTTTGGCTTTTGTGCCAATCAGAAAGTAAAAAAATGGTAGTTGTCACACTGCTACACTTCCCATTTGCATAAAGTTAAGCTATTTTCACCTCACTTTTCCCACCAATGGATGCTACTCTGCTCGTCTCTGCAGATCGCTAGCTCACGTTGGAAGTAAATAACGTACTTACACTTTGTCATGCCATGCTGCTGCCCCGACTAGACTGTTTTATTAGGATAAAATAAGTATCGACTTATTTTCCTGTTAAAAGTTACCATAAATAAATCTTCAGAGATCTTTGCTAAACCCAAAAACTGTGCAACTGTAGCAGCAGCGTTTGCGTGTGCAATTTTGTGCTACAAATCCTAATTTACAATGTTTACTCTTTGCTGTTGTTGCGATAAGTCACAATTTAACAAAATAACAGCTGTCATTTACAAAGACCTGGTTACACTGCCAATGCACACAATTACAAATATCTCACTATTGTAACAGTTTGGGGGGCGTCGCCAAGGGGGTGGATCTACAGCGCAGAAGGGGTGGAGCTGTGGTTACAAACTTTGAAAAACAACGAATGTGAAATCTCTAAAGCAGTTTATAAGAGTTAAGAAATAAGAGCTCAGATAAGGGGCAAGTGCAGAGTTTATGGGTGACTGCTCACTGTTTTTTTCCTTCTTTCTCCAGCATCCAGGAACACAAATGGAGGTTAACGCTCTGAGGCTAACTAAATGCATAATGCACTTGGCCTTGTTTGACTTTTTGAGCTTTTTGGTAAAGCTGTTATATAGATTTCCAGATGTTAAGTACATATTTCCCAGAGGAGTTGTAGTAAGAAAAGGGCACTGTTTGTTTTGGCAATGTTTTCTAGAATATTTTTGGACTTTAGAAACAGTCTTGGCACCAAGTGGTCAATGGAAACATAGACTTGTAAGGAATAAAACAGGACAGGGTGTGCTGTTGGAGGAAAATAATCCACAATGGTTGATTTGAACTACAGTAAGAGCTACTGTTATAGAAAACGAATCAATATCTTCTGTCCAATCAGAATCAAGAACTGTTTCTTGAAGCAGTTCTGTAGTATTAATATATTTATTCACATTTCCTAAGCAACATGACCGTGATTATCCAGCAGGGTTATATGGTAATTCTGTGTGCCTTTTCTCTTTTACTCAGGCGGGGATGATCCGAACCGAGAAGGAGGAGTTCTTCATCGAGCCGGTGGAGACGGGACATCATGTGATGGAGCAGGAGGATGGTGGCGGCGGTCGTCCTCACATCGTGTACCGTTCTGCTGCCATGAAGAAGCCTCCCACCAGCCTGCTAGCCGCAGACCTTCATTCCAGAGGTCAGCTTTGCCTTAGATATTTTTCTTTAAATTATTAGCATATGCTATAATAATATACAAAACTGCTATTGCGTTATGGTAGTATGTGAGTTAGAGGTAGAGTCGGATGTTTTAGTGCTTCTGTTCACATATCTGGATATCTGGAGATTTTTCAAACCCACTTGCTATGTTGCTTGCTTCAACATCACTACTTAAAGTATTCAGCAGTAATTTTCACTTTTAATAGTCTTCACTCTGCTTTATGGTTGTGTCCAGATGTCCCAAAAGCTTTCAGCTAAAGGTCTTTAACCTGTAATTTTAATTAATGAAGCATCAAGCTAATGCAGTCTGTTTTCTACTTTTGGGTACCATGTCAGAAAAGAAAAACGTAGACCTCAGCAAATAAGCCCAAAGCATTTTTTAAATTTGAAATTAAGTGTAAGTATAAATAAAATTCATAACAGGAAGCATGAAAATGAACATTCCTGACAAGCACCAGTAAGGCCTCAAAAAAAATCAGCATCTGGCTGAATCAAAAGGGTGCACGTATATATGTACGAGATGCGAGATCCTCTGTGGTATATCTGTCCAGCGTGGCAGCAACAATAGCCCTTTTCTCGTTCTTTTTATTTCCCGGTGAATATGGGAGGCGATTCATTGTCGGAATAAAATGCTTCTGAAACGTGTTCGGACGGGCAGGGTGACCTGTCCTTGGTCCTTGGCAGCGCAAGTCTCGGTGCTGCTCTGTGCATCTCTCCACCAACATGAGGGACCATAAGCTCTCTCAGCAGTTGACAGACATGAAGAAAGGATTGGATTATGTAGTATTAAGCTTCAGTGTGTGCGTATGAGTGCTGGGAGAGAATGAGGTATTTGGTTTCAAACATTTGGCCTATAGGTGAAGCCAGCCTGTTACTATGGAGCTGGCTGGACTCTTGCTGTGTGTGATCGATGGGGTCGGGCTGGCTCTGAATGTGTTAGCCTTCACACTCCGTTTATGATCCTGCATGTTAAGGGGCAGAACAAGAGGCATGCTGCAACATGATAAAGTAATCAGAGGGTTTCAAAACGATAGGGAGGGGTTAGATTTATTAGATTGAGGAGAGGAAGTGCTGAAGCTGTTCAAACGAATTCTGCCTTCTTCACGCGGCCAGGCATTTATCATTCAACCAAAGCTGTCACACTGGGATCTGGAAGGTTCTGTCATATAATTCAGATGATTATTCTGTGCAGAGTCTGTGGGTGTCTGTAATAGAGAAATGCATACAAAGACAGTAAGTTTAAAAAGCTAAGGTATGTCAATCAAAGAGATTATTGAGGAATATTTCTGAGAAATTTGTCTAGTTGTTTAAGCTCTAAAATATATATCGTAAAAAAGTAAAAACATCTTAAAATATAAGAACATAATATATACTTATTAGATTAGATATAAAATATAGTGAGTGAATTTTGAGATAATTTTGCTTCTTTCCAAAAAATAAATATTAAAATAAATAAATGTAGACATGGTGGCACAGGCGGTATTGTTGTTACCTCCCTGGTTTGATCCTGAGATATGCTGAGTTGTGTGTGTGTGTGTGTGTGTGTGTGTGTGTGTGTGTGTGTGTGTTCATTATAACAAGTAGGCTATTCTTTGTCATACTTTCCTTTTTTTTCAACAATCCTATATTCTAAATGTTTTCTTTCTATACTTGCTAAGATATATATATTTTTTTGCAGTGTATCTTGAATATGATTCATGTTTGCCCTCCAAACCTGAGAAAACAGGAACCAAGGCTCATAGAAGTGTGAAAGGGTTGGTAAAGGTGAAAAACATGTACCATTCCTCCAGGACTGTGAGGAAAGCCTTCTTTTAGCTAAGCTCTGAAAAAAAGGAGGCTGAAGTCATTAAAAAGTAAAAGATGCATTCTGGGAATCAGGGAAGGTTTTGAAGGGCAAGACTTTCACCATATATTAGAAGTATACACAAACAGTACTGACTGTTGAAAAAGTACACCAAGTGCTAACACTCCTGGTATAAGAGGAGCTAGTTTTTGCACTTTGTTTATATGACAGTGTTGCTGAACAGCCTATGTGGTAAAAACAGTGGCAATAAAAATAGTTTAGTCTCTGAACAATTTGTGCAAGTTAACACATGCTTTAGCTAAAACAATTCATATGAGTCAGCAAAGAGAAGCTAGCTACTTAGCTAATTTTCGTCATGCTAGCTAACTTTGGCTATGCCTGGTATTTTACAGTTTACTCATACAAACTCTTGCATGTTATGAATTGAACAGCAGAATAATTGACTCATGTTTGAGGAGAAAGATGCATTTTCATTTTTGGATTTGGAAATTTCTAGAAAACATCACCATCTATATTGTAAGCACATCAGGGTTGCTTTATGAGTCCCCCAGCTACATGTTTTAGCCACAGGCTACAGCATATGGAGCTTCAAATTCAAAATATGTACACTGGAAATGCTAGCATTCCTGCTAGACTGAGACTGAGGTAATAGTGGTCTGTTAGCAGTTGCTGTAAGCAGTGAATGGACAGCTAAAAACATAAGGTGTGGCTAAGTATTAGTCAACTAGCCAGGGTTTGTTTATTTTTGTTTTTTTATTTTGTTTTTTTGCTGTCTGCCATTTAATGACCAAAATCACACTATTTGGTTTCAAACAGAAGAGGATGAGAGACTGAGGTCTTCTATCAAGCTTCCTGATGTAAACATTTGTAGAAATGGAAGTCTTAAACACTGAACTTCTCTCATAAACAAAACTAGCATCACTAAATATATAAGTTAATGCTAATCTGTATTAACACTATGCTAAATCAGTTCTGTTGTAATGTAAATACAAATTGCAGATTTCCCCTTGGTGTGTTTATGAATTCTGAATGTGATTTATGGATTTTGTTGTCATGTTGTGTGCTATGCTGCATTGTTGAGCAGCATCACTGCTATGCTTTGTGTTGTGGTGCTGTGTGGGTCCAGGGGTATGTGTGTGTACATGTGAATCCAGGGTTTGGGGGGATGGATCAGTCTATTCTGAGCACGAGCGCCTGACTTCCGAGCAGCCAATAAAGGAGGAAAACGCCCAGGAGAAGGGGAATGGCTCTGAGTTTCCATAGGAACGCCTAGCGCAAAGATCTGAGTCTGAAAACGAGGCAGGACTCGGTGGGCTATAGAGCTTGCAACTGAAGGCTAGTACTGGTTGGATAGGCTGGACCATGACACTGCTTTTGAAGATGGTCACTGTTCTGAAAGCCAGATTGTCTTGTGACCCAGAGCTCACCACGCCACATGTTGTTTTCGTCCGTCAATGAGTTCACTTTCCTAGAATTTGTACTTCTCTTTCCCTACTGAGGCAGCCTTGTTGATTTGATACATGATGGACAAGTGCCTGGTTTGTGCATATCTCAGTGTTATGGTGATTATGGTGTAAGGAATTAAACACTTAAGGGTGTGCTGTTATAGGAATATAATCAACTACAAGGAGATGTGAGGTGCCCCCATTCAAAATAGAGTTACTGTTGCCACCCTGACATGTTTTGTTCCTCTTGTACAACAGCAAAGCTATCATACTTCCCAATGGACAGAAGAAATCCTTATTACTTCAAGCTCATGTTAAAGAATGGGCATTCCACTTTTACCCAGTCAAGAATGGCTCTAAACTCCTCTTCTATATCCTTTTTAAATATAATTATTCTGAGAGCTTTTGTGTTTATTGAAGTCCATTTTCTGCATGATCCCAGTTCACACTGATTGATATCATAAGCAGGACGTAGTAATTTTCTCCAATGGTAGAATATGGTCAAGATTTTATTCTTATACAGTGTGACAAATAATAATCTAAAAATACAGCTGTAATCATGTAGTCTAAAACCGGTTTTAGTCAGAATTCAATGAGACAGTTGTCTCCTCTGACTAATTTTGGAGCAAATATGTTTCTGTGATCAATTATTTTGGTCTGGAGAAGTGGGCGGCGAGCCGAGTATCCACCAAAACCAGTGTAGTAACACGTAATTGTCACATTCACTCAGTCCAGATTTGTAAATGCCATTTGAGATTGTGTGTAACACCCACATGAGCTGTAGATAATAGTGACATATTAATCATAATTGGATCGTATTTTCTTTCGAGCCTTGCCTCTTGGCTGTATGATGGTTTACGCGGTTAGACAAATAAGCATCAAATCCAGCACATTCATTTTAATTTGTGTATACTAGCTTACTGTGGAAGCCTATGAAAAAAAAATTTATTAGCGTCATTGTAAAATGACGACAATAATATAACTAAAATAAGACAATAATAAAGTATAAAAGTATAAATGCTGAACCAGACGTAGAGTAAATCCATTCGGTGTAGCTGTTATAAGAGCAATGGTGTCATCTCGAATCTTTCGCCACTGCTGTAAAGCATTTCATAAAAAGGATAAAGCACTTTATAGCTGTTGATCTTGGATCTAGTCTGCAGCTAATTCTCCAAAATACTGGGTAAAAGGCATGCATGTTAGCGGCCTCCCAAGCTGAGGCTACCAAAGCTGCCTTTTTTTAAAAAAAATAAAAAAGTAGCGCACTTAAGAGGCAGAAAGAAGGAAAGGAAAACCGGGAATCTTTGATTCGAGTCCTGCTATTTCATAAAGGTCAATGAGAGGTCAGATTTTCCTGCCAGTCTGCTGCTGTGGCTTCATCTTTTTGAATGTGTTGTGAATGTTTTGCTGTACTGGCTGGGCTCTTTAAGAAAAAAAGAAAAAAACAACAAAAACCTAAAACAGCATGTTGTTGCTGTTTCAAGGGCTCATCGTGACTGTTAAAGAGGTAAAAAGACCCTTCCATTCAGGACCAATGAAACAGACTCACAAAGACAGAGCGAATCCTTCGTGAATCCTTGAGCAGTGTAAAAGAGGCAGCTGAACACTCACACATGGATACAGTACTGTGAACTGTGAACTCGTGCTTCACTGTAAAATATATATAAATATTTTACCCCTTGTTTTTAGACACTTCCTGCTTCTTGCGTTTTTCTCATCTTCTCCAGCTCCACCCTGAACATGCCACTGATTACTAACACCTTGTTCTTTTTTCTCCACACCTAAAATATCATTATTGTCTTATGTAACCACAGTGAACTGTTGATTCTGATTTGTCAGGTGTTGTGTTTTATTCCTTTTATACCACAGCATAGTTTTTATCCATTTATAGTTACATTTAATGATGGGGGACGTCTGCGAAACAAATTAGTTCCTGCTGTCACTTACATTATATCAGCTGTAAACAGCTCATCCCTCACCAGCCTCTTTTTTTCTCGTTCTTTTCAGAAAACTTAACGTTCCAGCATAGTTTCATTTGGAACTCGTGGCGTTTTCCCATTTGCTTGTTTCCTTGCTGAGTACCTCGTGACTGCGACGTCACGTGTGAAACCCATAAAAGGCCCCCCGCCCATCAGAGTCACGCCCATCCTCTGGTCATTCTCGTCAACCCAAGTGACCAAGGTTGCCTTGATGGTCCTCGATGCATACCTAGCCTTCCATTAGAGCTTTATTTCTGACTGTTGCAAAGCACTTACACTGGAGACTCCTTCCATAAATGTTAAATAAATGCTAAATCTCCTCACAGAAAACATAACCATATTAACATTTAAGCACAGTTTTAATCAATTTATGTGGAGTCCCTGTGTAATTTGTTATTATATAAATGACAGCAAGCATTAGTTTGAACCTGTCATTGGCCTTGCAGCTGGAACTCCTGTCAGAGATGCGGTTATTGATAACGAATCAACATGTTCTGACCAATCAGAATCAAGATTCCAATAGCACTGTGGTATATAAATGTATACTGGCTTTGCAGCCAAATGTATTTCTACACAGTGGCAACGTCAACGTCGTTGAATAGCACCCTGCATTAAATAATAACCAAATGATTTTTTTTTTTCAAACACTAGGAACTAGCAACAATACTAACTCCCCGAGGGAGAAATGAAAGGAAAATCTCCCCTGGAGGCTTGTTTATGAGGCACAAACTGAAACGTTCATCAGGCAACACAGTAAGAACACTTAGTGTGAAAGTTAATCCATTTGGGCCTTCATTTTGAAAGTAACTTACTATAAAAAGGCATACTTTAAGTCCTCCAGAGTGCATCAACACCTTGTCTTGTATGCTAATGGTGTACCTAAAATATACCTTTTTTTTTTTTTTTTTTAGTGTTGCTGGTGTTATAAAGAGAGGTTTTGACAATAGCTCTTCTGTACCTTGTTAGTTTAGACTTTGTCCTGCTGTACCTTTTGGCTCTTTACAATGGAACTGCAACACACACACACACACACACACACACACACACACACACACACACACACGTTTGTCTTACTATTCGAGTTATTTAATTATTAATGCAGCTCATTAAGGCACATAAACAACATCCTTAACTAACATTAACTAACATTAAGTACAATAACCAAAATAAAACTTAGCACTTTTAGTTTTTTTTTTTTTTTTCAGTACAAGATACAGTTTGTGTTAAAAAGCAGTTTTACTAATGGGGACCTGCCAAATGTCCCCACAAGGTCAAACATCCATACACACAAGTGCAATATTTATTGCGCCACATGACTGAAGTACCTCTGTGTTAAACTGAAGGTGTTTAGTTTGGCTTCCGAATGGCAACAGTGACGTCTCAGACTAGTATTTAATGAAATGAACTTGTTAACTCTCCACTGACTTAATATTGTTTCGCTGATTGTTCTCTTACAAAAATCAAAATTTTACAGCCTTTTTGGGCATGTGACGATCAAGTTCCCATGATACATGGTCAGTTAATATTCACATGAAACATCAGAATTGGGACAAAATGTGATCTGTGGCATGATTGTTGGTGCCAGATGGGCTGGTGTGGTGTTTTAGAAACTGCTGATCTTCT
>CM074951.1:3628472-3664852 GCA_037577455.1 Pangasius macronema
AGATAGGGATAGGTGGAGAGTGATGATTCGCTGTGGCGACCCCTGAAGGGAAAAGCCGAAAGAAGAAGAAGAAGAAAGCCATTTTGGAGTTCTTGTCTTGTATAATAATATCTTCATCAATAACATTTTTGTTGTTCATTCTGCCCAAAAAGTCAATTTGGTCACTGAATAAATCTCTAAAGTTAAATTTATGAGCCTTAAATGACATACATGGTCCAGAGGTTTGAGTGTGTTACTAAAAACAAAAAAAAAAAATATTAGTCAGCTGATATTTAGGTGATTTAAAAAAAAATTCTATTAATGGTGTCGTTCTGATATTTAAATATACTTGAATATTCAGTTCGTGCAAAAGTTAGCCAAATTCTCATGCTGTATCGTTTATATTATTCAATTTGTAACATATGCATGCTTTTAATAAACAGTGTTAATGACTGTAATCTATTGTGCCTGATAACACCTGATATGGATTTAATTAGCACACTCCTCTGTGTGTTCTTATCACATCAGTCTTGTCAATAATATCACCCTGTGTTACCTTTTAATGAAAAATTACATAATTTAGTTTTTCCTGAACTCAAAAGATCCTGAATTTAAACCAGATTGAGTTCTTGGCAACACAATCAGACTTTAGGACCTTGTTATAGTTTTATCCTAAACAGAGTACAACTTACTTAAGATCCAATAACAGATAGGATCTAAATTACTAAGTGAAAATCAATCCTTAATTCTGTTTTCTTAATGTGAATATTTGAACCACAGCCTTGTAGTACTGGATGTAAAGCATCTGTGCTATATGTGGAAATATAATCCTCACTGAGTTGGCACAGTCATTCAACCCTTTTATACCTTTAGGCTTTACATTCACACACAATGTAATTAGATATAATATTCATTAAACACAGGCAACTCAGTAAGTCAGCAACAAAGCACAATTTGGTGGTTAAAAGAATAGCATAGCCAATAATGGGCATTTATGAGCTCATATATTTTTTATGAGAGCAGGTAGTGCTCTCTTCCAAATGTGGCCAGCTGCCCTATATCATTATGAGCAGCAGGTAACTGAAAAGCACTGGGAGATCACAAGTTTGAATGGCGGCAATGCGACAGCCATCCATGGCCGTGCTTTCTGTGTGGGAGGGAAACATCAAACCCCCCCAATCTATGAGCTTATGTATGAGGAAGAGGGCAGATTTCCCCTGAGTGTGTTATGCTGTGTGTGCCCTGTAACGCAACATGAGCAGCAGTTCAAAAAGATGGCTCCAGGTGTCTCCGAAAAAGCACGTACTAGCCTTCACCTTTCCCAGTTGGTAGCTTTCAGATGGTAGGGGAGACCTGGTTGGAGTGCGAGATTTGGCAGGTGACCAAATTGGGGAGAAAACAAGTGGATTTTTTTTTCCATGGCTTCATTGATTTTGAGGATACAAGTCTTAGCTCTTGTCCCAGATAGAAATTTCCATGACTGAATTGGGATACAATGGAGTCTAGAATCAGATATTTATTTGGAAAATGTAATAGCTGTTATCTACGCTCCTGATTAATGGCGGGTGTAGACAAATTTGTTGTCTTTTTTTTTTTGTCCTGCTGAACTATGCAGGAGTTTAATGATTTGGAGCAAATGGTCCATGTCGACAAACTGAGATTTGCTAATTAGCACAAAATCTCTAGTTCTAGTGAAAAAATAGCATTATTCTACTATTTTTTTTACACTATTCTACAGTAACAGTAAAAGTGGTCTGGTAAGATTAAACTGGAATTAACCTAAATGAGAGAGAGAGAGAGAGAGAGAGAGAGAGAGAGAGAGAGAGAGAGAGCGAGAGAGAGACATAAGAAATGATTTTGTCAGCAAAAATGTTTTTTCTTGATCAAACGGTAGCTTTTTTAGCGCTGGTTTTAAGATGAGATAAACCTCAGACAAAAATGGTATGTTTGGACTCTCACTTCCTAGGTGGCACAAGATATTTCCATTTTGTGGGGCTTTTAATTGTTAAAAAGCACTTTTCCTGCAAAGTGTCCCATTTATATGGTGCTATGAGCATGGATCAGCAGTACGCTCAGCTCGACTCTTATACACTTCCTTCCTGGCTGTCTCAACCAAGCTGGCAACAATAAATCAGCTCCCTTAACAGCCTGGCTGCTCCATTAGCCGTGCTGCCTCGCCTCGCCTCACTCGCCTCACACAGCAGCAGTAATATTAGCACTGTGCTAATTGAAGCACCTCCTACACCATTGACTCGCTTAGCAGTGTGTGTGTGTGTGTGTGTGTGTGTGTGTGTGTGTGTGTGTGTGTGTGTGTTTGTTTGTGTGGACACACTGTGTGGCTGAAACTTTACTGAAGCACCGTGTCGTAGGGTGAAAGAATATGCTGGTTAGCAAAGCAGCTAGTGTTCAGTAGCACCGGTGATTATTAGCTGAACATAAGCATCACCTGACACGGTGTTGAGTATGTTGTGCTAAATGCTGTGTTAAACCTGATTTTGATTTATTGTGCAGCGAATGTTTGAATTTCAGAATTTGGATTAGCATGACAGTGAGCGAAGTGAAAGTAAATAATTATATAAATAGTACACAGGCCAAAATTTGCTTGCGCAGCCTTTTTCCCCCGTGAATTTTCAATATTTACGATCTGTAAGGACAGCATTTGTGTCTGTGTGTACATTTGTGTGCAGTCCTAATTGTATTTAAAGTGTGCATGTTTGTGTGTGTGTATGAGATATTTGCTTAGCTTAGAGTGTCAGCTGTGCTTTGTGTGCCGTTTATGCAGTGACAGCTTGTANCACACACACACACACACACACACACACACACACACACACACACACACACACACACACACACACACACACAGAGGCTCACCAGTCTTCAGACTCACAAACATAACTCATGAGTTTGGGACACACACACTCACATGATCATGCAGGGACCAAAAGGCAATTTTCACTGCCACCACAGTGAGACCCACTTCATTAGAATTGGATAGCGAGTGAGCCGGATCCTTCAGCGCCACAGAAGCGAGACATCGAAAGGGAGGAGGGAGAAGTGATGGAAGAATCCGATCCTGTCTTCCTTTACACCCTTCCTTTCTGCTAGAAATGAAAGAGGAGCTTGGAGAATATTGTTATCAGGTTCTCCGTGCTGGTGTCTGGCCACGAGTGGCTGCAGCGGTTCAGCAGGGGTTAGGACGCTAGCGTGTGTTTGGTGTGGTGCAACTGAGAAGCACTGTAGCTGCGTTTTTAGAACAGATTCATAAGACGTGTTTGCTGTCACTGCCTGCTTTTGCTGGGTTGCTGCTGTTTTTTTTTTTGACGATGTGAACGAGGCTCTTTAATGAACTCTTACGGGGATTGGAGCGCTCTCCGTGGAGCTCGTGTGTACCGCAGCAGTCACCGATCTTCCTGTAGTAGAGTGTGGAGGGGAAGCAGAAGCATTACTGCTCATGTTCAATCAATGGATGATAACATCACAGGGGTGGACAAATAAGTAGTCCAGGAACCTGGGACAAACCGATTTCATAGTTGCCCAGTGTACATGTAGGTTCAACAACCCGAAAAAGAAAATAAACACTACTCCTTACTGACTTTCACAAAGCACTTTCTCTGCTTGCTGCACTACACACATCGTCTATTTTTTTTTATTTTTTATTTTTTACTAAATAGGTTCACTAGTGTGCATAAATAAGGAACATGCCGGAAAGCCGTTATATAATTCTCATTAACTTCCTGTTAACAGTAACTTCCTGTTATCACTTACATTATAGCAGACTGTTTTAAACAGTCGTTCCTTTACTAGCCTAAATGTGTACACTTTTTAATTTGATTTATCAAAGAACTGAAACGACACAGCCTTTTGAATTTAGATGTCGAAGTGGAGTTAACAAAGTTTCGCGAGACATTGGAGACTCCTTCCAAAAATGCTAAATGAAACTTGACTTTTCCCTCCTTATTTTATTTCACAGTTGCGCCTCAGTTCATCCGTAGGAGGTCTTTTCTCGGTTGACATACTACCAAAGAAGGAAAGAAGGAAAGAAAGAAAGTCTTTCATTGTTTTCTCACATATAATATAAATAACAGAATAATATTATAAGAAGAAATGGTCAGGCAGAGTCTGCTTTTTATTTGTAATTAGCTGTAAAGGTCACGGGTTTAGCTTTAGCGTAGTTAAGCTACTTTAGCAGTGTAGCGTGTAGTGTAGCGGCTACAGTTCTCTTGAGTAGAGTTACTAGTGAGTGACTGGTAGCTGATATAACAGTTTTGCCCAACTGCATTCTGCACATTCTGCACAACCGTGTCATTGCCCAATTATTCATAAACTCCGCTGTATATACAGTATGTGTGGAAAAGAGCTAAAAGTTTAGCTTTTGCACTGAGATTTCCTGCACAACTTTTCCACAATGACAGTCACTTCTTTGCCTGGCAGCACATTAAAAAGAGTTCGGTATAGAAGCGTTGGCGGTGCAGACGGAGAACACGCTCAGGACCTCATGCGGCTCCAAAACTTTTACATTTCTGCAGTTTACAATGTGGAACGTTCTATCGCTTCTCCTAATTTGCCTTTTACTGGATTTTTTAAAAAATCCCCTATTCACTCTTTTCTCTCCTTTCTCCTCTCTCTCTCTCTCTCTCTCTCTCTCTCTCTGTGATTCACTGTGTTGTCAGATTAGAGGGCATTACCTGTGCAGTGAAGTGGGGAGAATTAAATATTGCTTAGTGTCATGTACAAATTGGACGAGGAAAAAAAAATAGCCCTCTTTAAAGTCGCTTATTAAATTTCATCAGAGAGATAAGCTTCTGTCTTCCCTTTCTTTTTTATCTCCACCAATTATACCCTGTTTACATTAGCATAACATCTTAATTATTCCTTCATGGATTTCTCCTATATATATCGATTTATGACTGTGTTATGACTGTGTGTAAAACTGTCTTGCACTGCAGAACACACATGTATATGAAGACTTTATGTAGCACGTAATGATGCTTGGTTGGTTCACGGTGTGTATTTAGGCTTCTTTAAACCTGCATCTGAAATGAAATTGTTATTTTTTTAAATGCCACCTTTGTAATGTGTTCTCAAGCCAAATGGGAATTTGATCCCCACCAAAGACTCAGAAATGCCTCTGAAACCCTGTGGAGGGAATGACTCGCACTGGACATCTGCTGTGGTGCTGAAATCCGCCTGAGATAATCCCATTAAAATGGCAGTTCATTAAAATGGGAAAACATAGTGTGGGAGATTGTGTTTCTCTACACTGCTGGAGGAATACAGCATTACATTAACACCGAAGTGATAAGGCAGAGCATTTTGATTAATGCTGGAGATACTTTATAGGGTCCAAAACACATAATTCCCCCATTCAGTATTGGACAATGGTTTGACCCAAGTGCACTGGCACATAACTGGTGTTTCACTTAACCTGCGTTTATGTGCATTTTGAATTTGTGGACAATGCTTAGCTGGGGTGGAAAAGCTGTCATATCAATAGAGTAGATGTGATGTAGATGTTTTTTTCCAAGAAATAATGACATAGCAATGTTTGTTTCACTGGTCTTCTTTATATTACATCATATTGTTTACTTTATATAAAAAAGTCATGTACATCAGCTAACATTACTGCCATCAGCTAGCATTACTGCACCTAGCAAGCTGATTTGGCTAAAAATTACAAATAGTTAGCATTTTACACACCACCAATTGTTCTCATAAACACTCACATGTTCTCATTTATCTCATGTTCTTATATCTCAGTGCTATGTCAGATGTTAGCCTGTAATATGTGCTCTGAATATCTCTCAACAAGAACTTAAAGTCTGGAAGTGTAGCATCTTGTGAGAGCTAAGCATAATGGACAAACATACAGCATCCACCTCAACTGTTCTGAGGTCTGATTGGGTCTTCATTGCAAGTTTTCTGCAGAGTTTCAATACTGAGTTTAAAAACTGGAGGCTATATGGGAGGGTAAAATAACTCCATACCCAAAACTGAAGCTGCAGAGGTCCAGACCTGCGTGTCCTTATATCTAGTTATGGCCATGATTATGATCTCAATGTACAGTATATGGTCAAATAATGTGCATTAAATGTAGCTGTTTTTTTTTTTTTGTACTTTTATCACTCAGATGTCTCTGTCATGAATTCCCCCTGCCAGTGCATGGAGCGGTTCTGAGCGCAGCGTACTCTGCTTGGGCTTGTTCTTTGACCTACATGTACTTTTGTTTATGTTTTGCCATGTGCCTTTGTTATGGTTCTGGTCTTGTCTCTTCCTTGTCCTGTCATTGGTTTGTTCCTCAAATGTGTGCACCTGTTCTGTGTTTTCTCTGTTGCTGCTTTGTCTTATTGTGAAGTCTTATCATGCTTTATGTCCATAAATCCGAGTCCTAATTCTATTTCTTTCCAGGTGCTTTGCTTCATTGTTCCTTGTTTCCTGGGTTGAACTCTTACTTGCTCTCTTTGGTTATGATTGTGATTTATCCTGGTCTGTTGCTGCCTTCCTGTGTATTGGAACCTGCTGTCTATTCTGACGACGATTCATGGATTGCACTAAATAAATATCACACCAAGCACTTGCGCTCTGCAGTATAGTCTCCCAGTTCTTATTTGTGTCCAGACAAACATATTGAAGGTTTATATTTGCTTTCTCTGCTGTCTGTGTAGCATGTTTTCAAGCTAATGCTCATGCAATGGTGTAGGACAGCTGAATAAGCTAAACTTGTACACTTCATAAGTGTCCAATTCTGTATGACCCGATGTCCATGATTGGTGAGAACTGCTCGGCATTGACAGGATATCCTTCTTTACCAGCGATGAGCAATGGCACTGCTTGGAATCAAATTTGGGGCCCCGGCAATTATCTTAGCCAAAGGTGCATCTGTCAAGCTTGGTGCCATCAGTGAAGGAGGTTGTGCTTGAAGAATGTTTGAAGGGTTTATTTTTCAGACACCTGGCAAACCTGCTGTTTCTGTAGTGTGGGTGTGAATGCTGTATAGATCTGAGAAGAAGAAAAAAAAGAAGAAAAAGAACAAAACACATGCTCTAGGAATCAAGGAATCTACCAGAACATCTAGGAATCCAACTTTGTCTTGAGATGATTGCACTATTGACAAACTCTGGTCAAATATGCTAACTGTTAAAGGCTTTTGTCCTTTGACCCCCTCCTCCATGAGTCGTCAAACTGCACTTGTCCATCTCGGTGCGCTTAGAATAGCGAAAACCTTCTTATACCACTGATACACCGCTTTCAACCTTCCACCAGTGTGCAACTGCTGTGCAAAATAAGAGAACTGTGATACAGTAATAACACATCAATCACCACAACATGTTTAAAAGCTAAAGAATAAGCAGAAAATGGCTATTTAAAGTAATTTCTGATTCATAAGCTTGGATCCTCATAGAGCAATTCATAGTGTTTGGGGAAAACAGGCTAAAAGTCTACCTGGCTCTATTTGATTTAGCTTTGAGTTCATCATTCTTTCTTTATTTTACTGTAACAGCCGTTCGCCACCATCAGAAAGATGGATCAAGGCAAACAAGTGCAAATCTTTATTTAAAAAAGGAGCCTGGTAATTCCTCCATGGGCTTTGCTCAATTAAAGAATATATAAGTGGCCGATGAATTTCCATAAATCATAAACGGTGCGGGTGTATTCCCTGGTGGCGCATCCAGACGGCATCATTTGCATACATATTGTTCCACATCTTTATGATTTCTTCTCCAAACCTGTTCTCTCCGGCAGAGTGAGCAGGGTTCACCGAGTTGAGCAAAAATAAAAAAGAAGATGGCTACAGGAATCTCTGTGAGACAAACATGCTTATTGAAGTACATGCAGTAGCATGGCGTGGTTTAACTGGTGTTCTGGAGCGATTGCAATATTAACAAGGCAAATACTCTGACAGTTGAATGCAAGAGGCAAAGAAAGAAGTCACATAACTATTCATCAACTGATTAGGTAAGTAATCAGAGATGACAACCCCCGTTACTGATCGGCCTAGTAAAGAAAGCAGCTAAATGTACTTTGTTAGTCTGATAATATAAAGCCAATTCTGCAGTCAGTTGCTCATTGTGGACTGTTTTTTTTTAAATATCTCAATCATCCATTTCTGAAGGAATTCCTCCCAATATTATGTTTGTTGTCCTTTGAAGCTAAATAAAATCTTGCCACAGTGGCATAGTGAATTTTGTTTCTGTGACAAAGAGTGCATTCAGAGCCGTGGGTTGCACATCGCTATCCAGTCCCACTCAGCTAGTTTGCAACCTGTGAGCGGCTAAAAAGATTTTTCTAGATCCTATCAGATTTGAACATTGGTGAAAACCTCCATGATGCTGCTGTAGACATGTAGACACTGCGTCTTCCATTCAAGAAAGGCAGCTCATTGAGCTATAACAAAGGCTCTGTTGTAGCATAAAAAGCATTGAAGCTGGAAAAGTCATTTGTAGCCTGTGTATTCCTGCTAACTGAAGCGCAGTTTGGCTTGCTCTTGGCTATGGAAAAGACTAGTCAACTATTTTTTTCAAATTGCTGGTGGACTAGTAAAAATTCATAGCTGTGCTTATTATTTATATTTTGGTTGCCCATAAGTTGCTGTTTTTGGTGGCCAGGGGGAAAAAAAGCCTGTAATGACATGGGTGAAGCAGCAGCATGCCTAACCACACCTCTTGATAAGGTATTTTTCTACACTGTATCCAACATAATTACGCTGAAGGTCATGAAAATATTTTTGCCAGTGTTTGCAAATTCCTTTATTTTTGTCAAGATATGATCACAAAAACAAAGCCCTTTGAATCTCTTCTCCTGAACATGGAGTGTTTTGCGATGAAATAAAACTGAACCTCGAAATAGGATTTGGTCGCTGTCCTCTACACAGATTCGTGACTACTCACTTAAGCATCGACCGACAAAAAAATCACGCCTGCTTGCTGTGAGTGGGTGGCTTGGCACAAGCTTCTTAAGCCCGAGTAATAACAGTTTATTTTTCTGTGAGGAGAAAAGAGAGAGGGGATGAGAAATTGATGCGAATGTAGCGGATAAGGAGGTGTGACTGTGAAACGTGTCAGACTGTCGCACCAATCAGATCTCCGTGACAGCAAGGACACGCTGTATTTATACGCAAGCTGTTAGTAATTAGGCCCGGGTGAAACGATGAGGCCACGTTCAGATAGCACGCCAGGCCACGAGATCCAGTAATGACTGATTTGCTTTAGAAGTGTGAAGGACGCCAGCGCACAGAGTCCCTCGCGGCCTTATTACAGTGATCGGGGTCGTTCTTAAACCACCGCTTGCTGATATTGATTTGCCGGTGTCTATAAATAGAGTTGGGGTCAATGCTATTTCAGTTCGAACACAGCATGCACATACACATGTACTGAATCTCAAGTCGTACATTTACTCAATGAATTGAGTTCCTCTTCGTAAAGCTTTTTTTTTTCTCTCTCTCATTCTCTCTCTCTCTCACATATATATGCTCACACACTGTATATATCACTGTAAGATCAGTGCTTGGGTTACACTGGAACTGGGTTGGCCTCAGTGACAAGGTCTTTTGGTAGACAAACCTTGACTGATGATGTTATAACTTATCCTTGTGCTTTGAGCTGCAAACACGCGCATATACACATACACACACACTCACACACACACACTCACTCACTCACTGACACAGATATACTCCCACCTGTATACACACCATATACACACTTCAGGGTCGTTTCTCAAGCTTAAGATTTATGACTAGTAACACTCTATGCTGTGAGCTGGCTGGCTTTCGGGTCTGTACTGCCACTGTAAGACACAATTAGAAAAAAGTTCAGCACCATGACAATCGAAAAAAATAAATTTACTACGAAATGATGGTCTCTCATGGATACCATAAAGATTTGCACCTCCCATAAACATTTTATAACTAAGTCTATCTTCAGTGGAATCTCTTCCAAATCTGGACGCTCTCATTTTACCAATTGCTGCTCTAATCTTAAAGACTGTCCTGTGCTATTCTCAAATACGCCAACATCTAAAATATGATTTGGTTCAATGTCAGTAATATAAAATAAAATAAAATTTTATATGTTCCGGGACTCATAATAAGTGCCAGTAATTAAGTCAAGCATAAGATTTATCACACTACCTTCTTTAGCACACCAGACAGAAGTGTTTTAACACAGTCTAGACGGTCTAGACTAACATGTGCAAGATAGCCTTCTTTGACCTGTAAGAATGACTGATGGTGTTATGACTACTGTGGTATATTTGAGTAATTGCTCTTCCTAGACACTTTGTTGTAGCTCTCATAACTTTTTCCTTGTACTTTAAACTTAACTATATATATGTATAGAGAGAGAGAAGAGAGAGAGAACATATTAACATTTTTCGTTAAACGAATTCATTGTAAATACTCTCAAATTTGAAACTCTAACAAAGGAAAAGTACAGGGAATGGGGAAATGTTCAGAAATGTTAGAAATGACTATTTTATTTGTACAATCTAAATCTATACCTTTACATATACCGCATATTTACGTTTTACAGTTAATACTAGCACTAGAAATGCTTAACACCGCTGAGGCTTAGAGTCCCATTAAGATCTTGGCATGAGAAGTTAATAAACATAAGGAGCAAACTGTGGATTTTTATGGAAACATATTAAAACTAAGAGTATTATAAAACGCCATGTGTATGGGTGTTCTTAGGCATGGGATGAAGCAATTGTTTTTATGAAATGGTATTGTTTTTACAAAAGCAATATGATAAAATCCAGTGTTCAGTAATAATGTACTCAATAAACAATTGTACAACTCAGTGTAGTATGTTAACAGTAAGCTTTGGCTGCTAAGCAGCAACATTAGCAAAGACTAATTCAATTCAGTTCAATTCGATTTTTGTTTATATAGCAATTTTAACAGTGGGCATTTTAGTGTTTCATCGAAATGTCTTTAATTTTTACATTAAAAATTTAACTAGGGATTACTCGTTCGAGGGGTTTTGAGGGCAAGAGTATATGATGAAGAAACCTTGGGAGGAGCCAGACTCAAAAGTGAACCCGTCCTCTAGGTGAAAAGATTTGAGTATTTCATGGACAGTACAATGGCTTAAGCGTAACAGTTCACTGATTTAAAAAACTTTACGCATTAATTCAGAACTTAGTTACTGTGGTGCGGTCAGAGGCATGTGCGTATATCAGATTGTACGATTTCACCACGCCTTCGAAGCATGGCTCAGCCAATCAGATTTTAGAATTGCTTAACTGTTACCACCTCACAGCTCCAGGGTCCCCAGTTCGAGCCCACATCTGGATTTGTGTAAAGCTCCTTTGTGATGATGTCTTTTAAAATGAAATTGAACTGAATTGAATTCAGATGATGCTGAATTATAATAACATGAACTCTGTATGACACCAAGATCTGTATGACATCTCATCAGATGAATTAAAGTAGAATTATCTACTTATCTACTAGCTTATACTAGCTTATGCTTTAACCATTATACTTCAACTCAAAATAGTATTGGCACCCCGGTGCTTTGTACTGTACACATGTATGAATTAGTACTCACGAGGCCTGGATTTATATTGTCAATGAAGCCTTTTTTTTATTTTAGCATCTTTCCATGCGACACACTTAACATACGATTAAGGACGATCCAGATCCGAACTTCACATAGGATTAGGTCTGGATTCAGTGATATACGTTTAAACTGTGTTCCAAATGAAATTAAAAATTTCTGAAAAAAACAATTTACTTAGAGAGAGAGAGATTATTCACTCTGTCTCTGTTGTGTGTCTCTCTGTTCTGAATGTGAGAGGACACACGGTTGTGTTTATCATTGTGTCAGCTATGTGGAGCAGCACTGGAGGTCAGCTGTGCCTTGGCTGCTTCTTCCCAGAGCTCGATCGATTCGCTTCCTCCGCCTCTCCTCCGTCTACGCACGGGCAAGGGCGACAAGAGGGTCACCCTGACACACAGTCTTCTTGATCAGTTTTTCTGCTGTGCGCTTAACAGGGCGTTGTGTTTAGCGCAGGTTTTTCTGCATCTCCTCTTACTCCTGCATCTCGTGTAACGCAGCGCTGACCACACACTGCCTCGATTGCCACATTTACAGAGGGTGTTTCTTGAGTGGGTAAACAATACACAGCCACACACTGCCATTGTCGGCCTTGATGCAAAACACCAGATGTGTTTTTTCAGTACTTTGTAATCAACCACATCCCAAGAGGAATGTTTGATACTGTGATTTTTTTTGTACCACATCATACCCAAGGCTAGTACCACTATACTGATGCTTTGAGGGATCAACACAGTCATTGTTCGGACATACAGTAGCTCCATTTTCAGTCATTATAACACAGCCTTTATCAGTGTGTATAAAGTAAAGACCCAATGCGACTCATTCTGTTCATTATTTTCTTATAACAGTACATCCCAAAGTGTTTTATTCCTCTTATACCACAACAATTTACCAATGATTGCATTTCTTATTAATTAAAGAACAAAACTTTATATAATAAGTAGGTTCCTGTTATCGGTTATATTGTAGCACCTGTAAACCTTTGTTTTCTCACCAGCATTTCTTTTTTTATCTCCCTCTTGATGTTAATAAGACAAAAACAAGACAACTTGTCATGTTACCAAGAAACTGCAAACACAATCTCTTTTACTTACAGACTGTTAAAAGCGCTGACACTGGAGACTCCTTCCACAAATATTAAATAAACATCTCCTTACAGAAAGCTTCACCATATCATTATATGTTATTATTTGTTAAATGGCAACAGATTAATTTTTAGACATGTCAGCATCAAAGTCTGTTTCCCAAGGAGCATCATGGCCTACAAACATGGCAACCAAGGACTACACCTCTCAGCCCACACACTCACGGTCAAGTTCTAGGTCTCCCGATTACTGATTACACTCATCTGGACTCCATTGCCACACCACTATGAATAAGCACACCAAACACACACGAGGCGAAGTGTCGTTCAATGTTGTTTATCACCTGATGTGCCAAGCCTTGTTTGTCATGCATTTTTATCTGGGTTTTGTATCCTGGTTTTTGCCCTGTTAACTCTGTTTGCTGATCTCATGACCTTTCACCTGTTTTTGACTTCACCAAGGTTTCAAGTTTTGGATCACGTGTCATTTTCTGCAAATGCAGCCGTCTTTGTCATGTGCCAAGTCCTAGATTATACTGAAACATCTGCTATACAAGTCTGTATTAGCTGTTAACCAACAGATTTAACCAACACCTTCTGACCAACCAGATTAGAGAAATTCAACAGCACTGTGATATAAAACATTATAATATTACTACAAACCCCCTTAGTTGGAATGAGCATGTCACCTTTGGCTTAACCTCCTCTAACAATTATATGTCGTTCTTCTCCCTCTTTCCTTCTCTCTCTCTCTCTCTCTCTCTCTCTCTCTCTCTCTCTCTCTCTGTCTGTCTCTCTCTCTCCCTTGTGTAGCCACATTTATAAAAAGCTCACCTCTCATGCAGCCATCCAGAACTGAAATGTGTGAATGGCTTGATGTTTCTTTATAGCAGAGTTTACTGCTAATCCCAGGATGCATTGCAGCAGTCTGTACCTGCCTCTGTTTAGCCTTGGAGGATGATTCTACTATATAAGAGTGTAAGAACTAGCAATCTAGGAATAGCTCATGCGCAACTGGTCCAAATGATGAAAAATGACCCAGTGTATATACAAAAAAAAAAAATCAATAGGTTGTAATATTGAGTCCTTACCATCTTTCTTTTTTTTTCATCCAAACTTCAGTAAGCCGTTGGGATTTACAGTAGTTCAGTTATTTTATCATGAACACAAGAGTTGTTTACAGGACTGTACTAAAGAATTGTATTATATTAACATGACTACTATTATAGAGTATCACATTCCCTTTTAAAGACATTTAATCCTCGCTTGCATATTGCTGCGCATTTTAATCAAAAGGTACACTTGATTACTGCTGAAAATGATTTACTCACCTCTGTTATTGCTAGCTCTTTTTAGCACGGTCCTGAAGGCTTAATTCGATCCTGGCTTTTACAACTCATCATTAAAGATTAAAAGGCATGGGGAGAGTGCAGTAGATAAGAAGAGGCAATTAGTAAATATGTTGTGCAGTGTCTGATTTCCCTCAAGTTGAACTCGCACTCTTCAGTAGCACGCAAAGGTTGGCTGAATGGCTGCTTCACACAGACGCGCACACACACACACACACACACACACACACACACACACACACACACACACACACACACACACACACAGAGCTCAATAAAGAACACCTAAGTTCCCCAAAGGTCAGCCACGGGTAACTTTGGACAGGGCGTTGTGTGTTAATGCATGTACTCTATAGTGCAGGGCATGTCTGGACATTATGGAACTTGTGTGTGTGTGTGTGTGTGTGTGTGTGTTGGGGAGCTCTAGAACAGTGGTGGTGGGGTATCCTGGGAAGCTCTAGAACTACGCTGTATGTTTCAGAGGACTGGAACCACAGTGTGTAGTGGGGAAGCTACAACTGCAATCTACCACAGTGGTGTGTGTTTGGGAGCTTTAGAAGAGTGATGAGGTGTCTTGGGTTTAGACGAGTGATGGGTTAGCTCTAGAACTGCGGTGTGTTTATTAGGGAGGTTGAAAACTGATTTGTTTGGATGCACTGGAACTGCAGTGTTTGCATTTGACAAGTGTAGAACTGTGGTGTGTTGAGGAGCTCTGGAACTGTGGTGTGTATTAAAGCGCTCTATGGTGGGGGTTGAGGAGCTCAGGAAACTGTGAAGGATGTTGAGGGGCAGTGAAACTATAGTATGTGTTCGGATGCTCTGAAACGGCAATGTGCGTTTGGAAGCTCAGGAACCGCAATGTATACTGTGGAATTGTGGTGTGGAAAATGCATTCAAACTTGAGATGGCGCAGAGCGAAAGTCAGTGTATATATATAATTGTAGATCCAACAGCAGAGAGATATTAAGACTACACTATTTCAAATACTTCAAATTGAACACTGTAGCATGTTGTTGTCCATCTGATTTGACTGAGGTGAAAAACATGAAGGTTGAATCAAATAATAATATTGTTTGCAAAAACTAGCATTATAAATGTACCATTATTACCTGAAAAACAAAGCTAACCCTAATTGAATTCTATTAGGGGAAGTTAAAGTGCATGGTGGTCAGTGGGGTAATGCTAAATGATTCACTTGTCACAGTGTCCACATGCAGTACAGAATAAACCATGACTTTCCAGACCCTCAACTACTGCATACATCAGTCTCTGTACTGTATCGGTATCATACACATTTGTTGCTCAGTGGGGAATAGTGTGCGATATGTCATATACAACAGGATTTTGCTTTGGGGTAACCTTGAGGTGTTCACTTGCTTCCCAGAACTTGTTTCTAATCCAGGCCAGCTCAACCCTCGAGCTGCTCTGCAATGCCACAGTGCTTTATCATCCTGGTGGAAACTTGAAACAGTTTTAAGGCTGCTGGTTTGTACCTTTCAGTAATGAAATCATGTTTAGTTTAGGACTAAGACATGCTCTTTTTTTCCCCTCTCTGTCTGCTTCTGTCTCTTTATTTCAGAATTGTATAGGTGTAAGATGTATAGGAAGACAGAACCACTTATGAAATTAAAGGTGCCTGGTCCAGTTCTGGGCTTGTTTGAAGGACGGGATTTGTAATCTCAGGTTTGCTTTCACATAGAAGAATTCTTTTTGGAATGTGGATTGATTGTTCTATAGATTGTGCTATAGTTATAGCACTAGGTCCCTCCATCTGCTCAAGCAGCAAAGAACAGAACGTCAACCAAGGAACTATTCTTCTATACAAAGCTTTTTTAACCATGCAGGCTGGCATAAGGTGTGTTTTTCACAATGCTCTCAGTGCAAGCATTCACACCACAAGGGTGAGCTAATTACAGTACTCCAGTCCTATGAAAACCTGGTTTTATATATCAGAAAGGTGTATCTCCCTGTCCCTGCCATCACAAAACCTGAATCAGGAAGTAATGTGACAAGTTGAACTAACCACCTTACTCGGCATGGGGCACCAACAGCTGATTGCTTCCATATCTGATGTTTGGTGGAAGTGAGCCCCAGACCACTGTATTGTGAGGACTAAGGCCTGGTTCTCTGAACCATTCCCTGGCTCAAAAAACAGCTTTCACACTTGACCAAACATACCAAACTCTCACAGCAAATGGGCCAGAATCCAGAAAAATAATGCAAGTGTGAAAGCAAAAGCAGAAACACAAATCCTAAGATATTCCATCAGTCCTGGATTTCCAGTTTGGAGTTTGGATCAGTCTGGATAAGTTTGGAGTTTTGAAATATATCTCTCTATAAAGGGAGGGTGATGCAGCAATTCATCTCTTTCCATGTATTACAGGATCTCTTCTCTCACTCTCATTCTCGTTCTTGCACCCTGTACCTTTTGTTCATGTCCTCTCCTTTTCTTCCAGACACCCTTGACATTTATAAAGGTTGAACGACAAAGCAGCTTCAAGCCCTGATAAGGGCGAGGTTGCCCCCGTCAGAATGCAGCAGTGTTCTGTCCAGCAGGAGAGCAAAAGATATTCAGCCTTGAAGAGGGCGATGTCCAGGGCAAAGAGATGTCCAGCATTCTCTCCAGCAGGAGGACAAAGACATGTCAAGTATTCTACCCAGCAGGAGGACAAAGACATGTCCAGCATTCTCTCCAATAGGATGACAAAGAGATGTCCAGCATTCTCTCCAATAGGATGACAAAGACATGTCCAGCATTCTCTCCAATAGGATGACAAAGACATGTCCAGCATTCTCTCCAGCAGGAAGACAAAGAGATGTCCAACATTCTCTCCAATAGGAGGACAAAGCAATGTCTAATGTTCTCGCTAGCAAGAAAGCAAAGATATGTCCAGCATTCTTTCCATCAAGAGCGCACAGAGATGTCCAAAATGTACAGGGAGGACAAAGAGTGACGTTCTCTCAAGCAAGAGGACAAAGAGACACCCAAGCACGAGAGTAATGAGCAAGGGTTTTGTCTAGCAGGTGTTAGAAGAAATGTCCACTGTTTTCTTCAGTAGGAGGGAAAAGAGAAATCCAAGGAAAGAGATGTTCTCCAGCAGGAGATGTCTAGACTTCTCTCCCACAGGAGGGAGAATGCTCTTCCAGACCTTTCTCCAAAAGGTACTGAAGTTGGAAGAGGCATCAACATTTTCTCCAGAATGGAAAGAGGTGATGTCCAGAAAAGAAGTGCAGCATTTTGTTGTTTTTCCAGCAGCAGAGATAAGAGTTGTCCAGAATGTTTTTTTTTCTCCAGCAGGAGAGACTTTTGGTTTGGTTTTCCAGCTGGACAGGAAGAACTTGGGGTCATGATACATTATGAAGATAGAGGTGGTGTCAGAGCGTGATGGGTGGAGAATTCAGGTTGTCATTTAACTGAAGACGTAAGAAGTGTTAAATATTGAGAATTATTTATAATTTATAAATTATTGCTGCATATTATTCTCCACTCTTGAGATTTAAACCTGCAAAAATCTAGATTCAGATTTCGCTTGCGGCCCACATGTTGTTCTCATTAGCAAATACTTTCTTTGTTCCATATACAAGAGATTTAGGAGTTAGCGAACTATGCATGCCGACTCATATAAACGATAATATTCCAAATAAACCCACAAAGGAAAATAAGGCTCCAAGTCACAAAGTAATGAAAACAAAAACAATAGAGACCTGCTTACTGCAGAAGCTCTTGCATAAGCATTAATATCTGAATCTATTATTTAAAACAGATGGTGTGGATATTACATCATCCATATAAAAATAAAGTGTTAATGCAAAACAGCGATAATTGTTTTGATAGTGAATGCACTTTTTGGGTTAATTTTGTTAACAAGGCTAGGGGAAAATATGCTGACATGCACCCAGAAGACAGGAACACCTGGCAGTGGAATGAAGCTGCAGCCTTAGAAAATCGTACCAAAAAATAAATAAATAAGCAACACCTCCATGTCTGTCTTGGTTTGGATCTTTTGGCATCCCTGTGTTTTCGTCTCGCTCTGCCATGCTTTAATAACGTGCAGCAGACATGGAGTGTTAAGATGATGAATTTCAGTCTGACTTCCAGGATTATCTTCCAATAAGGAAGTGAGTGCTGAGCCAATATTAGCCTGCGCCGAGCATTGTTTTACCCATGAGCGGGTTGCCAGGGAAACGTTATATAATCAGATGGTAGATGATGCCCCCAGCTGACGGGGTGATGGAGATGAGGATGGAGATGCTGCATTCTTCTTGTTATGTTCTCTCTTCCGTGGCTGTGTGAAGAGCACTGAGCCGTTTGAAACAAGCTTCACTGGTCTGCGTTGTAATGCCACATTTATCATGGCAACACTCCTGTTAAAAGTAGCATATATTCAGAATTTATTGTTTTTTTAAAAGCTTACTTGCTTACTTTGGATGTAAATTCCAAATTTTCTGTCTAATCATATTAATAGCACTTGATCCAAGTGTGTTAGGCAGTGACATCTAATATCCATCAATAGCTCAATGAAACTATTAGTGTTGAGTAATGCATTATATCATGTTTCATCAGTGGCATAATAAGAATGATGTGGGACAAACTGTTATGCACACACACACACACACACACACACACACACACACACACACACACACACACACTAGAGCAGATAGGCAGCTGCATGTGTATTATGTATTTTTTTCAAGTCGATAAAGCTCTACTGGGTTCATTCCTTGTTTCCTTTAAATTTCAGCCATGCTAAACAGAAATATAACCATTTTGTTAAAAATAAAACGCTCAATTTGCAGTTCTGTACAGTTCTTTTGTGTAATTTAATTTTTTTATTTGGACAATGTGTTTAGTCTGTCTTTTAGTTTTTAGTTTCTCTACAGTCTGGGCTAGAAAGAAATCAGCCCCAGCCTCTTCTTCATACCATTCCGTGTCTTTTCCTTACAGTTGTTGGTAGTGGTGTTATGCTTGGGTGGGTTTATGAGTGGGGCAGTCGTGGTCTAATGGTTCGAGAGTCGGACTTGTAACCCGAAGGTGAACCTGAAGGTGGTGGGTTCGAGTCTCGGGTCTGGCAGGGATTGTAGGTGNTCACTACTGTGTGTGCACTTGGATGGGTTAAATGCAGAGCACAAATTCTGAGTATGGATCACCACACTTGGCCACAAGTCACTCACTCACTCACTCACTCACTCATGCTTGGCTACACAAAAGTCCAGAACAATCCAGCGTAAGACAGTTGTTAACAGAAAATGATCTGACCACCTAAGGTTTTTACTTCACTAACAGAAAAATAGAAATTTTCTGTCGGCGACGAGTACAATACAAGAGACGAGTACTTATGTTTTTTTTCTCATGGTTATGTCTGTTCCAGGTGCTGATCTAGGAGGTCTACTGGATCTGGAGACTCTCTATGAAGGAGTAGAGCGGAGTGTGAACCAGAGTCGGAGATCTCGCCGTCAGTCTCCCGAGCGAGCCTACAACATCGAGGTGCTGCTTGGGGTTGACGATTCGGTGGTGCAGTTCCACGGACAGCAGCACGTCGAGAAGTACCTGCTTACGCTCATGAACATCGTGAGTGCTTGAAACTGCGTTATTTATTCTGTTTCAGAATCAGATTTGTTCAGGGTTACAGAGCTCAAGGTTACCGTGCTTTGCACTGTTATAACAAGTCATCAGTTAGACCTAACTAGGGATTACACAGCCTAGTCCACTAATACGCTCACTAGTCACCGCTGTGGAGATAGTTGAAGTGGTGGTGGAAAAAACAACTAGTTGACGTGGTGGAAAGAACAGTGAGGCTAAAGGCTAAATGTTTACTTTGCTTGCTAGTTGTCCCACATTTAAGTGTCTAATGGTTTTAAAATAGTGTATTATGAAACTCAGATTTATTATTGCACTGATTTATTTATTTTCATTGTTATCAGTGTAGCCTAAAGAATCAGTTAAGCTGGAAATGCAAAAACATCGGAAACATACCGACAATTAACTTCACACCAAACTGTGCGAGAAACGGCAAGAGTAGGAAATTGACGTGTTATATAACAGCATATACTGAATCAGTTTACTGTGTATAAGTACTGCTCAACTAGTAATAATTAATAGTTGTGCAACCAAGCCTGTGTCTTCACTTCACTGCATTCCAGCTGTGTAGCACTGGAGGAGTGCTGCTGTTAGAGAAAGCCCATCCTAGGAGGATCAACATTGCTTGTTCACCTGTTTTCCTGTTCCTCCGCCTCCCTGCATCTGCCTGTTCAACATCACCTGTAGTTGTGTGTGGTTTCATCAATACCCATGTAAAAATAGTCCCTGTGGTGCCATTGCAATTTGCAGAGTCTTGTGTCAGCATGCCTGTGTTTGCTCACAGTAATCACCTGTGTTTCTTTGTTTCTAACGTGTGTTTCGTTTAACCCCCTTAAGGCACAACACGAAAACCGGATCAGAAAGAGAAAGGTATATGTCAATGTACATACTGATTCTATACGATGCCCTTTCGGTTTGTGAAATTGGTCATGTATTATCTATGATCAGGGAAATCTAGTAAAGGAAGTGATGAAATTGTATACAAAAGTGACAGAAAATAGTGTAATTATTTATTACGATGCTGTGTTGTGGTGCGAAGTGGCGTGACGTCCTGAAGCTTTTTATTCCTCTTATACCACAGCAGTTTGCCAATGCGAACATTTTGTTTAATGAACAACATCTCGTCCTGTTTATCATCAGTCTGTTTTCTGTCTTTTGAAGTTAGTAAGACAAAACCGCAGCTTGTCATGTTAGTCATATCAGAAACCGTCTCGTAGCATCAGCTGAAGATCGAATATCTCTTCGTTTTCTGTCACTGCAAACTGCAACCCAGGAAACTACAGAGTATATCAAGCTTGTACACTGTTGTAGATTATCTATTATAATAAATCACATACCAAGCACAGTAATCGTTAATCATACGCTGCTGAAGTTTTGGACACAGCCTTTAAATCGATTTGGACACAGCCTTTAAATGACCCATAAACATTTACATTGATATCTATGATTTTGCAGTGTTTAAATTAACACCGATAGTCTATATCATTCCTTAGCAAATCCCGCGTTCTTATGTTTGACACCTCACTTTTGCTGTCTTTGCCGGATTTTCGCAGCTTTCCCCTGCGGGATGATGTAAGCGTCTGGCTGTTGTAGGTCAGAGGCTTTGCACCATGTGGCCTGAGGTGACAGTAAGCCCGAGGAAATATGGCTCAGAGAGAAAAGCTTGCTCATCTGCTCCTCCCAATCCATCCT
The DNA here is from genome assembly GCA_037577455.1 of Pangasius macronema. Lineage (NCBI taxonomy): Eukaryota > Metazoa > Chordata > Actinopteri > Siluriformes > Pangasiidae > Pangasius > Pangasius macronema. The sequence goes on from CM074951.1 coordinate 3,649,722, forward strand.
TTAATCTCCTCAAATTAAACGGCATGGCCAGGGAGGTGAAAAGAGAGAAGTGAAGAGAGAGAGTCTGCAGTGTGTGTGTGTGTGTGTGTGTGTGTGTGTGTGTGTGTGTGTGTGTGTATAATGAAACGCAGTGAGAGACGTCAGCAGTGTTTAGATGGCTTCTTCTCCTGTAATAACCTTGTGTTTTGACCTGTTCTGCTTGTGATTCCTGGATAAGTTCAAATAAATGTAAAGCATTAAAAACTTACAGCCACCCACCGCTGACTCCCCCCCATATCACTGAATGTGTGTTTTGAAAATACGCTTTCAAATACACCACAAATAACTTGCCGTACCAGGAGGTGGCCATGACCTGTGTTCAGAAACTCGGAAGACCTAGTCTCACAGGAAAGTCAGAAATGGAATAGTACTGCATTAAATCATATGCAGGCGATAAAAGCCTCGCCAGAATGCTGGTACGGGAAAATAATCAGTGATGGGGTGGTGTGATGAAGCATAATTTCACACATTGTACTTTTGATCCATTTTTAAGTTGCATTTAAGGTAGGGGTTTATAATTTGTTGATTCCTAACAAAAACTGTGCCATCTTTTTCATTTCGTTTCGTTTCTCATCTGCTGAAGGGAAAATTCAGATTCCGCATTCCAAGTAAATGACTGAAAAGGAGTGGAAGAAATATAAAAATATTGTTACAGGCGCTCTCCCACGCATCGCCACTTTGTTTTTGAACGTTGACTTTGCTCTTTTTATTTGGAGAACAGGTCTTCCTCACTCGGTGCTTAGAAAGCGGGAAACAAAAGGGAATGTGATGAGAGGTTAGAGCAGCGTGTTGCTAATCTTTATCCCTGCTCTTCAGATTGTGTGTGTGTGTGTGTGTGTGTGTGTGTGTGTGTGTGTGTGTGTGTGTGTGTGTGTGTGTGAAAGTCCCCGTGTGTCTGACATTGAGCATGTACCATTATGAGTTTTTCCTAGACTATAGACTAAAGAACTCCTCACAGAAATATGATGCTTTTGTTTGAAAATTTTATTTGTTAGTTTGTTTGAAACTAAAAGAAACATTCTGGTTATTGAGGTTAAGGTCAGGGTTAGTTTCAGGTGTAGGCATGACATCAGTTCTCTACAGTAATCGTTATGTCAGTGGAAGGTCCTCAGGATAGGAAAAAGTCTTGTTTAATGCTTGTCTTGTCAAGCGTGTGATTACAGGTGGTGTGATTCTCCGTTTACTTTGTGCACATGCTTGAGAATAGTTTTTCTCACTGGGTGAGAACATGTCAATCTCGGCGTGGGAGTCGGTTGAATTACTGAATGGGGATTTTACTGCATGAGAAGCAAAGCAGTGACCTGCATAGACCTAATCTCAGACAACTCAAGGCCAAAGATCTGGAAAAAAATGCACAGGCAGCTTTAACAGGATTATTGGAATGATGAAGAATCAATGACATCCACATAAAAAATGGAGGTTTAAATGCACCCAAGATGCATTTAAAATAGATTTACATCTGATTAATAAAGACACTTCGGGAGGCATGAGGCACATTTTAGTCAAATGTTATTCTGCAAGTGAAATCCATCCATCTTTGCAGGTCATATTTAACATCAAAGTTTCCTCCTAATACAATTTCAGTGAAGGCAATTTTCAGTGAACACTTTATCCTGGTCAGGGCTGTGGTGGAGGTGGGAATATTCCCTGGATCGGACACCAACACTTTTTTTAAAAAAAATAAATTTTGAACATTTTTGAGTGTATAAAGACATAGGGGACGTCTAATATCTCTATTTGTAGTCTGGGGCAGTCGTGGCCTAATGGTCTGAGAGTCGGACTTGTAACCCGAAGGTGAACCTGAAGGTGGTGGGTTCNTAGGTGGGGGAGTGAATGACCAGCGCTCTCTGCCACCCTTAATACCACGACTGAGGTGAGACCCTTGAGCAAGGCACTGATCCCCCAACTGCTCCCCGGGCGCCACAGATAAAATGGCTGCCCACTGCTTCGGCTGTATTTGGGCTAGATTGCTAGATTGGGGAGGTGGGGCATTTATTACAGCTGTATCTATCTGATTTTATTCCTGTCCAAATCCATCATGAACAGTACAGATTTGGCATTAATTAATGATGTGTACTTAGTATATATGGAACCTTTGGAGTGACAGCCATACATACATCATACAATGACTCATAATTAACACAGTCATCCTTTGGCTACATTAATTAGACATATGGTCCAGTTGGAATAGTACTTTCAGTGAAGAAATGGTTTAAACGGTTTGGTTAATTGGCCAAAAAATTATGTGAAGCATTATATTTAGTAGGTATTAAAATCTTTATTGGTGTTTATTGTGCAGCTGTTATAAAATATTTCTTGCCCTCTTTATATATTGCCATCTGGATTCCTCTATACAAATGTGGTAATGGACCCACAAATATGGACGTCACATGACACAGCTGTGATTCAAACCTGAGTCAGACCAACTAGTAACCTTTGTAGCCTATTGCTAAAGCTTTCCAGGGACACCACCCTGGAGAGTTTCAAGCATCTTCTTTCTTCGTTTTGAAGGCCATCGACATTCATACATGCAGTGATGGGGGAACTGAGAGCAAGTTCATTACTCACATCCTGTCAGTGGATCAGTAGTGGATGAGTAACGGATCACAAACCTTCACGCTCAGCACTAATTGTGTGAACTGCGTGTCGGCGATATTAATTGCTTCCTCCATATTAGTGCTCTGGAGTAAACAAGGCGTGAGCAGAGAGGGCATTATGTAATCAGCTCTTTGTAGACACGTTGTTCTGGTGCTGAAATGTCAGACAGGTAATAATAGTCCAAAATGTCAGGTGAAAATGGCAGACATTCAGTAATAAGGCAGAGAGAACGTGGACCATGTGCACAGGCTGCTGTGGCATGTTCTTCCAGCATATTAAGGAAAAAAGGATGGGACAATGGAGTAAGAGTACGAGGTCAGGAGGTTCTGAAGGAATTACACCTAAGCTGTGGATATGCAGCAACTCATTTCCCGCTTGCTCTTCTTCTGAAACTTCTTTCCTTTGCTGTCTCCTATGTATCTTTTGGAGATATATTTAAATGGCATGTTTCCAGGTTTCACACATTTGTCTCGCTGGTGGGAACCTTTTGTATGAGATCAAGAATAGACCGCAGCACTCTCCCGACAAATACGGATGGTTTGATGAATTTGATGTGGCACTTTGTATGCTGAAGTTCCTTTGGGTGGTATTTTGTCGTTTTTTGCTTGCACTGTTTCTCCTTGTTCTCCATACCCATGGTACCTCGGTGTTATCTAACCCCTCTTTCTCTGTTTTCTTTGGTTTCTTCCTGTTTTAGTTTCCTCCTGCTTTCCCCACATCCTTATTCCCTGTCTTCACAACTGGCCCCTATTGCATTATTAATTAGATATTAATGATTTTCTGACTTGCCGACCTCTAGGTCTCCATTAGTTACCTGTAGGCTGTGGAGTAACTGATGAAACTCTGAGCTCCTGCGCAAGGCCAGGAAACAGGGCAGCACTAATGAGAACTGCACTTTTACAATCATTAACATACAGAGAGAGAGAGAGAGAGAGAGAGAGAGAGAGAGAGAGAGAGGGGGGAAGAAAGCCAGAGCTCGGTTGGGGCCACATCCTGGTGTAGAAGACAGTATAGAATGCATACTGTCATGACTGCCATATACTTAAAAATAGTTTTACTGAGTTCTGGTGCAGCTTCTGGAAGTTCATGTGTCTGCTTGACAGGGTTCATTAAGGTTTTGGCTTGAAAAGAGGCACCACCAGAGCTGTCCTTATAATACGCCCTTCCTAGGGTGCTATGTACTGTGAGTTTGCATAAGTAAAGCTAGGGGAAGCCCACTTTCATTTACTGATCATTAGCATTCAGAAAGTCAATGTTGGGGTCAGTGAGAAGCTTCCATGCCCTTCCCTTCCAGGGACACAAAATCAGAGGTCACAGATCAAGTTTCACTTCAAACCCTCTGTTTAAAGCAATCGTCAGATAATTTTAGCAGATCTAACAGTTCAAACAGGCCAAACACGATTACTGCATTTAAACGCACTCGCTTGTTAGTACCATGCAAAAAGTGCTAAGAGTTGGACTAACCTTGAAATGATAGATATAGAGAAGATTTTCATTTGTCTAAATTGGTTCAGTAGTTAAGGGTTACTGACCAGAAGGGTGGGGGTTCAAGCCCCATTACCTCCAACCCCATTGTTGGGCCCTTGAGCAAAGCTTTTAACCCTCTCTGCTCCAGGGGCGCCGTATCATGGTCTGACCTCCAACTTCCTAACAAGCTGGGATACGTGAAGAAAAAAAATGTTACTGTTATGTATATGTGAAAAATAAACTCTTCTTCTTCTTTATTATTAGGGGTCCAAGCACCGACAGGCCAAACTCAAGTACTTTCATTTAAACACAGATGGCTGCTTGTTAGTACCATGTACGATGGACTGTGTTTGACTAAACCAAACTTGAAGTGGTATAAAATAGAGAAGATTCCCATTATTAGGGGCCCAAGCACCAAATGTGTTTGGGCCTGTAATATCGGAAATCGCTGTATCTACCATTTAAAGGAATTGGCAGATAATTTTGGAGGAGTTGGAACAGGCTGTACTCAAGCACTGCATTTATAGGCAAATAAAATTACCGATAATCATGTGGAGTGAAATAAAGCTCAGGAGTGAACAAGATGTAAAGTGCCATGTTTGACTGAACTTGATGTGGTAGATATAAAGAGGAGATTACAATTATTAGGGGTCTAAGCACTGAATATGATTTGCTAGGATTTCTTATCCTAAATATGATGATGAGGGAAGGTACAGTAAATAGGCTTAGATTCACCAAATATGATTTATTTCCTGACCTAATCAGGGAACTGAGGAGACCTGCGTCATCCCAAGGTGGTACTATATCAGAATTTTTGTATAGCTCCATTGTTTTTTTTCCTTCCCCTGACTGCATACTTATTGACATACATCTGAAATCATGAACTTTGCCATTGTTTTTCTTCTTTTATTGTAAACTACATTTCCATATCTTTTGAGAATAAGAGCTTAGATTCTCATTTTTTTCCTTGGCGTTTTCTATAATCATTGATGTGGTGAAGTCTGCTGTGTAGGAGACGTTTATTTAGCATTTGTGGAAGGAGTCTCCAGTATCAGAACTTTCTCCAGCATCAGGACATGTGGAAAAGAGTCACCAGGCTATGTGTTTTATCTTATTAACTTCTAGAAAGAGGAGGGGAAAAAAGGCTGGTGAAGGAATGATTATTCATAACTCTTAAAAGTGATAACAGGAACTTACTTGTTTCACAGACATTCCACAACATTAAATATTGGATGAAAAGTACAACATGCTGTTTTTCTAATTAATAAAAAAATGAATCCCTGACAAAATTTGGTGATTTAAAGGAATAAACCATGTGACTTTGTGACTATGTCAACATTTGGGTGGTAGCAGGCATCACCAGGCATCACACCACCCCATCGTCGATTATTTTTTAGGCCTGCAAGTGTTTTACTTCTTTACGTAATGCATTACCTTCCCCTGTTACGTGAATATTCTGAACAGATGCAACTTTACAACCAGTCTAACAAACATGTCATTATTCAGTATCTTTTTCCCTACTTATCGTAGTTGCCATGTGTCAGGTCTGAGTTGTGTTTATATTTGCACCATCCTGCTAAAGTGCCTAGACAGTTTGGCACCTTTTTCTCAGGTATTCGCATTAATGTGGCTCCAAGCCCTGGATGTGACTGTGTACCAGAACCAGCTATGAGATGAGTGACCGATCATTATATTGTTTGTGATCAGGTGCATTAATGGCCAGGCAAGGTCCATATGTCAGTGTTGGTGACACGGAAGAGAAGTAGGGGAAGACAGGAGAATATAGAAAACAAAAAAAAAGACGAATGAGTAAACACACAGATGGCAGAACAGACAGGTAGTCTGGCTAGTCTGTAATAAATCTCATTATTGCTGGTTGTGTGTGTATCACTGTGTCTCATTAGCAGGCTTCCAGGGAGGCAGAGGACACCATATCTGAACTTCAGGGCCAATTTGCCTGTCTTAGTTGCTGTCTCAGTCGGGGATCCTTTCAGTCCCATTCTTTAGTAAACTGAATAAGTAAAGATGGGTGAGGCTCAGGTGTGAGAGGTCACAACAGAGAAATGTGCAGTTCTCTATGTCGTCTCTTATTCCCAGTATTTCAGTAGTGATTAAACGTTGCCTCAATGACTCAGAAGTGTGTATCAGCTATGAAAAAGCTGTGTATCAGCTACCACTTGCAGCACAACAGGAGCGGAGTGTAGCAACAAGCTTATTTATTTATTTATTTATTTATTTATTTATTTATTTATTTATTTATTTATTTATTTAACAAAGGAACACATTTAAGAATACAGAAGAAAAATAAACCTAAAGAATAAGATTATTTAAAGCGTCACATTGACTAAATGGGAAAATATCATGTAAATTGCCATTTCAGAATTATTGGCACCTTTCATGAAACAACATGAACAAAAATAATTGTATAAAAACCATTTGTCCTCAAAAATTGTAATTTTTGAAAAAACATATTTTTCATTAGCACTCGGTCTCCGGTAAATCTGTTGTTGGCTTTAGCCTTGACCTGTTAGGAAGTTGAACACACGCATAATCCTTAAGATTAATCCTCTTAATCGATCCATAAAATTTTCAAGTACCAATATTTTTTAAAAATTCAACAAAACTTTGAAATGGCTGTCCGTGCCATAATGAAAAGTAAATGGCGATGACAAGCAGATGAGGGAAATGTTAAAAACAATATTGGAAGGTATTGTTCGGGAATGTGCTTACAAGCAGACGGTACTGTTTTTTTTTTTGCAATAGCCATTTTCCAGTCATTTCATTGTATCAGAGTTTGAAGCTTCACCTATAACTAGCATAGTGTCTGAGTGTAGAGAATGTTGTAGTGCTGGTGGGTAGATGACTAGTGCAGATGACTGCAAAATCCTAGTAATGGTTAAAATAATGAGAAGGTACATCTTGCTTTATTTAGGCATTCATTTCATCAGTGTCATATTGCTAACTAAAATATTGTGTATACATGTCTAAGTGTTGTGTCTGTTGATCTGTCAGTGAATGTTGATGGACAGAACATAACACTAATTGTCACTGGAGCTTACATTTTTTAACACAAAATACAATTACGAGTGTTGTTTTCTTTAGCTATGTGTTCAGCGTGGTCCTGGATTCTAGTTTTAACAACTCTTAAAATACACCAACCATAAAAAAAAAAAAAAAATTAAATATAATACAACTGCTTAAATACAAAGCCATTCATCAGAAATATGTCTCTCTATATATGACTATTAACTTATAATACCTCATATGGTAAAACATAATTGTTGATGTGTTTATGAAACTTGTGTGAATAACTGAATAAAGAAGTTAATCTTTTTTAAACTTTGCTTCTAATTATGCTACATGCTAGACTAAATCATTTTCCCAATAATAAATTTGGGAACTACTTTCTGTTCTGCCTCACTAAATGTGAGCCCTGGATCAAATGTAGGTCTGGTTTTTATCTCCCCAGGTGAATGAAATCTACCATGACCATTCTCTGGGAGCGCGGATCAACGTGGTTCTGGTACGGATTGTCTTGGTGGATGCCAAAAAGGTAAATCAGCATGTCACTGTGCATGCTATTCATATTCTCCATTCATATTCTCCATTCATATTCTCCACAGTGGTTCTAACGGTGCATCTGAGACAACTGCTTAGGCATGGTCATAATGGTAAAAAGGAAGTCTGGAAGCTTCAAGCTGCTTGCCTGTTTTTTTTAGAATACTGACATTATATTAGCCAAACAACTCATTCCTGTATTTGGTTATCATGATTTATTATATTATTGTAGTATTACATACTTATCTCTATTCCTATCTCGATACTGTTTCTCGATAGAGATTATGCTATTATAGCTAGTTAGCTGTCTAACACCATCTAGCAAGTAAAATACTCTCTGATGTCACATTAAATTAACTACATTTTAACAGTGAGACCAACTATTAACAATCTCCACCCACAAATATGACTGCTGAAACATTAAAATGCTACCTACAAGATATTTACAAGACATTTACATTCAATGTTAGTTATAGAATTTACTTAAATTTGCTTGTTTGCTTCTCAAGGCACATCCAGTTTTAATGCATGTCAAGCTGATTAACTAGCTACATGACTATCTAGCTAAGTCATGTAGCTAGGAAGTTACATACTATACGTTACCTAGTTAAAACATTAAAATGCTACAGTAGCTACAAGATATTTAAAAGACATTTGCTTTCACTGTTAGCTAAATGTTTATTTACTTAAAATTGTTTGGTAGCTTTCCAAAACACACTGTGAACATCCATTTGTACTGCATATGTAGCTGACTGTCCAGGTGAGTAATGTCACTAGCAAGTTACATACTAACAGGTTACATTAAATTAGTTCAATTCAAAATCTTTACATGCAATTTTAGTTACATGATATGTTCTTAAAATTTTACTTTGCTCAAATATTGCTTGCCAGCTTCTCAAAACTAGGTTTTATACACACAGTTGTATGTCATATCAATCTGACTAACCTAGCTAAATCTGGCTATCTAGCTAAGTCATATAGCTAGCAAGTTACACTGTCTGACAAGTCACATTTAAATTAGTTCAGTTTAACAACGGAAAAGGCTTTTAATAATCTCTACACACAAATATGACTGTTGAAACATTAGCTACAAGACATCTATATGGAATGTAAGTTACATGATAGTTATGTAGCTAAATAAATGTATTTGCTAGCTTCATGAATCTAGTTGATATAGTTGCATCTCAGGCTGACTAGCAAAGCTAGTCGTATATCTAGCTAAGTAATGTAGCTAGCAAGTTACACTAGCAGGTCACACACAGCTAGCTAAAATCAATCATTGGTAAGGCTGTTAGCATATACATTTCCACATACAATGTCTTTTAAAACAGTAAACAAAATGGTAGCTGGATCAACAATTTTGATATTTTAAAAACTTTATTTTGTTAAAATTTTAAATGAACTTGCCTAAGCCAAAATGATACATTTGATGTTGCCTTCCTATTTGGCTAAAACAAAGAACCTTGGAAGATGGCTGTCCATAATACCAATATAGTACAGTATGTATTGTGGTACCGCTTTCTCTCTTACACACTTGTTCACTCATTCTTACACACACACACACACACACACACACACACTGTGTGTGTGTGTGTGTGTGTGAGTCAGAGTTTACCTGTGAAAGGTTCGTGATTCCGTACAAAAAGTCTACCTGACTGCAAACAGGAACTAAAAGCATGTTGTTCCCAGAGGGAGCATTTTCAAAGTAGCACACCTTCACTGCTCTGCACCAAAAGCACACAGAACACTGATTTTATGCAATTGGCTTCTTGATGCCCCCTGAACCCAACCCCTCTCCATTTCCCAGTGGAATGCAGAAAAGCATTCTGGGAAGTAGATGCAAGATAAACAATCAATGATAGCCCTTCCTCATTCATGAGCACGAAGCAGTAAAATCTCCCTCTCTTCCTGCATGGCGTAAGAGGAGATGAGATGAGAGGATGTTGTGAGATCAAGTGACACACTACCCCAATGCTATCTCCACCATGATGGGCTTCCAAGATCTATCTGATCTTAGTGGCGTTCGCATACATAAACACACACTCAGTACGTGGTTGTCTTTGTTCGTAAGAATGAGCACCGACTGAGCTTTATTTTCATGATCTGAAGAATGAAGTTCAGCATCCAAAGGAACCAACTCAAGGTCAGTCAGCAGGTTCTGGAGAAGATTTGCACATTCAGCGTCCTTCCTTTCCACCTGACCTGATTTTTCTTTAACTAGGAAATGTATTTTCAGCTTAGTTACATATTCTGACTTATTACTTTTTCATGTATTCCATCAAATTCTTGCCTTAATTTGCAGTTGATGAGGCATTCTGAGGCAATCTTTTCCATGTTCTATTAAGTCCCATCTAGCACCCTTAAAAGTTCTGTGGGTTGTCCAGTTGAAGAACCCTTCAAGCAGTGATGGGCAATATGGAAAAATATCATATCACTATACTTAAAGACATTATTGCCCATAAAGGTTGCCAATAATGGTTCTACAACAGAGGTTTTCTATTTCACAGTTCCAGGGTCTATATTGAATTCCGTCGATCTTGGGATCGATCTTAACGTTCTAACAGATTCCTATTAACTTCTCTAACCTTAGAATGACAAATATCACTGTTAGAAATGTAGTGATTATTATATGGAAGTCATAGTGAATCAGGTGGTTCATCACAGTTCCAGGGCTCAATCCTGAGCTGGAGTTACACTCTGTGCAGAGTTTCACCTGTGTTCCCCTCCCCGTGCCTGTGTAGATTTCGTCTTGATTATCTGGTTTCTACCCAGCTCGTAAAAACCTGTCATTTGGTGGATTGACGGGAGGTGGCAATGTGTATGCATTGTGCTCCCATCAAGGGCGTATTTCCAGCTTGCACTCAGTCTTCTCAAGATAAGGATGTTCTAGGTCCACCCTGACTGCTTACAGTTCTACTTATTTACCTATTTACTAACAGTTAGCAGTTACTAACAGTAACGGATACTAATACGGGAGGTACGGGTTCGAGAGTGGTTTTCAAAGCATTATTTGCCATATTTCTGAAATTGCAGGTCTTATTTGGACCAAGTCCAGATTTTTTTGGCCTTTGTACTTTGTAACCCACCCAGTGACCTTGTTTAAAACCCAGGATAATATCTGATACACAGTATGATGTGATACTCCGGACGAGCGTACACAGCACTCTGGCAGATGGCGTCTCATGTGCTGATTTGGAGCCGTTGTCTTTCTGGATTAAACAAAATAACGAACTGTCCCACATTTACCTGCCAGCCAAATCCAGATCTGCTTCTATCTTTCTATCTAGCACCCTCTACAGAGCTTTGCTTCTCTCTGTCTCTAAACTGTTAAACCTTTTCCACCTTTGTCTCTCATTTCCCTCGTATTCTATCACATAACTATTCACAAATACCTGTCTATAATTCCATCATATCCATCCCTCTTTCTCATCCATGCCCTGTCTACATGCCTTTGCCTCCTCGGGCCCAATCAGCATGCAGCCCTGCCTGTCTCACCAGCAGGCTGTCCATCATCCCCAATTACTGTGGCAACCGTTGCTGGCGGCAGCAGCGCAAACTGATCAACCAAGTGACCCCGAGTACCTTAAACAAGGTTCCTACATCACGCATGTGCCTTCCCATCTGCTCTCTGGAGAGAGAGAGAGAGAGAGAGAGAGAGAGAGAGAGAGAGAGAGAGAGAGAGAGAGTGTCCTTGAGCTGACACACCCCAGAAAAGCTTGGGCAAAGACAAGAGCATGTGTATTTGGCAGAGTAGCAGAGATTAGGAGATTAGATTAAACTCTAATCTACCTCTCAATTTCGGTCAATCTAGAATTAGTCTCAGACACACAAAAAAGCATTACCATTTCTGGTCTGGATATTCTGTCATATGAACCTGTGCAGCATTAATGAAAGGTATCTGGAAGAGCAGTAAAAGCTTAGGGGAATGCTGTTATAGGAAAATAATCAACAGTAGGGTGATGTGAAGGGGGCCGACACAAAGCAGAGTTAATTTTACCTAGAATTTGAGTATTTTTCAATAATGGCACATCCCAAAGTGTTTTATTCCTGACAACACAGCAATTTGAAAATGCTAACAAATTTCTGTTCATCAGAGAACTTCAAAAAAAACTTCAAAAATAGGTAAATACCAACGTAAACACCTGGTAGAGATTCTGTTCAATTAAGGACAATTGTGAATGTAATCAGCAGCTAACGAGTCGTTCCCTCATCAGCCTCTGATTTTTAGCATGCTCTTGAAGACCAAAACAAACACAGCTTGTCATGTTACCGAGTCGTCTGTCCTGAAGACTTTCCTGTGGTGGAAGCATACAGATGTTTAAACATTTGAAGGAGATATAAACATCTTACAGGAAAACTTACAATATTAACAATATTCAGTTTACACACACACACACACACACACACCCCCCCACACTCAGAAGAGGCTGTATATGTATATATGTGTAAATGTATATATATAAATAACCCAGAATTCCCTATGGAGCAATTTCACTAAACATATAATGAGTTTATTATTTACCACATTGGTGTGTGGAATAAAGCTGGAAAATACAATGTATTAAGCCATGCAACCAGGCACAGTCAAATACTTCTTCTTCTTCTGTTGAATTATTAAGTAAGCACTTACTAAAATAGTCTTCTGCTAATTTAATAAGTGATGATAGCGTGATTAACACTAGGAGTGATGTTAAGAGTGACAGCTTTGGTGTGAGTGCAGGTTTCAGCACTTGGCTTCACCACAGCAACGTCGCTCTCTACTGGCCAGACGCAACGGCTGCACTTGTTTTTAGCGTTCAGCTCCCTAAGTCCATGAACTCGATGGAGTGGAAGGGGAGAAAGGCAGTTTCAGGACACACATCTGGAAAGGATCTTCTGCTTGCGGTGGCCACGTCACAGCACAAGTTGAATTACTGTCTAATGTTAACTTAGGTACTCCACTTACCAGAAGCCGAACCTCGCCGTCACACCAGACACACTTGATAAATTACACTACAAAAGTTATTTAATATTAAGGAAAAAAAAGGGGTAACAGATAGGATTCTGTTGAATGTGTCTTTAAATGAAGACTGAATGTGTGTGTTGTTTTTTTTTTCTGTGGCTTTGCAGTATTAAGCAGGAATCTGATACAGATTTACAGATTTTTTGGACACCATCGTGTTTTTTTAGTCATTGAACTTGTTGTCTTGTTAATAAACTACCTATGGGCATGAAGAGCTGCTGAGAATTGCAGTCCCTGACCACCCAAATTTAAGAAAACTACAGATTTTTTAGATACTACGAGACACGAACAAGGGAACGTGATACCAGAACAGATTGATATTTGAGCTCAGAGGGATCGTTTTCCTTCCAGATGTTATGAAACGATTCAGGCAGCTTTTATAATGAACTTCAGTTGTATTCTTCTGAATTTAGTTCATGAGTCTGGACAAACAAGGAGACATACACTGCACAAACGGATCTGCTAATCGAACATGACTGTTTCAAGCTTGAAAGTAGTGAAAATGTCTAGGAATAGGTAATCATATAATTTTTGTAGATACATTTGACTATATTTTAAGATATTTTCACTGCAGTGGATTCGCTGTGTATTCAGATGCCTTTTGCTTTCTGATTTGAGAATTTGATTTTGGGAGCTGCTTAGTAATTTAATAAGAAGGATATTCTTTTGTCTGATTCCAGTCCACGAATCTGATCGAGCTGGGAAACCCGTCTCAGAGTCTGGAGAACGTGTGCCGCTGGGCGTTCGAGCAGCAGAGGAAGGACGCTAATGACAAAGACTACCATGACCACGCCATTTTCCTAACCCGCCAAGAGTTCGGACCAACAGGGATGCAGGGTACAGAAAACACACATACACGCACACACACACACACACACACACACACACACACACACACACACACACACAAGGGTTCAATTACTGTCTCTGCCCTGTGTCCATGGCGTTTGCAAGTTCTCCCCATTCCACAGGGGTTTCCTCCTGGTACTCTGGTTTCCTCCCCTAGTTCAAAGACATGCATTGTAGGCTGATTGGCATTTCCAAATTGTCCGTACTGAATCTGTGTGCAATTGCGCCCTGCGATGGGTTGGCGCCCCATCCAGGGTGTCCCCCCCGCTTGTGCCCCGTGTTCCCTGGGATAGGTTCCAGGCTCCCCCACGACCCTGTGTAGGATAAGTGGTATGGAAAATGGATGGATGGATGCATGTCTTATAGAGGTGATTGTGTATATGATAAGATACCAAAATCCTTAAATCAGATCGTGATCTGTTTAATCAGGTTATGCTCCTGTGACTGGTATGTGCCACCCAGTCAGAAGCTGCACTCTGAACCATGAGGACGGCTTCTCCTCTGCCTTCGTGGTGGCCCACGAGACCGGTCATGTGTGAGTATCTGTCCTTCTGCACTCTTTTACACTCTTTTAAAATAAACCGTGAACTTTCAGAAATCCATTTAAATCACACTCTCACACTTTCTATATGCTCTCACCTTTATTAAACGAATCGAATAATAAATTATTACAACTAAATAATACAAAGTTAGATTGTGTCATTATCTGTATTTGCCATTGTCTCTGTATCTCTGTTCTTGTTTGTTTTATTTTTGCGTTATGGATTTTAGATTTTGTATTGTAGTTTGTAATGGTTTACAAATCAGAGTGTAAGGCTCTTTATATGTGTGTGTGTGTGTGTGTGTGTGTTGCAGGTTGGGAATGGAGCATGATGGTCAGGGGAATCGCTGTGGGGATGAGGTGCAGATGGGCAGCATCATGGCCCCCCTGGTACAGGCTGCTTTCCACAGATTCCACTGGTCCCGCTGTAGCCAACAGGAACTGGGCCGCTATTTACAGTGAGCACACACTCACTCACACATACTCTGTTTCCACCACTGCAGGAATTTGGCCGATACTTATAGTGAGCTTTTCTACATACACACATGTGCACGCACACGCGCACACACACACACACAAACACACAGAGTTACACTCACCGATTCCCCTGGTCAGCAGGAGCTGGGCCTCTACTTACAGTGAGCTTTACACTTACTCATACGCACGCACACAGATACACACCCACCCATACACACACACACACACACACACACACACACACACACACACACACAGAGCACTTACACTGGTCAGCAAGAGCTGGGCCACTATTTACAGTGAGTGTATACACATACACACACATGCACACACACACACACACACACACACACAGCACTTACACTGGTCAGCAAGAGCTGGGCCACTATTTACAGTGAGCGTATACACATACACACACATGCACACACACACACACGCACACACACACACACACACACACACACACACAGCACTTCCACTTGTAAGCAAGAGCTGGGCCACTATTTACAGTGAGCATATAGACATACACACACATGCACACACACACACACACACACACACACACACACACACACACACACACACACACACACACACACA
>CM074951.1:3667043-3689669 GCA_037577455.1 Pangasius macronema
CACACACACACACACACACACACACACACACACACAGCACTTCATCAGCAAGAGCTGGGCCACTATTTACAGTGAGCGTATACACACACACACACACACACACACACACACACACACACACACACAGCACTTCATCAGCAAGAGCTGGGCCACTATTTACAGTGAGCGTATACACACACACACACACACACACACACACACACACACACACACACAGCACTTCATCAGCAAGAGCTGGGCCACTATTTACAGTGAGCATGTACACATACACACACACACACACACACACTTTATAAGGAAACAAGTGGACTCACCATCCTGCATAAAAACACAGTCATGTATAATTATGAACTTTTATATATTGTTTAATTTTATTTTATCTTATTTATTATTATTATTATTATTATTATTATTATTATTATTCTTTTCCCATATGCAGCTCATATGACTGCCTGAGGGACGATCCGTTTGAGCACACATGGGAGGAGTTGCCCCAGCTGCCAGGCCTACACTACTCCATGAATGAACAGTGTCGCTTTGACTTCGGCGCCGGATACATGATGTGCACAGCGGTGGGTGACCTGCCCCCCCCACCCCACACACACACACACACACACACACACAAACACACTTTTGCCCCCGACACTATAATGCATTATGGAGTGCTCCTACGGCATCTTAGGACTGCTGTGAGCATGTATAACTCCACGGCCATCGTCTGATCATGATAGGTTTTTCATTTCGAGTCAGTCATGGTTCATCGTGGAACGATGAAGACTGTTCACACTGCGATGTTATACATGCTGCCACTTATAATGCATTATAAGTCTACATCAGCAGGTCTGTGGGCAGGGCCTTTGAGACTGACACTAACAAGTAGACGAACAGATAATGATCCAGGAACTGTATGAGGAACACACACACACATTTCACATACAGTACAGATACACACATTAAATAATATACTGTTATTGAGGAGAAAACCGCTTGAGGTCATAAAAATAATCAACAACAGGGTGATGTAATGTGACTTGTTGTGAAGTGGAGTTAATGTTACCTACCCAAAGCCAACAACAATTTATTATTTATTAATGCATTACATCATACTTTTTTTCCATTTATGGTTACATTTATAGTATACATTTATAGCTGACAGTTCCATATTGTCGCCAATCAAGTCATTAAATAGGTTATAGCAGCTGTTAACCGTTGTTTCCTTCACTCTCCTGAAGTTAATGAGGCAAAATGCGCAGCTTGTTGCCATGACAACTTATCACATTATAAAACTTAAAGTTACAGCTTTACTTCTAACGGTTACAAAACTCTGACCCAGGAGACTCCTTCTTAAATGTTATATAAACGTCTCCTGACAGACCGTATCCTCACCATATCAGTGATTCCTCACATTTTTTAATCGGTAGTTTGTAAAGTCCCTGTCTAATTTGTTACTATAGAAATTATACCGTATCAGAACAAGCATATTAACATAAACCTGTGATCTGAATTACAGTCAGAAGTTGCTGTTACGGAAAATTAATCAACATATATATATATATGTATAGGATAGGGTTCGAGTTCAAAACAAGCAGATGCAGCTTTCATTTCTAGGTTGTTTTTTTAAATAAGTGTTCTCAGGCAGTGCACACTTCTGCATGGACTGTGCTTTACTCTCTTGTCAAACCGTTCCCTTAGCTGCAAAAGGTGGGGCCATCAGGAGCACAGGTAAGGCAAGGCATCGACCAGCCACATGACAACGCCTCCCTGTGTCTATCCCAGTCATTATTCCATCACATTTTTTGATTTGGTGATGTATTATTTCTGTCACATTGCACCAAGCTGACGCCAAACATAGTACTCACACTGTTTAGAATAAACTTGAAATGTCATGTGGCCAATTTATACACAGTCATTTATCATTTAAACTGTTTTTAGCCTTCATACGTTTTCCCTACAGCATCTTCAGTATCTTGTTATACACTTTACAAGAATATAGTGTTTCTCTTCACCAAAAAGGCCAAGACAAACCCTTTCCAACAGCTCCAGAAGAAAGCAATAATTTGATTTCCATTCATCTATCTACTTTTGCTCCGATTCATGTCTAAACCTAAGTGATGGTCATGTGGCATTGCTAGCTAACATTTGTAAGCTCACTGTGATGTTGGTCTAACTGTCAGAATCACCATGACTGAAAATGTGTTTTTTTGTTCTTCATTGCTATGTTTTGCTCTGCATGAAACAGCTTTTTGTATATTTTACACATTGTTAACTCAGACAGTAACTCTTTAAGGACCTCTGTTATTTTAATGGAAAAAAAACAGTGTCTAGTTTGGAAGTTTGAAAAAGCATCTGTTCAGTTTTGGTGAGTCTGTACCCACTGTATCCCCACATTCCTGCTCTTGGCTGACAGAAGTGGAACCCAGTGTGGTCTTCTTCTGTTGTACTTTGGCACGTCGTGCATTTTGAGATGCGTTTCTGCTCACTTTGTTTGTAAAAAGTGGTTATTTGAGGTATCGTAGCCATTCTGTCAACTCAAACCAGTCTGGTAATGAGAACGTCTTGAGTGGATGTGTTTAAAAGTGTTACTGCAGCTGTAGATCTCAAATATCTACGATAAAAGCCACTGAAGAATTTACCAGTTTGTAACAGATTGCCTTGAAGTGTTGCTGTCATATTATCTGTTACTCTGTCCCTGAATAGAAGCTTCGATTCAGCAATAATCTTGCATGTGCTTGTTCTCCCTCAGTACCGCCCCTTTGACCCATGTAAGCAGCTGTGGTGTGCTCATCCAGACAATCCCTTTTTCTGCAAGACCAAAAAAGGACCACCAATCGATGGCACGATATGTGGGGATGGCAAGGTGCTAGCTCTTGGCCATGTACACAGATATGTATCTGCAAAATACAGCTCTCTTATCACACAATTTGAATTTCTTGTGTTTACTTTGTGTCTCTCGGTCTTTGTGTCTCTTGGTCTTAGCACTGTTTTAAAGGACACTGTGTGTGGCTGACTCCAGACATCATAAAGCGAGATGGGAACTGGGGCATGTGGAGTGAGTACGGTGCCTGCAATCGGCAGTGTGGCAGAGGACTACAATTCCGCACTCGCGCTTGTGACAATCCGCGGTATGTGTGTGTGTGTGGGCACACAAGTCTTAAAGGAAGATTCTACCATGAACGACTTAACATGTGATTTTCAGTGGCATCCATAATTCATTTTATAATGAACTTCTTAAGCACTATCCGGATAGAACTGAATGTACATGGGGTCCTGGGGTAATTTCTTATTTTACAGGTACTACTTTTATTATTTTATTTCCATCTGGATCGGCTTTTTTTCTCCATCCTCGTCTGAATCGGCCTGAATCACCTAATGTTTTTCACCAGACTCTGACTCAGTCATCTGTTAATTTTCGTCCTGTCCATATGCACGTTTGTGATTTTCTATGCAGATATCACCTTGCACTGAAAAAGAGAAGTTTGAAGAGAAGCTCTTACTTTTCGTGTTTAGTCTAGCGTGCTTATCAGTGACCCTCCCCCAGATATTACATACATTTTCATTTTAAACACATTTTAATATTGTTTTCTGTTAAATTGGTGGAGCTTACTTTCCATCAATGAGTATGTTGTTGTCAAGCTTGTCATGCCGATAATGAAGCACTTATCATAAGTCTTATTATTATTATTATTATTCCATCTTCTGCAGTCCTGCTAATGGTGGACGCACCTGCCCCGGCTCAAACTACCAGTTCCGGGTGTGTAACACTCATGAGTGTGAGGACCCTTACCGGGACTACAGGGCCGAGCAATGCAGCTCCATGGACAGCAAGTTTGAGTACCACAACATGAAACACCACTGGCTGCCTTATGAGCACCCTGACCGTAAGTAACCAAACAACAAGCAATACAGACACTATTCAGAGTTGAGTTAAAAGAAAGTAGTGAGGATTTGGCACTGAAATCAAACACACAGGTATTCAGACCTCCAACGCAACTCTAGAATTAAGCACTACTCAGACGTTGTGAGAGAGTGATTCATGTGGGGTGGAGTTTGAGTAAAACAGAGGCGTGGCTTAACTATTAAGTGTCATTTGAGGCCAATATTAAATACAAAAATGTAATTTTTGACATGGAGGACATTGATAGACATTGTAGGGAGTTGTGTGCACAACTAACAGAATAAAAGGAATAATAATAATTGTGCTGAATTTCTTTATTCAGTCCACATTTTCTATCCCTGATTTTTTTGGGGGTAGAGGTCTTAAAGACAATCACTTACGTTTAAAGGCAGTGGTCTAGATGCTACTGAAAAGCCCTGTCTTCATGTCCAAGCTATTAAAAATCTGGAGCTCGTCACCAAAAGCCTTATATCAGACCCCCTTCTGAGCTTGATTTGCCTCTGTTTTAACAGATGCTTATAAATCTGTCCCTGTTGCATGTTTTCGGCTCCAGAGAACTGTGAAAGGGTGAAAATATGATCACATTTCAGCTGCCAGCTCTAATGCCTCCTTTTGTCTTTCATCAACGTCCTCTGCAAGCTCTTTGAGTTCCTTGAGCAGGCTGTGTAATCTCTACAGAACCGCTAACTCCTGAGCTGCGAGTCTGGATCTCACAATCACGACAGGAACAGCCGAAGTGGATCTTAGCTAAGCGGGAACTTTTGGAGTTGTATAGATTTGACAGCAAAACAGCAGAATGTGTGTAGAGTTCTATGCCTGGATTATTATTATACCCCGAGCCCAGTTCTGGAGCTCAAATGCATCTGGTAGGATTTAGCAAAGTGATATTGATTTGACGCAGAGCTCAAGTGATAGTTACAAGCCGCAGAAATATACTAGTTCCTTATTCTTTTTTGAGGTGTCCCATGATTTCATCATTATTAACTGTTCTGATATAAAAGATGTCATATTTTATTTTTTGAATAACATACTGTTGAGTTGTAAAGATTTGCCAGTTTCAATCAGTGCACCAGACTCAATATTTACGATGCAGCTGCAGCAATTAAAAACTGTATTTACCAGTCAGAAGGCATTTCACTCTCACTCTCTCCTCCTTTCTTCTCTGTGGCTGTCAGTGCCAGTGACAGAGGCTTTTTACGGTTTGTGAGAAGTGCTTCTGAACATTGTCAGCTGGGAACAGTGTGTGTGAGATGGGAGTACACTTTTTTCCAAGACAAATTGCATCTTTCTATTAATGAGCTTGTTGTAATACATTATCACTTCTATAGTAACAACTTACACAGGCACTCGTATGCCAGATGGATTTTAAAAAAGGCTTTGTGAGGGAAAATAAAGAGAGGCTGGTGAGGGTTTATAGCTGTTATAATGAACAGTTTATGGCTGTTATAATGTAAGTGATAACAGAAACTAAATTGTTTTGCAGATGTTCCCCAACATTAAATGTAACCATAAATGTATAAAGTGTACAACGTCTCATCCTTTAATAAATAAACATTTGGTAATGTTGCCAAATTTCTGTGGTAAAAACACTTGGACGTATTATGAAAAAGAAACGACTTTGTGGTGGTAACACATCACACAAACCCATCTTTAATTATTTTCCTATAACAGCATGCCCCTAAGTGTTTTATTCCTTACACAAGCTTGAGTTTCTCGAACAGGCTGTGCCTGTAGTATGTGTAATCTCCACAGAACCGTTAACTCCTCAGCTGTGAGTCCGGATCTCATGATCACTGTTGGAGCGGCCAAAGTGGGTCTTAGATAAGCGGGGACTTTTGGAGTCATACAGATTTGATGCCAGACAGCAGAATGTGTCAAATCAATAACAGATGAATGGATTTTTGATGCAACTCAGTTCCAGGGATGTTATCAAATCTGCAGGGTTTGCCTCCTCCCATGCCCCAAGCTGCAAACACCAAAGTAACACCTACTGTTATAAGAAATGAATATGTGAGTGTTTGTCAGGGATGGGGTCAGAAACAAACAAGCCATGTGTTTGCTGATGTCTGATCAAACAAATTGGCATGACACATCGATAGAGATGATACGGTCACCTCATTTAGGAAAGACTATATGGAATTGTAGTATCGCAGAACTTTAAGGGACTTCGGTTAAAGCTACTCTTGAGTGTAATGCCTGCTATCTAAATGGCAAAGTAAGTTACTTATTATTATAAGGTACACAACAGAGGTCACGTATGATTTTGATCATTACAAAGTAATAATCACAAGAAGCTGCCTTACAAATACGGTTATATCTGCTAGCCAATTAGCATCCAGGATGAAAAGGTAGCGGTGACCAACCACTATCCATATTCTGTTGTTGTGCTGGCAGAAGATTGCAGACTCGAGGCCTCAGTATTCTGAGCTAGAAAGAATATTTTAGTTGTCGATGTATTACATATGGTCAGTGAGTTCAATAAAAAATTTGTGCCTGTCAGTCCTAGTGAAGG
The DNA here is from genome assembly GCA_037577455.1 of Pangasius macronema. NCBI lineage: Eukaryota > Metazoa > Chordata > Actinopteri > Siluriformes > Pangasiidae > Pangasius > Pangasius macronema. The sequence continues at coordinate 3,673,451 of CM074951.1, forward strand.
AGGCACTGCCTTTGGGACTCGTCAGTCCCAGTGACAGGGGCATGGCCTTTATGACTCGTCAGTCCCAGTGACAGGGGCGTGGCCTTTATGATTTGCCAGTCCCAGTGAAAGAGGCGTGGCCTTTGTGACTTGTCAGTCCCAGCGAAAGAGGCGTGGCCTCTGTACCTGTCAATCCCAGTAAAGGAGGTGTGGTCTTTTTGCTTGTCGGTCCCAGTGAAGGAGGCATGGCCTCCATGAGTTGTCAGTCCAAGTGAAGAAGGTGAGGTCTCTTTGCCTGTCAGTTTCATTTAAGGAGGTGTGGACTCTGCATCTGTCAGTACAGTAAAAGAGGCATGGCCTCTGTACCTCTGAAAAATGAGTGGTCTTCCAAAATTCAAAGCTAATACTCTGTGTCAAATAGTTTTGCCCAATACTAAATCACATTGTAGTGCATTGAGACAGGTTTAAAGTGCATTTTATTGAATTCCTCAATTCCTTAAATATATCAGTTTATTTTTATTATTAATGGTCCTGTTTCCTGTCCTGTAGCTAAACAGCGCTGCACCTTGTACTGCCAGTCCAAAGAGACCCGAGTGGTGGTGAACATGCAGGAGCTGGTGGAACCGGGCATCCGCTGCTCCTACAAAGACTCCTATAGCATGTGTGTGTATGGCGAGTGCGAGGTGAGCCTGTTGGCATATGTGTGTCCGTATGTATGTGTGTGATTTGCTATTTGCTCATGGTATTTCTCTCTCTTTTCAGAAAGTGGGCTGTGAGAACGTTGTGGGTTCACCGCTTCAGGAGGACAAGTGCGGCGTGTGTGGGGGGGATGGAACCAGGTGCAAGACTCACAGGTTCAACTTCACTTTCGCTGATAAGAAAGGTGGGGCTTAATTTAACAGAAATCTGAACTATTTGAATAAATTGGACGGTTCATAGCATTTTTGCAACTTCAAAATGTGTTTTGCGGTTTGGCCTCATAGGTGTTATTAAAGTGCTTGAAATTCCTAGAGGAGCGAGACATCTGCTTATCCAGGAACTCAATGGAACAGCCAATATTTTAGGTAATCTAAACAGAATTAATCTAAACAGAATTTCAGCAGGTAGAAATTAGGAGGCTCATTGATTGTATCGCTAAGTGTGATATGATTTTTGTTTTTTTGTTTTTTTGTGTTTGTGCAGCTGTGAAGAACAAAGCAACCGGTGATTTCTTCCTAAACTCTCATGGAGATTACCCAGAAACCCGTTCAGTCATTGAGAAAGGGCTGGAGTGGCAGTACGAGAACAAGAATTACAAAGACACCATTCAGACCAACGGACCTCTGACGAATGATGTCGTTATCATGGTAAGCACACTATTCATTTTCAATAAGACCCTCACCTTCTTCATCATTCACCTTCTTCTTCTGCTAAGATTTACACTTCCTAAAAACACTTGTTCAGCGGATAATCTCACCTGGATACTGTAGACATGCAGATTAAAAGTATTTGTTGCATCAAAATTCTACAAAAGCATAGTTCTGATAAAGGAGCAAGAGACTTCAGTCTTGTAACCTAAAAGTACAGAGGTTTACTCATGATTAGCCCCGCCCACTTTACATTAAAAAAGGAGAGAAAAAAAAGGACAGAATCTTTAAAAGATGCTTGCTAAGCCATAAGAACCAGCAAACACTGCATGTGGGAGGTGTATTTATTTCACTCTACATGCATAATGACACTGTATGTCTAGGCACAGGCACATTCTAGCATGCTTATACATTTATTTGATAGATCCGGATGCACAGCTCAGCACGGGTGAAGGTGTCAATCAAGTACATTACCGATTTTGACCAGCTGAGCGACAGAGCCAACGAGAACAACATGGTGCCTGACAATGCAGTGCCCTACTCCTGGGTGGTCAAGAAGTGGACCCCCTGCTCCAAGACCTGCGGGACAGGTATTACATCCTAACAGCACACATGCGTTTTGTGGGTTCTGTGGAAAAAAAGTCAAGGTAGAAAATGAGAATCTATTTAAAACTGTAATGTGTAGGTGTGTTTACCTTAGCATGCAGCCATTGCATAATAAACAGCTCTGTGTGTGTGTGTTTTCTCAATTCTGCGTATCAGGCACACAGATGACACGCTATGGTTGCCGTAAGACCGCTGACATGAGGCTGGTGCATCGGCGCTTCTGTGAGAAAATAAAAAAACCTTCTGTAATTTTCAGGGACTGCTACCTGCGAGAATGTGCTCAGCCCATGTACGTAAGTGTGTGTGTGTGTGTGTGTGTGTGTGTGTGTGTGTGTATGTTATGTTTTACACAGGCGATGATATTGTTAAATAATAATAATAATAATTTATTTATTTATTATGGTGTAAATTTAGATATGCATATTTACGAAAGAGTAGACAAAATGTACTGTTTTATCTATTTACAGTTACATTTAATGATAATTATTTACTGTTACCACTTATGTTATAACACATATAAACAATCATTCCCTCCCCAGCCTCTTTTTTTTTTCTCTGTCTTTAAGTTAAAAAGACAAGGAACTTGCAGCTTGTCATGTTATTGAGAAACCTCCAAGACTGAAGACTTTCCCAACCACCTTTTGAATCAATGAAATGGTCGAAGATATTCACAATTTATTTACAGGAGTGTCTTTTGAAGTGATATAGTTCAATTACACACACTTTTTAAACCAGTTTGTAAGAATCATCCACAATACTGACCCATGTAAAAATGATAAAGTATCAGAATGAAGGCATGAATTATAGCTGAACTGGTAGAGCTGCTGGGTTTAGTGACTTTTTTAAGGATTGTGATAGCTATTTTCTATAATAAATGCCTTCTGTGTGTGTGTGTGTGTGTTGTAGCTGGGTGACTGGAGATTGGGGTGAGTGCAGTAAGTCCTGTGGTAGGTTTGGGACTCAGACACGCTCAGTGCGCTGTGTTCAGCCACTCAGAGATGGAAAGTTCAAGTCAATCCGGAGTCGATACTGCAATGATGAACGTCCTGAGGCGAGACGTGACTGCAACCGCATGCTCTGTCCTGCTGAGTGGAAACTGGGGCCGTGGTCACAGGTGCAATAACTTGACACACATACACACATTATTTCACTCACGGTGTTCAATAGGCTTTTGAAATCTGGCTTACGCTTCAGTTCAGACAAAGCAGAAAGGAACCTGTTGGATTCAATAGGTATTGAACTAATATTTGTAAAGGTCCAGCGACATAAAATTCTTGGCTTGCAAAGGTCTAAATAAGCAACAAACCTAAATGAATAACCAAGTTACCTATTAATGCTTAACTATTAGTGTTTAGTCGTGGCTGTCAAGACAAAAAAAAACACAATTTTGTTTTGCAGACCACGAAGTACAATGGTGAAAACTGATCACTGTGTCTTTACCGAAAATTTAAATTTTACCTCTTATTTAAGACAGCATTCCTATTTAAACATTATGTTCTTGTCATCAGCTTTTTAAATTTTTTTTTTTTAGCAAAAAATCTAGCTAAATAATGTAAATATATAAAGTAATTTAAAAAAACTGCTGTCACTGAACTCGAGGTGCGGCATTTGATGCCCCTGCTACAAACAGTTCAGTTTTTGCTTTGTTTCTGCAAACTCAGAGGTTTCTTTGTGTGTGTGTGTGTGTGTGTGTGTGTGTGTGTGTGTGTGTGTGTGTGTGTGTGTGAATTAACATGGACATCACAAGTCACTGCACACCGTTTCCCTGAGTTCTCTCTGTCCACGAGACAGTATGAGCGCTGTACACCATCGGACTGTGTTTAGAATCCAAACCTCTGGCACTGAGATCCTGCACCGTGGACCCATGCCCAAGTAAGTCCACTCTTCCGCTTACACATCGCAGAGGGAACAGTTTTTTAAAAAAATCAAAACCATAGAGGGGAAACAATCAGTCAATCCATCCACATGAGGCAGCAGGGTCTGTGTGTATTTTGTAGACCACAGAAAGCATGTCTGTAAGTTCTGTAAATCTTCAAGTAGGCAGAAGGACATGATTAGCATTCATCTATAGCATCTATATTTTCACAGACTTTATTAGTGAGCTAGCTAACACAAACTGTACTGATAGGATAGGTTTTTAAAGTATGAAAGATTAAATATTCATAATTTTCATTGCTAATTTTAGCTAGCTGGCTAATATGGCTAATATGTGCTAGCAGGATTTTTTAAGGTTTTAATATAAACTACTAGTGCTTGATGGCGAGCTCAAATGAGCTAAACTGACAGAGATTTTTGAGAATATTTTAATAAGTCCTAAATGTTCATATTCTCTACTGCTTGCACTAGCTAACTGAGAAATATGGGCTAGCCTGACAGGATTTCTGAAGAGGGTATTTAAGACAGATTTATAAATATGTAATTCTAAAGCTAGTTAGTTGGCTAGTATAATGAACCTGACAGTATTTCTGAGATAATTTCAAAGTCATATTGATGAATGTATTTTGTATTGCTTACACTAGCCAACTGGCTAATAAGAGCTAATCTGGCTGGATTTTGAGGGTCTGAAATGTTCATATTCTCTATAGCTAACACTAGCCTACTTGGAAATATGAGCTAACCTAACAGAATAGCTAAGGGGCTGTTATACGAGATATATTTATATGTACAATTTCATAAACTTCACTGCTAAAGCTAGCTGGTTGGCTAATATGAGATAACCTGACTTTCTGGAAGTTATATTCCTGACTGGTTATTATGTGTACTGCTTACCCTAGCCAACTGGCTAATATAAACTAATCTGACTGGATTTCTGGGGGCTTTTTAGTTCATATTCTATCTATGCTGCTAGTGCTAAATAGAAGCAAAAAGGAGCTAATCTGACAGGATTTTGAGTGTATTTTTAAGTCTTATTCATGAATGTTCATTATCTATACTTCTTACACTACCTCACCAACCATTATATGCTAATCTAACAGGGTGGCTGAGAGTATTTCTATGTAGAGTGTTCATGAATGTTCATTAATTTTGCTGCCAACACTAACTGGCTAATAAGAGCCAACTTGACAGGATCACTGTGGTGATATTTAAGATTTATTTATGAATCTTCATAATTGTTACTGCAAATTATACTAGCTGGATAATATGAGTTAACATGTTAGGATTGACAGGATTTCTGAGAGAATTTCTAAGTCATATTTCTAAAGTGTATATTCTCTACTGCTAACGCTAGCTAACAGGCTAAAATAACCTCACTTGACAGTATCTCTGAAGGGATTTTAAGTCTTATTCATAATTTTAAGAATCTTTACTGCTGATGATAGATAGCTAACTAAAAAGTTATAATCCGACAGGATTTCTGAGAGTATGTTAAGTCATATTCATAACAGTTAATAATCTTTACCTCTGTTTAACTAACAACAGCTAACTTAACAGGATAGCTTGCATTTTTTATTGCAATCATTGAATTACCTTTGAGGTCCAGATGCCTACACAGAAAAATGTAAAGGTTGTGTCCTTGACTTCATACATGTTTGTGATTATCTCACTCACTACTCTCTCACTCTCTCTCTCTCTCTCTCTCTCTCTCTCTCTCTCTTTCTCGTTTTAGAAGGCATGTCGGACTTTAACAAGCACGGCAACTTCCTGATTCAGTGGCTGTCGCGTCATGACCCTAAATACCCGGTGCAGAGGTTCTCAAGTAAAGCATCCCTGTCAAGCCAAGCCATGCCACTTTTCTGTCTCTCCTCTTTGGGCTGGAGCGTCGCTCTCTCTATCTCCTTCGCTCTGCTGGGCAAACTTCCCTGATCAGCCTACAGCACCAACGCTCTATCGCTTCTCTTTTCCCGGGTGGTGATCCTCTTTCTCCGGGCATCTCTGACAAGGGGCAATTTCTCTGTTTCTCCCTGTCTCACTTTCTCTCCCTCTCTCTGTCTCTCTCTCTCTCTCTCTCTCTCTCTCTCTCTTGCTCTCTCTTTCTCTGTGGAGCTCTGTGTTGTGAACGCTGGCCAGTCAGAAATTGTGAACAAATCTATACAGAAAAAATGTGAAAAGAAAAGTTTGTCAGAGGAAGGGGGTGGGGTTCGCGGGTTGAACTGCAACCTGAAAGGTCAGTTGATGCTGAGGATTATTTGGGATGGAGCTGCCCGTTTGCGAGGTGCTCTTTTGCCATTGGCTACATTTGACGGCGTCCATGTTGAAGTGCCGCCTGAGGTGCAGGTGTGTAAGGAAAAATATCACTAAAGCTTTATTGTGAATGTGAACTTGTCACAATGAGGTAAAAAAAAAAAAAAAAAAAAAAAAAAGAAACTTGCTAACTGCTCATTTCACATCCTAGTCCATTCTCAGACTGAAAAAAGGAACAGAGATATATGATTTATATGAACCTGTAAAAATAGGAAGTACTGTTGAAGCACTGGGATACACGCTGGTGTCTGATGGTGTACATGAGGTGGAACGTCCAGGTGAAAATAAAAAAACAGGGTCGCTTTATGGCACACGATTGAATGCCACACCACCTCATCATCCATCCTCTCTGACTGTTAAAGAAAATATTCAATAAATGCAGCTTATTTGTGCTTGCTATGTTTAATATATATATATATATATATATATATATATATATATATATTATTTGTACTTATACATACCTATATGAATATCAATAACATAATTAATAATTTGTTTTATCATGAATAAGCTGTAGCTTATTTGCCTACCCTTTTGACTGCTATCAATCGCTTTAATCCTTGACTGTTATGTGTGATTTTTAAAATTTTACATAAAATACAGAACTAGAAGAATTTAATAACAGATGTAAAGTGTTTTGGGGGGAAGAGGGTAGATCTATATTATGCAGGACATGCTCAGCCAGTTGCCTCTTCATTTATTTTTTTTTTTAAAGAGAGAAACAGTTTGACATTTTTTGTTGTTGTTGTTCTAGTTTCATTCCTTATCTTGCTGAGATGATCGCTCTTTAGATCGGGCACATTTCACACGCCTCACACATCATCGACATTGATGAGAGTGTGTCATGTTTTTGCATGAGTGTATATGTATGTGTGTGACTGTGTGTTTCTCTCGGTTACTGATGGACTCACGAAAGAAAGTGATCCATGAAAATACCTCATACACCTTCATCTTCATGTCATTTCTTGAGACACTGAGCGTGAGAACAATGCCTTACACTGGATTTGAATGTATCGGCATTTCTATCTGCGAAAGTACGGCTTTACTCATAGAACTCGTATCGTATTGTATTGTATTGTTTTGTAACATACAGAACCAGAGGCAGCTTCTACCAAACATTACAGAACAAAGCAAACCGAGATACATAACACACTCCCTAAAACGTGGCTACCCAGTGGGTTTGGGGGGGGGATAGGTAGACAAAAGTGACACTTGGCCTCTCTTTATCACTTCAGACGTGTTATTGTATTGTGAAACACACATTTCTGTTGTGACTATGTAGCGAGCTATCCGAAGTTTCGTGCTAAAAAGCCGTGCGGCGAACGTGGGGCAAAGCCAGACCTCGCAGTGCGATCTTGTAAATAAACATTGGTGTTGACTGTATTTAATAAAGTTTATGACTGTTAACTCTTTACTTCTCAGAAAAAAAAAGTTAATATTATATCCTATGAGTAACTGTTGGGTTACTTCAATCAGCCTGCTGCGTCTTGGCTGGCTAGTGTGTGGAAAACATTCAGATGGACTTTACGTGCACTGCGTCTATATGCACTTTGATTTATCAGGGAAACTTTATTAATGTTTTGTAAATGTTTAATATACATATAATATATAAATATATACATATATATGACACTTATGCGTGCCATGCCAGTTTTTACATCGTCATCGAAATCCTGTATTTTATTTAACCAATGACCGATTGATTTATTTTTGTGACTATTTGATTTACCAATGGATTGACTGGTCTCAAAGTAATGAAGTGTTTTACCAAAGTTACTGTGAACTTGTACCTTTCGATACAGTCAATTTATTTTTCTTAAGAGAACAACTCTATATCTATATATTTAATGGGACGGGAAGTGCATCTCATTGTTTCAGTTTCTGTCATGAACAACTGCAAAAGTAGGAAATTTTTTACACAAGACTTTTTCTACTTTACGGACCGGAAAGAGACAGAGAGAGTCTAATCCTGATAAATAATATTAAGTAGACATACTGTGTAGTATTTCCATCTAAATTTCCTTCTAGAATTGCAACAATGACTTTCATAAGTTGTACACATCTACAAAAAACACAACAATTTTTCCTAACATGCCTCTTGTCTCTACAACTAAATGTAAATGAAGCAAACGTGCAAACGAGTGCAGTTATGCGTTACATATACTCACTCATATTCTGACAAATTCTACCCCTGGCTTCTTAAGAGCAATCCAGTAATTGGGCACTTGTTATCTGTAAGGGTTTATTATCTGAAAGACTAGCCACCAGGTGCTAGATTTATCAAGTCAGTAAAAAAAAAAGATTTTTAAACCTAAGTTTATAAACAATAAATAACAGTGCATTCACAAACACAGAGTGTCATAAAATACAATCATTCCAAATATGAATGCAGAAAATAATTACTGCAGATGCTGTCTGAAGAGATGGAATGGAGAAACTGGGTTGTTTGAAGTGGAGAAGGAAGCTGGTACTGTTATGCAGAACCATTTGATGCATTGAATGTAAAGACAAGATTTTTGAATTCTTGCTAAAACAGGAAGCCTTGGAACTCTTCTTCTTTGGGTTTTTTTTTGGTGGATTGCAAATCCACATGCCTCCAGATAGTGTACTGATATTCAAAGCAACTTCCAAGTATGCACATTTCATTAATAGGAAGTCAGTTAGATGATGAATATAAAAACTTTTCACGGCCAGCCTGCTTGGCAGTCAGGCATAAATGACGGCAAAATAAACAGAGATTTGAGGTGTCTAAATGAGTACCAGGCTAGACAGACTAGAACAGTTTCAAGCACTTGTTATGACTTTCATCAGCCACCAACTTTTCCATCTCAACCAAGAACGAAAAATTGTTTAGGTGTTTTTCCATTTCGTGAGTGCAAACTCAAGAATGTGTTAAAAAATGTGAAAGCAAAGTCTACTGATTCTAGTTTTCTATTTTCTAGTATTACTGATTAAACCTTCTCCTATTCTGTTCTCTTTGCTTCTTTCTGCTGTTGTACACACAGACATATTTCCTTGCACTTAAATATACTTATGCATAAATCATAGCCTTGGTACCTGCCTCACCTAGTCTGATACTTTCACTCTATTTTGTTATAGGCTCAAGATGTCGCACTGACCGCTCTATGTTGTGCAAGATGGCGATGCTCCAGCAATATTGCATGATACCTGCCTTCCAGCGCATCTGCTGCATATCCTGCAGCGCTGCCAGCACAACAAGTATCGCTACACCAATGGGTCGTCCACTAACTACGCCAAGTGTAAGCACCAGAAGCCCCAGTTTCACTGTGTTAACCACAAGACCGCCACCTGCCACACTGACAAGAACCACTACAGAAAGCATTTCATATACAGAATATAACACCTGGGAATATACAATCCTCACAACAGGCACTAAGGTAGAAGCTACAACTCCAAGAGTTCCCATAAACACACCAAGCACACCACACTTCTTCGCAGAGCCAAGCACACCTATTCCATTCCCTATCACAACCCAGACTGCAAGGGCCAGTGTCACCTTGTCCATTATAGATGATGCAGTACAAAACACAGCAGTTAAAACTGATGTAGATAATAGTGTGACTGGACTGCATGAGGTAGACTTCACTTTGGCGACCAGCCCCACTGCTGAGTTTGATGAATCCCACAGTGGCAGTGGTGCCCACCCTGGAAAAGTCGAAACGATGATCCAAACCAGTGGGGATGATGAGTTAACCACTTTAGGCTGGCACGAGGCAGAAACAGTCACCAATGCCAGCATGGAACTAATATTGACAACACTTTTGCCAACTTTTGAAGAAAGATCAACACCTGAAGAAAGTCTTGAACCACCATCCATCATGACAACGTCATCCATTACAGTGCCAACCACAATGACAATGACTACATCAACACCAGTGATGGAGAAGGTGACAACAACCAGGCCAGCCATCAAAGAGGAGGAAAACAATGCCATTGAGGTCCCTTTCCAAATTAGTGGCGTGGACGAGTTCCCTGAGAGCAACATCATTCCAAGAAGAGGGCGGGTCTTCCTGCGGGAACGAACTCGCAACAAGCGGATCCAGGAGCTTCTTGAGGAAAAGAGGAACTTTTTACGCCGAATGAAACGAGCTCAGGGCTTTTAAAGCCTGCTTTCTCTTATAGAGAGTTATGGCAATGCTACTTTTAACTCTACACTCCATTTTGGTGCTTGGGTCAAGAACTGGACAAGGGCTTGTGTGCTCCCCACATTCACTTTACATTACAGGGCAAACTGCACTTTGTGGAGCCAAAACCACTAGCAAATGTTTGCACAGTATCTTTGAGTACAAAGTCCTTTTGGAGCATTTCTTCAAGGGACCTCAGGTTTAAAGTGTTTTTTTAGGTAGCCTACAAAATGAGAGGTCACAGGTTTGCGTGAGCTCGCTATTCAAAATATTTCCATGACACATCTAACAAGTATTCAAAGACAAAAATATGGGTAATAAAACTACACTACATGTCCAACAGTTTGTGGACACCTGGCCATCACACCATTAAGCAGGCCTTCCCCAAAGTCAGAAGCACACAATTGTACAGGATGTCTTTGTATGCTATAGCATTACAATTTTCCTTCACTGGCCCAAACTTGTTCTAGCATGACAGTATCCCTGTGCACAAAGTGAGCTCCATGAACCCATGGTATGCCAAGGTTGGAGTGGAAGACCTCGAGTATCTTGCAGAGAGCCCTGACCTGAACCCCACTGAACAACTTTGGGATAAACTGGAACGCCAACTGAACCCCCAGACCTCCTCACCCAACATCAGTGCCTGAACACAATTCCCCACAGCCACGCTCTAAAACCTGTTGGAAAGATTCCCAGAAGAGTGGAGGTTATTATAACGAAAAAGATGAACTAAATCTGTTCAAACAGCACACGTAGATGTGATGGTTAAGTGTCCACAAACATTTGGCCAATTAATGTATATCAGTGGTTGTCAAACTTTTTCCACCCCTTTAACTCTAAAATAAATTCCATGGATGATTCCATGAATCCTCGGGATTTGAACCTGCTGAACGTGGTGAACTTTTTTCTGTTCCCACACTTAAGAGCATGGAGCCATAGAGCTTTTTATTCCTGAACATTCCACCAACAGGACTAAGTTGACATTATTTATAAGATTAATTGATGTTGAGTTATAATGGTTCGGATGCAATTCATGTGACCAGTCAAACTGGCTAATAACTATAAGTTCTCAATAATACATATAATAACTTTTATAATGGTGGGTTGTGATTTCCACCACATAAGGTAAAAGTCTTGGACCCGCTGTCTCTGCTTCATTGACCCCTGTGGGTTCCTGGACCCCACTTTGAGAACCTCTGTTCCATACTAATATACAGTACCAATGATATTAATTATGCCCCTGTCTAGAGCATGCATGTAGCCACATAGATCTAAAAACTAACTCTAACAACACACGTGTCTATTACAATTATTTATTCCAGTACTCACGAATGAAACAAATGTATGTATTCAATGTTGGATCCATTTTAATGATAGGCACAGACATTTTGTGAAAATCTACAGTACAATACATTTTCTCAATCTCTTTAATAATTACACATAGAATAGGGCAAGACTATTACATTTAAGGTGCTCAAAAGATGAGAAAAAACAGAACAAACTACAGATTTTGCCACAAAAAGACTTGGTCACTTAGGGAATTGGAAATTAGTAGGCAAGAAGACCCAAGCATCTTTCAATGTAATCATGAAAATTCAGTTCATATCATTCCACTTGGCAAAACACTGTATTTATTCTAAATTCAAATGAACAATTACAAGTGGTTTATTATTACCAACTGGTCATCTGACGTGTAAAAATCAGGGATTCACCGTTTTTTACTATGGGTTTATCTTTCATGTTTGTTGATATGCACCTTCTCTTAAATTGTCTCAAGAAGCTGATGTGTGTATATATATATGGCCTGGTCAAGATGGACACAATATCTTCACAAGTGACACCTGATTTTTGTATATATTATTTGTGAAATGCAGGAAAAAAATATATATTAGAAAAAAAATTTATATTCTGCAAAATAAAGTATTTTTAAAAGCATGTTATTATGACTCAATGCTCTGTATTTGAGAGATAAAAATGGAACAGTTTTAAATGCGCCTGCTGTTGGTGCATACTACCAGATCACAGCCACTGGATGGAGTCAATGTCCACAGAATAGAGTGAAAAGAAAAAGTTTCTGTGTCTCTTCTTTAAACAAGTAGATGCAGTGGAAGTGGAAGTGGAAGTGACTTTGTGGCCAAGTATGGTGACAAATACTNGGTATTGAGGGTGGCAGAGAGCGCTGGTCATTCACTCCCCCACCTACAATCCCTGCCGGACCCGAGACTCGAACCCTAACTCTAACCCTAACCCACAACCTTCGGAAAGTCAGACTCTCAGACCATTAGGCCACGACTGCCCCCATAAAATGCAAAATGTAGACATATCATGCTGTCTTTGTGGTGCCTTGTAAATGGTAATTCTCAAGTTATAATCATGTCATTTCCAACCTCAAAACGTTTGACATGTGAAGTTGAAATTTTGAGTTGCGGGGGTATTTTCAGTGGTTTTTGCCAGCTGTAGGCAGGGAATTACAAGTTGCAGCTTCACCTCAAACGCAACATTAGACCCATGACAAGAGAAGTAAATGCTTTGGATAGTCCCACATGGATACACTAAACATTTGCACTTCCCAAAAGCAGTCTTTGCCCAAGTCTCACCCTTGTTTCAGTGGATAATCTCACCTGAATGCTGTAGATTTGTACCTAAGAACCACTGCTGTAATCCTAAAGACTGTGATACTCATACTAAACATCTTATTCAACACAGTTAGTCTTCTGGCACGGTATTTTCAATCCACGTGATGACCCCTAATTTAAATATTGTCTGAAGAGGTAGGAATGGAAACTCCAGGGAGTGGGAAGCTCATTCCACCACCAAAGCAGTGATACATGTATCTTGCTACGGAGCAAGTGTACATCTCAGGGAAAGACAGCTAATCAGCATAAAGTTAAAAAATATGAGCTGTTTGTGGGTGTGTTGTCATGAACTGTGGGGTACTATCCGTCTAACTTAGGTTCCTGTTCTGAAGAACAACTTTGGTCGAACATGTTATTGGTAAAGAAAACGTAAACGAGGGACTCTCTCTCTCTCTCTCTCTCTCTCTCTTGTTCTGTCTCTCTTTCTCTTTCTCCCTCTCTTTACCTGACTTTCATTATGTCCTACTGAAAAAAACTTTCTGTAAAGTTTTTCAATAGGAATGTGCAATTGAACTCTAAGGTCTTCCTCTTTCATTAAAGTGTGTAACTGAGGGACATTGTTAAAGGGAACGTGTACAGTATGGATGTCTCAAAGCATTCACGTCATCCACGTCAAAAGAACAAGGTTACAAGCTGAATTCGCATGTCCTTGGAAAGCCATTATTGTAATCATTTTCAGTTTGTCATATTACAGAAAAATTATAGAGACACACTATACATGTCTGGCACAATAATGATCAAACATTTCCATTTTAATATTCTAGTTTGTCTCTTTGTAGAGATTTTGAATTTGGCCAGCTGCTTCTTGTTCAAATCGCAAGTCTCCTGTGAATGAAGCTCAATTTCCTTCTGGCATATTCATATAAATGAGTATAGACAGGTTTGAACATAAACGAACCGCTAATCCTATGTGTAATATACAGTACCAGCACACAGGGAACATATTCCTATGAATATGATGATATACAGGTATTTAGCTGAATTTCAGCTATTTGTTCAGTTCCCTATTCCACGGTCGAAATAATATGATTTATAATCACACACTCACACACTCAGGGAAAGAATAGAAGAAAAACCTGCTTCTTTTCATATCTGGTGAGGCCAAACAGAGGGCAATTTGATGAATATAAGATGTGAAAGCTATCACAAATTCCTCAGCACTAAATGATCAAAGTATAATTCTACTGATGGGAAGCATTTCATCAAATTATCCATTCAGTCACAACCCATAAAAGTGTCTCAAATTCTTACTGAACATCAATGAGGAAAACAGAGTAGATAAAATAATGAATTTAATGGCATTTTAGTCCTGCATTGAGAAAAAGTTCTGAAGTATGCAATGTACAATTTGGTAGGTGTGTTAATATGATTCATAGCCTCACACTGCTGTGCTGAGTGGAGCTTTAATTGCACCATGTAATTCTAAAATCGCTGTATGTGACGATAAAAGCAAAAATGAGAACGCAAAATAGAGAGAGAGAGAGAGAGAGAGAGAGAAAATAAGAAAGAAGGAGAGAGAAATTGATTTGACCTCTAAAGAAAGGCAGGGTTTTGTTTTTTTAATCTTTATTCAGCCAGAGAAATGAAAGTGAGTTTCAGAGGTTCTGCATTGTTGGAGTGTGAAGCTTATCTACACACACACACACACACACACACACACACACACACACACACACACACACACACACAAGCACACAGTGTCATATTTCACCTATTTTTTTTGGTTTTTTTTGGTTTTATTGGTTTTATTGTTATTTATTGAGAAGTGAGAATAACACTGCATTTGACTTACCTCAGTATTAAGTTGGGAACCTCATTTTGGACATCTGTGCATTCGAGCTACAAATCGAGACAAAACCTTGCATGCCTCCCTGTTCTTCTTTTGTTAGCGTCAAGCTAATATATCTGCATGATGAGTGATGTACTTGTATGTACAGTGTAACTCATTTCAACCACGACACTCGTCAGTACAACTAAATCGCAGGTAACGACTTGAGTCCTAATTCCTCTGGTGGGGCTCAAAGGTAATGGAGTTGGGGGAGCATTTTCTTGTCTTTTTCCTTGTAAAGGGTCAGAAATTCCAATTTTTAGTCAAATGCAGCATTACAGCACTGAGCCTCTTCCTGTAATGTCCTTCTCTTTTTTTTTGCTTCTGTCACAGCCACCATGGACAGTGGTCTTGGACAAACGACTTGGTCTAGTCCTTTGTTATAGTTTTTTTTAGTTTTCGGTTCTTTGCCTTGCCTGTCTTGGTTTGTTAGTTGTTTATTTAATACGATGATGTTCACAGTTCACTAAAAGTTTGATCTTGGCGATTGATACCACTGATTTTCTTTTTGATCCTGTACTAAGTAATGTGAGAACCAGTATCCAATTAGCAATACATCTCTTAAAGAATGTCACGTGAATAAAAGTAGCCCATTATAATCTAGATCAGGTTGTTATTATCGAGTACAGTGGTGCATGTTGAGCGTTGTTCTGGTGTAAATACAGATTACTGTACATGTAGACTCCCCATTCCAGACAGCTTCCAGACTCTTGGGTATAATTTCTTAATACAGATTCTTCATAAGAATTGTAGAAAAATCTTGATCATGAAAACACTGTGATCAACAATGATAGAAGTGTAAAAGAAATTGGAATTAAAAAGTTTGAATAAAAAATAATATATTGTACCAGTTGCTACTGCTTGTAATTAAAACAATTTCAGCCCAAAACAGGGGTTTATATTGCTCTTTTTTTTTTTCTTTTTTTTTTTTTTTTTTGGCACAGACACCTATTTCATCATTACCAAGTGTTGCTTTATGTGGTCAAAAGGAAATTGCCTGTCATTCATTTTTGTAGGAGTTATTGAGCTATATCCTTCACTGTAACTTAACAATAAATCTTAAATATCCTGCATAAGGAAAAGTCCAAGCAGTTGGCAAAGCAAAGCTCCATCACAGACAACACATCTTTAATCCTTGAACAGTAATTCATAAATTAATGAGCTGTATCACGTTTGTTATATTAATAAAATGTATGTCACTGATACTTTCATATCTGGAATCAAAGTGTATAAAATGCCTGTGTGTGTGTGTGTGTGTGTGTGTGTGTGTGTGTGTGTGTGTGTGTGTGTGTGTGTGTGTGTGTGTGTGTCCAAAGACGTTAGTAAGTGCACAGATGAAACCAAATGAAAGACCATAAAGATGTGCATGGGCTCAGGAAAAAAAAAATGTTTTTTAATTTTTAAAAATAATAATTAAAAAAAAAATTAGGCATCAAGGAGCTGAAAGCTTATCAGCAGTTTCTCAGGAAAACACATGACCCTATCACACTCACA
>CM074951.1:3691232-3703660 GCA_037577455.1 Pangasius macronema
GATGATGACAGAAATATTCAATAAATTATTTCAAAAATGCCTAACTACATTAAATTTATAAAAGGAAAAAAGGATTATGTGACATTCAGAATAATTGTCAGACTATCTATCTATCTATCTATCTATCTATCTATCTATCTAGCCAGCTAGCTAGCGAATACACTAAACTATAGCTAGCTTATCATCATTACTCTAGGTTATAGAAACCCATAATAGTGTCTGGTCATTTCTGATGACCGAAGACCCACCACTGGATAAAAGATTGATTGGTTAGCAACTAATCAAGAGACACTTTTTCAAAGCAAAGTTTTCTTCATCTAAAGTGAATCTTAAAGAACACGCCAGATCACTTCTCATTTCAGGTTTCTTTATTAGCTTCTCTGGAGAACATCTTGGCGTGTGGCTTTAACCTTACAGAATCTATACGAAGACAAGAAATTGCATTATATTTCGTTGTCATATGTCAAATGCCCCATAACCACACCTGCTACAGATCCGCTACACAGAATACTGAGTGCATACTGCAGTTATCTTTTTCTATAAATACTCCTCCCATCCAGTCGTCATTGTAATTTCCTGTCATTATGTGTTGCCTTGGTACCATCTGCTCCTGCCTGATATTTCTATCAGTTTGTGTCTTGTTGTAAAGCCCCTCCTGCAAAGTCTTGCCTGCTTGTGGAGCTTTCCTTTTATCTCTGTATCCAAGTTTTCACCAGAAACTGGGTTCTGGTGACTTCAGACATTGTTCTGGTGTGTCTGTTCTCTGAGGTTGAATAATGGATCTGTCTGGATGTTAAACCTGGCAGCTTGTGAGTTTTTTTTTTACGGTCCTGTCTGTTCTGACCTAGACATACAGTCTTAGCTTTCATCCAACTGCCTCTGCAATGCATTGCAATACTGTTTTACATTTTATGCAACTTGGTGTGTCACTTGTACGAATGTAACCCAGTATGAACACATTATTTGGAATGACCAGATAATGTGTTTTAAACAGATTTTTGCACTTTTTTTTTAGAAAGCTTGTTTGAGATGTGCATTGGGATATGGATTCCAGAGGATGCAAGAAAAACATAGCATCAGCAGGATGCTGTTACTTTCATGTAAGCAAAAGCAGTCAGATATGATGCTGGTGGGACAAACAGATGATTTCTCTTGGGAAATAGAACCAACTAAATTCATTAGAAAATACTGTGGGTAGGTGCAAACAAAAATAATAACTGTGTAGGCAGGATTCACAAGTTTAGGCCACTACCACTTCAGGTTTAAATCCAACTAGAGTATAAGATATGAATATTTAGAGCACTAAACAGATACCGATACAGATAGTAGGATTGTGTTACACCACTGCTTGCTCATAATTTGTAAGAATTAGCAATAATCAGTTTGTTCAATTTTAATGATTACGTTTAACCCTTTACTGCACATTGTTGCCATATGGCAACAATTTACAAACTACCCCCCTAATTTTTTTTTTTTTTAATTTTGAAATATATTTTTATTTCTTGAACTAATTCAAGTAATAAAAACCCATAAAGAATAAATAAATAATTCATGCAGTAGAGGGTTAAGGCTTGCATGACCATATCTGTGTGGCAAGAATTTTGTTTTTTAAAGTGCTTTTCACATTTTCAGAAAACACAAATTTTCATTGATATGATGTGAACATTCCATGTGTTAGGGGAAACAAAAATGATACAAATCTGGCTCCTATTCAAAAGATAGATCATAAAATTCCTTAACAGAAAATTGAAAAATGAATTGATTCTGTAAAATCAACGGATGTTCACATAACCAGATGTAGGTAGCCCATTTTCTCACAAAGCTCAAATATTTGTTAGCAAATAAGGTTGGTGGCTGTAAATTTTAGGTAGTTAGTTTAGGTTTTTAATGTATTTCCTGGTATTTTCTGATACTAGAGTAAAGCTTTGAATATTACTTATGAAGATATTATTCCTCTGGCTTCTTTGGATTCCTCCCATTAGTGAATTTAACTCCTTTTGCATTTGTTTGTTCAAATGCTTAGCCTACCCTCATTGGTAAAACAATTGTATTTTTTTAACCTTTCCTGTGATTTCTTCCTGTTAGTTAAATTAATTAATTAGGTAAATACACAGTCAGTTTAACCAAAAATCAGTGTGATGATGCTACAGCCATCTGTGCGCATGCCGTGGGAGCAAACCTGGCCATGCTCTCCGGGTGAGAGGGATGAAATAGTTTCTCTCCCCAGCAATCGCAGTGAAACGAGCTAATCGTGGGGGAAAAAAATCAGATGTTTGAATTGCTAGATGTCTGAATTTGTAAACAGTATAAATACCGGCTTTCAAATGATGGTTACACTGTAGAGGTGGCAGTGAGGAAAATTACATACTAATCAAAAATATGGGAAGTTTTTATTTAAAAAGTTATTTATTAAAGTTATTTTAATTTACATTGCTTAATTAATCAGTGATGATTTTTCAATCAGTGAAGCATGACAATGAGGCAGGCATGTTTGCAAATGCCTTAGGTAATGAGAGAGAGAGAGAGAGAGAGAGAGAGAGAGAGAGAAAGAGAGAGAGAGAGAGAGAGAGAGATGATTTCTAATCATCTATAAATTATATTAGCTATTTTTAAAGTACAATTATTGTATTATTATTATTATTATTATTATTATTATTATTTCCTGGATGGGCTGGACCTCTATAAAGACAGATGAAGATCTGTCATTCTGTAAGCTGTGAATAAATGCTGGTATAAAGATAGGAATAGTGTTCATGGAAAATTTATAATTTTAAATCTTATTTATCACATATTAAATTTAATTAAAACCAAACAATCAATGTGTTGGTGTCTTTCTGTGGAATTGGGCTGAAATCCTTAAATGCGATTTTCTCCCTTTTCATTTTTGGATACTAACCATTATAAATTTGCTTGGGATATGTGCAAAAGAAGATCATATTTAGTTTTTAGGAACATAGTAGTTTTCAGAATTTCATATAATGGAAAATTTACGTGAATGGGATTCCTAGGCCACTACTTTTTAATGATAACTGGGGCTTGTATGACTCAATTTGAATGATACATGTACAATGGTTAAGGCTCAGGCTGTGGAAGAACTAATACCTCAGCATACATAATGAGGAGGCGACGTCTGTCAGGGCTGTGTGAAGATAAAACCACTTTCCTGAGCTCACAAGCCTGTATAGTCTCTGTATTGGCTACCGTGTGTGAACGCTCCAGTCACAGGCTTTCCAAATGTTGTCTCTGCATTATGCACTCAGGCATCCTCAGAAATCCAGTGAAATAAAGGACACAGTCCAAGCTTGCCAGAATTCCGCATTAGTGTGGTATTTGAATGTACTTTGTTCAATGCTTTCAGTAAACACTACACACATTTTGCTAGACCAGTGAGTTTCTGTTGAAGTTCTTAAACTTCTCTTGAACATACCTTCCATACAGGCAGGCATGTCTGGAAAGTCTTTCATATTTTTTCACCTCGCAGTGCTTTTCTCCATGTTTACTGAATCGTTTCTAGGTTATTTCGCTTAGCATATTGGTACTTGGTGCCTATTTACTTCACTAATAATATCAGCCATCATGCCTCGGTTTTTAGAGCGTCCTCAAGCTTCCCAGTACTCCAGCCATTTTCCATACCTTCAAAACCTTCAATCTGCTGACTCAAATCTCTAAAACCTCAGATGATTTTCTCACTTCCCTTTATATTTTATTACTTTTTACTTTATTTATTTTGTTCATTTATTCATGTGACAGCTGGCAGCAAAGCAGGGAGACCTGGATGTTCCAGGCTTCTGTTAAAAGCAAAAGTAAAGGATCTTTTGAAGCTAACTCAAATTTCCAGGCATGTCTAAGGGGTTTATGACATCTGTATAAACATTTAATCGCCACCCAGAAAGACCATCTGCATCCATGTTTTAGAAGATGTTTTAGAAAAGGTAAAAAAAAAAGAAACACATATGAAATGTCTAAGCTTTGCTCTCAGTTTTCTTTACAGAGTCAAGTTGGTTGTTTCCTACTGATCTGTCTTTGCTCAAATTATAAAGATGGAACTGATTTGAGTCTCTGTTTTTATACTCCAGAGACACCACATCCATGTCCTGGAAGACCACACCAATGCAGAGTTGATCATTCTGCCTCATTAGGCACCCCCAGTGCTATTCATCAGCATTCATGCTCAATACCTGCTGTATCCTGCTCAGGATAAGGGTGAATCTGGAACACGTCATATGTGGAGTGAATACACCCGGTTTGCCACACCAGTCCATTGCAAGGTATCATGCACACTCACATTTAAACCTAGGGGCAAATTAATTGTCACCAATCCACCTACCAGCAATTTGGAGGAAACCTGAGAACATAGAAAAACTCTGTACGCGTATCATTTCATTTATACGTAACAACAATAAAACTGCATTTTATTATTATTAACCAGCCAAAATACGAAATATGCTAACTAAATGGCACTGAAAATCTACTTAATGCTTTCAAAACACTTAGGTTTGAATATTGTAGAGTGTTGCTGGCTTGCTCTCTGTTGGTTCCTGAAGTACACTTCAGTTGTTCAGAATGCAGGTAAAGGAAAAGAAGGTCTCCTAAAGCTGTAAAACCCATCCCGACACTACACTACACTCAGGCCTAAGGGTCGCAAGGGCCACTAGATCTTTTTCAAATGTTTAACATTCAGAATTTAATGGTCCTAAATTCATTTGGTGGGCTGAGATAGAACCTCTATTTGGTTGGTTTTGGACCGTGGGCTGTATGTTTGACACTCTTGCACTATACTAAACATCCCAGTCCTGTCACTGAGAGAGGTAGAGTGGTGGTAAAAGGTCATTTTTAACCACTTGCCAACCTGTACCAGCATACTCTGCTAGCTTTAATGATAACTTTAACAGCTTTATCCATTTTACCACTTTTGAGAGTAGGAACTGTTATGCAATATTTTGTACGATACATCTGTTAATGATTGCTTTCATTGAGTTGTCTCTTGAATTCCTTTCATTTTGACAGTAGAGAGAATCGGTAAATTGCCTCGCTGACCTGAAGAGCCCGTGCTGGCAGATTTATGATACAGATACACCTCTCCTTCTGCTAAAACAGAATAGAAAATAAAAGACCTGAATCATCATTATATAGGATACAAAGATTGACATTTCCTGCCTCTGTGGCTTGTCTGACACAGGCTGAATATGCGCCATTACTTATAGATTTCTCCCAAACTATGTGACCCAGTTTCAGGACACTTTTTGTCGAATCTGCATGTAAACCAGTTATCAAGTTTCAAAATGAGTGTGACAGGCCAGAAGGAATTTTATGAAGATGAAAGATGAACATGACTGGACAGCTGTTTTAAACTGATAAGAGCAGAGACTTGCACAGAAACCTTAAAGAGAAGGTCAGTTAGTAACCTGGGACTTGATTTACATCATCTTTAGTTAATGTACAGGTGATGGCTCTGAGTTCCTTTTCTAAATATAGTTTATTAAATTGAAACATAAATGCAACTTTCAACAATTTCAACTTTTCATGAAAGTGCAAGCAAGTGTCACGGTGGCTTAAATTAGGCCACTGATGTTTATATTAAAAATAGATCCAACTAAATTGATTAGAAAATATCACACACAGGTACAAACAAAAAGTAATCTGTGTAAACAGGATATAAAAAAAAACCCAGCTATGTGCACATCTCTAGTTGAGACCAGTTATGACCTTCAGTGATGTAGCTCAGGTTGAGGAACTCTCAGGACCAGACTTAAAAATCTAACCCAGGTTACGGAAGCTCCTGATGAAAGATCTTAACAAGGAGTAGAACAGAATTATTTAATGGTGGAGTGAAGGTGCACCAAAAAACCATTTCAAGAGCTTTGCATAATTGAGGACTGTATGGGAGGGTGGCTAGAAAGAAACCTTTGTTCAAGAAGAGCCATTAGAAAATATGGGAGTCACTCAGTAAAGATGTGTTTTTTTGTGTGATGAGATCAAGATTGAGATATTTGTTTGAGGCAAGTTTCAAAGCGCTGTGTGGTACAAACCTAACACAGACCATACCTCAATCAACACCATGCCTACATATAGTAGTGGCAACATCATGCTCTGGGGAGTCTTTTCATCTTCAGAACCTAGGCTTCTTGTCAACATTGAAGGCAGAATAGATAGCTTCAGTCTATTAAAAACAATAGACTCAGAGAAACTTCACCATTCAGCAGGACAAACACAAGGCCAAAGCAACACAGGAGTGGTTAAAAGCAGAAAGGTGAATGTTCTACAGTGGCCAAGTCAAAGTCCAGATCTGAATCCCATTGAGAATCTGTGACACTGTTGAGTCAACAAACAACATCCAATCCAATCCAATCTGAAGAACCTCTCACAGTGAACAACTCTATTTAACACTATACTTGGATTGAATTTTTCATACTTTCTATGGTGGATTGCAACATAACATGTTTGCCAAATGAGTAAATGTACTGATATTTATCTCATGAATAGTATCAAGTATTCCTATTTATTCCTATTATTTCCTATTATGTAATTCTGTTCTATGCATAACTTGTACATAGTATTTTATGCTTATTGACTACTGGGGTGACCTATTTGTGGCCTACATCTATTTTCATGGCATCTTCATCTTCATGGCAGAGTGTTTGTATTAAGTAGTATCCCAAGCTCATTACATGTTTGGAGATCCTCTTGATAGCATGTAGGAATATACAGTGCATGATTTTATTATTGTATTATTATCACCTTGAATGCAAACAAAAACCAGTAGGCTTCCATGTTGCTCTTACGATAGATTCTTATATAAGTGAAAGTGTAAAGTGGCTTTATTGTCATTTCAACTATATACAGTTGGTGCAGAACACAGTGAAATGAAACAAGGTTCTTCCAGCATGCATGTGGTTTAGTGTGAGTCTGCACCGGGAGGGAGGTGTTTGGGAAGATTTGCGGATATTTATGTAATCCCTCTCCCTCTCTCTTAGACGTGAGCTGTGTGTGGCAGTCAGCAGGGCAAAACAGAAGCCAAGCAGCAAAACTGACAGGCAAGCTGGAGTAAGCTGTAATTTTATTGTTTTTCATTGAGCTTTATGTGAGTATCTGCCAATTGTGTCAAGGGACTCAATGGAAAATGCACTCTTATTCCGGGTCTGCTATGTTCTCTGAGTGGGGTGCTGCTGACATTGTCATGTTGGTGCTGAAACCCAGGAACAATAGTGCAGGCATGGAGTCCTCTCGACAGCAACAGTAGGAAATGTTTGAGAACCAGAGCCTTGGTTGTGCTGTTCCTTGATTAAGCAATTTTACTTCTCCAATTAATTTCTTATTCCTCTCCAGCTACTCCACTAATGATCATCCTCTTCCTTGCTAATATGATGCCAAGTTGTGTTTGAGGGCTCCACCTCAGCATCATCATTAGTCCCCAAGCTCATCCTCAAATATCTTCCTTCCAGAGCAGTTCTGCACTATACCATGCCCCCAAGAATTGTTATGGTATTAACTGTGATGTTGTTACATTATAGCGATCAGGGTGCCTAGCTCCACTTGTCCCCTTAAAGAGACGTGTCAAATGCAAATCAATAATGTCCTCCAATTGATTCTTTTTATTGCACAATGAAACATTTCTTTCACAATCCAATTTGAAAGTTGCAAAGAGTAGGGGTAATGGTGGTAGTGAATTGACTGACTTGAGTCAATCCACTACATCACAGAGGGGACATTGGCTGACCACAGTAGACTTCCATCTCTTTCTGTCTTTGGCATTGGTTTTTGCCTCTCCCCAAGATAATCCAATTTTCTGCAGGTCTCTTGTTCATCCTCTGCATTAGGTGTTCTTTGGCCTTCCTCTTGTTGGTTTCCTTTAAGGATTCTACACCAATGCTTGTTTCGTTGTGTTAAAGTTCAAGTTTTCTCAATGTGTGGCTTATCCTTTCCATCTTCAAGTTTTGATTGTTGTGGATATGAGTTGTTGGTTGAGCTGTTGCTATAATGCAGTGTTGCTGAAGGTATTTGGCCATCTCACTCCTAGGATGTTTTGTAGACAATGATTGACAAATACTTGTAGAAGTTTCTCTCCATGACTCTGATCCATAGAGGATATTCTAAGCACCTGGCTTCTCCATACTAGTATTAACATTGTGACGGCTTGTTGAGCTTTTCTTTTTTTGGACTTAATATCTTCATCAGCAGCCTCCCAGTTGTGCTGACCACACTTCTCAGGTATATGAACTCCTTAATGTTTTCTAATTTTGTTCCTGTGATTTGGCTCTTTTTCTCTTGATTGGAGTTGGTTCTAATGGTGTCTGACTTTGGTGGGTTGACAAAGAGGCCTGCTTTCTTTGTGGTTGTTTCGAGGTTGCTAGCCTGTTGCTGGAAGTCTTGGAAGTGGTGGATTGCACATGTTGTCATTAAAGTCGCAGTCCTTTAGGTGACTCTGTATCGTCCATTGTATGCCTTGAGGGTTGTTATATGTTGTCCTACAAATGTAAACAATGACTGTCAGAAGTTCTGTTGTACGTTGTTTTTTTTATGTTCTAATACTTTCCAATAGATGTGATGGAAAAATATAGTGTGGAAAACAAAGCAGAACTGAAACATGCATGCATAATTAAATATGAGGCTATTTAACTGTGGGAAACTGTTTAAAATATTATAT
Source organism: Pangasius macronema (assembly GCA_037577455.1). NCBI lineage: Eukaryota > Metazoa > Chordata > Actinopteri > Siluriformes > Pangasiidae > Pangasius > Pangasius macronema. The sequence goes on from CM074951.1 coordinate 3,699,877, forward strand.
GAATGAAAAAAAAGAGTGTATACATAAGTGTGTTCTGATAATAAGGTATATCTTAACAAAAATGCTTTTAGAGGCACTTTGACTCTGGCTAGCATCAATATCTTGCAAGACAAATCTCTGATTTAAAATCAGCTTTACTGCAGTAATAAGTCATAATTTGAAACTTTGATACTAAGGAGAAATTGTGCTAAACTTTAGTATTCGCAAGTTAATCACAATCACTGTTCTTAAATTAACTATCAGGCTGCAATTTATCACACTGATGGGTGCAAAATGAATGCCTTTATGACTCTGCCTTGTTTTTCTCACATTTAGGCAACAACACCCCCAAATTGCACAGCTAGAGACAACCGCACAACACATGTTAATTATGTATGCGAACAATTCAATTCTCTATACATCCTGTTGGTAAATCAGTGTTTTTTCCAGGTTTAGAGAATAGTGAGGCTACATTGTTTTTATACACACTGCTCCTTCCCATTCTTACATATATACAGATATGTAAATAGATGAAAAATAGACCTCCTGAGAGGTGCTACAAAGTTCAGGGGTCTGCACCTGCCAGAATTAGTTGTCCAAAAAAATCAGATAAACACCGGATGTGTTAAATTTCCAGCAATAAGCCTCAAGGCAAAATCTGCACACCCTATTACCCACACATGGTGTCAAAGAGCTAAATCCCTCAGGCTCACTGAAATGCTTTTTTTAACCTGTGTCTGGCATGTTTTCTTGAGACATAAGAAATGAATCCAGAAATTGGTCTAGCCAGAGGACATGCTGCAAACAAGGGCTTGACATTTGGGGTAGCTGTCAGTATTATTCCACAGTATTAATCTTAAGCTTTTCAGCTAATGCTTAATGCTTGCGGATGGAGCTGCTTGTGGAAGAACGTTTTGTAATGCGTTATGCTGCGTCCTTTCAGATTAAACTGACAGCTGCACACATTCAGCAGGAATTCACAACTCACTAAACAGGAAGTGTTATGAGAATAATATCTTCATATTTTCATACATAGATACATGAGATAACTGAATTGGAAATTTATAAAGTATAGAGAATCACCGAACAGGCGTTATTAGCCAACAGCCAGCTAACATTAACATGCTAATTAAAACACAGAAGAAAATAAAGACCGACAGACACAAATACACACACTAAAGGTGAGCAAAAGATCATAAGCTTGAGCAATAACCTGGTTGGATACGTATGCACACCCTGTCATAATGGGGCGTGTGCTCAGAATTAACCACTCACATTCAAACTCATGCTCAAAATAATTATCATTCGCCTTCATCAATGATCAGTGATTAAACCCCAAATAAAGATCAGCTGTTTCTGTAGGATTTTCTTGGTTTAATTTTTGAATAAGCTGCATGTTATGAGCCTTTCTGCCTCTAGCACATGAATTTGTTCCAAAAGTTTATAGTAAGTACAATTAGGAAGCTCTGCTCCTTGGTGTAAGAACAGATGGAAAATGAAACATCACCAAGTTAGAGATAGAGATAGGTGTAGGAGTGACAGCCTGAATTGAACAAGAAGGTTTAAGCATTGGAAAAGTGAGGCACATTTGTTTTGTTTTTTCTTAGTCTTTGCATGGGAAACAAGATCACTTTGCAAGCATTTCTGGTCTGCAGTATCTACACCCCAACGTTTTATCATGGCCTTCTATGGGCATTATCTACTCCATAATCCCTCTTTCGCTTGCCTAATCTTTGCAATTTATCTTACAATAGGAAATGTTCTGGACATTGTAGGTAGACTGCCTGTACTTACACTTTCCTGTTGTTTGTCATCGCTTATGTTTAAAATTCCATTTTAAAAAGAGATTTTGGTGGTGCAGACCATTTTCAAACTTGCCCAAAAACACAGCCATTGGCAGACTTCAAACTATTGGCATAAAAACCACGACCCTGAAAACTCCACATCATTTCAAATACCTGTATTTGGCGGAATGTAATTTTGTTGAGTCCTTTACTTTTGTGTTCAGATAATGTACCTGGATATTGTCAGCAACAATAAGTTATCCACAGGGTTCACCTTTTTTGGGATTGTTCAGAGGAATGGCTTGCCTTCAATCTAAAGGGTCATTAAAACAGTTTTTAAAACTGGAACTGCAACTGGCCTTCATCAAACTATGACATTTACATTCATTCATTTGGCCAAGGCTCTTTAACAAATGTCTGAATATCTTTGTGATGTGTAAAGCAGCTTCTTACAAATCTCCTAGCCTCAGGAAATGAAAGTGTACTGACTTAAAAAGGGCATTTTTGTTTGATCCACACAATAGATCCAAACTCCAAAATGGAGTTGTCATTTTGCCAAATTGGTCCTGATATGGAAAATTGCACTTCACTTATGGAAGCTGATTTAAGTGCAATATGGACTGCAGGCTCAATATTGTGTCTGTATTTCCCTGCTCCAGCACTATCAGATCAATAAAACTTGCTGTGACTCAGTGTAGAGGAATGAATTTGTTACTGTTGGAGACCAAAAAAGCAGATATCTTCTTGGGTACTGTATTCAGGCACTCCTCAGAAGCATAGGCTACGAATCAAACACTAGGAATTATGCTATCTATCTATCTATTTATTCATTTATCCTTAGTGACCGCTTACTCATGTCAGGGTCGTGGTGGATCCAGAGCCACAAGGATTTAGACAACATGCACAAAAACTCCACACAGACAGAAACTCAATATGCTGTCTGCTTTGAAGTGACAGATATAAGGCTTTTCATCACGGTGTAACAGCTATCGTTAGCATTCATCCTGAATGTTGCTGCATGTCCTTAAATAGGAGACGCTTTCTGGCACTGACATATAAAATGCCATGCAGAAAGAAAATCGACAAGGATTGCATTACTTGTCTATGTGAGGAAGAGAAAGAAAGAAAGAGTGGTTAAGAGGAAAAAGGAGAAAGAGCTATTGTCTGGTTTTTTTTTTAATTACCATGGATACCTTGCTCATGTGAAGCTAATTTGATGAATAGAGGACTTCTTTCAAAAGGTAGAAGAGGATAGGTAAATTATATAAATTACTCTTTAGACATTACACAATTTTCAGTACAGCGTACAGTAAAGGGAAATACGTATTTTGACACTTCCAGTGCATATTTTCACTTGAAATTTGCACACAAAATGTCTTATGAGTTTGAGCTTATAAATATGAACAAGAAAGTATGTATTTGCAAACAAGCAAAGATATGTTTTAAAAATTGATATATTCGAACTCTGTATTAAAATGTTTGTAAAGATTACATAAAAAAATCAAGTTCTAAATAATACATGCAAAAAATTTAGATAGCATTCTCGGGTAAAGTGCACCTGGAGTCATTACAAAACATGTTGCCATTTGTTGGGAAGATTTCACACAACAGGTAGCAATCATGGCGAAGGTTAATGACCTTTCTAAAGTTCACAGGCACAATATGAAACAACACTCAAGTAGAATACACTACAGAGCAATAAGAATAACCTTAAGCATCCCTGTCAGTATGGTTGGTTTGATAATATGCAGGTGGAAAATTCATGGAACCAAAACTAATCGTCCTTGAACATATGCGCCAGGCAAAGATTCCACAATGTGCTCTTAAACTAATAATAAGGAAGGAAAGACGGAAGCCAGCAGTCACTTGAGTTGCAGGATGACTTGAAAGCAGCAGGAACAACAGCAGAGAGATGTGCAACTAAAAGCACTTAGACACATGAGATCTTTTGAAACGATATACAGTGGTCAGATGGAATAGAAATAGAATTCTTTGACAATAATTCATCTTTTCTCGTTTGG
>CM074951.1:3714830-3751297 GCA_037577455.1 Pangasius macronema
CTCACCATTACTCTGGACTGTTGACCCCAAGTACTTAAACTCCTGCACCTTCTTCACCTCTTCACCCTGTAATCTTACTTTTCCACTTCCCTCCCTTTCATTCACACACATGTACTCAGTGTACAGATTTTTTATTGTTGTTGTTAAATAACAGAAATTTGCACACCTTTTATGAAGATGGCTGAAATTGATGTCTAGTGTGGATAAGAGGACTGTGGGAGTCTTCATTAAAGAAAATAATTGTTATGGTATTTGGCTGTAATGAGAGATTCTGACCTTGCCATTCAGAAAGCGTATTATGTGTGCTCACGTGGTCAAGAGAGTGATATTTAGAGCTTAAACATATGGAGACTGTGTATAACTGTATTTCCGATAAATTTGTTTCAAACTGTTTGTTTTGTTTCAAATTTGTTTTTTGTTAAGGAGTGTAGTATTTTCTGCATTGCAGTGGTTTAATTTTTTTTTTTTTTTGTGCCCCTAGAGTAAATATTTGATGAAGGCTCACTTGAAAGCGATCTTTTACAAAAAAAAATCCATTACCTGGGTTGTACAGGTCAACAACCTTATGCACATTTCTTTTGAGCTAAAGCCTCTTAGATTTTCTCTAGAAGAAAGGTTTAAAAGGGGATTTTATATGCAATCTCATACCTGGCCAAACTGCACTGATTCTGGAGACTGAGAGTCAAAAAAAATTATTTTTCAAAATGAATTTCAATTTGATTGCATCCATTTTCAATATTTTTGTGATTTTTTTTTGTGGCTGCAAAAAATGGAAAACTGATGTTCTATGACATTTTGGTTTAATCAATTAAATGGCAAAAACGGCCTAGAGAAATGCGCCACCTTCTTACCTATAAATAGATTCATAATTATTGCCTATGAAAGCTGTTTCCAATAGGGAACCCATATAATCCACTATAATTGCACTGCTGGCACATGATGTACAGGAGTTCCTAATAAAGTGATCAGTCGCTAGTAGATTGCGTTATGATATCCACCTAGTTCGTGCTCTATAGCCAGGGGTTTCATGCAAGTCTTTTACTTTAGAATGAAGTACTCATGTTTTCATGTTAAAGCAAATGGGACATGATCTTTGGTCTCTTAGCACTTGGGGTGATCTTGGAGATCTTGCTGCAAGCTGTACACTGATCCAAGGATTAATTAAATGTTCTGCACAGTGCTTGAGTAAGGGTGGAGGATGAGAGTTAAGTCAGCTATTTTCTTGCTTCATAAATAGCCTGTAGTCCTCCATGATAGTGTTAAATGTGACATGTAATGTAGTGAAGGTGAAAGTTTTGACAGGAGAGTCTTTTTTTTTTTTTTAAATTGACCATAAAACTGTCTTTGCTGGGTCACAAAATGCAGATGGAGTACACCAACCCCCAGAATTTTGGGGCCTGGCTAAAAAAGGTTAAGAACTGCAGTTCTTGGCTCTTGGCTCTTTGCTCTTTGCTCGGCTCTCTTGTATTCCTCCTGTTTGGCAAATGTGAAGTCTCACATTCTGTCTGCATGCAGAAGGCTGAGTGTAGAAGTTTTGGTGGAAAAACTCTATGTATGGTTCCTCATGCATATTTTTGGTGGTAGCTTTCAAAACACTCCAGTACATTGTCAAAAAATGTCCAGCTTTAACAGTTCTTCCCTTAGGCTTTTCTGTCAGGTTCTGCTCCTATGCTCATATGTTGTGTCCTTTCAGTTTGCAAAGCAAACAGCATAATGAGCAGAATTTCTGAGTAATCCACAGGAAGTTTGGTAACAAATTGGTAAAAAATATTTTAATTTTTTTTTTAAAAAGACAGTGTATAAAATGCATGGCTTGACAGACAAAGGTTGTACACTGTCAGAGATGGGCTATAAGACTATTCAGAATACATAACTGAAGTATTTGTATTCAGTACATGATATTATACATGATATTATATTTATTTACAATTTTTCAGAAATTCAAAAATTAAAATTTGGAAGAAAAAAAAGACAAATGTAGGTTGTGCCAGGCTTCCCCTTTATACAAAGACAAATGCAGTTTAGCATCATTTTAAAAAAGCTTTTTTATTGTAATCTGTTGTAACAGGGATCTGCAGGGATGGGACTGATGGCATGAATAATGGGATGATGTTTCCTGCTGTAAAACCATGAGAGCAGAAGTGAGCAGATGGAAATCTCATCGAGCAGCTCGTTCCCATTTTGTGCTCAAGAGCACTTCTATCACAAGTGCTTTACTCCACACTCAGAAGAACAATCAATATGTGGAAATATTTATTTTGCTTCAAAGGAGCAAATACATAAGATGAAAGTGATTGTAACTGATATTTAATTGGATTAAGCAAAGAATTTAAAAAATATGATGGGGAATGCTGGTATAGGAAAATAATCAATGACCGCTTAAAAGGTGATTATTTTCCTATACCAGCATCAGGTCCTAAAATATTTTATTCCTATTATATCAGATATATTATCTATTATTATCTATATATATTTTTATCTGTTTGTAGTCACATTTAATGTTATGGAACATCCACAGGACAATGTAGTTCCCATTAGCCCTTATGTTATAGCAGCTATAAACAGTCATTCCCTCAACAGCCTCCGTTTTTCTCTCTCTCTCTCTCGATGTCAGTAAGACTGTCATGTAACCTAAAAACCGCAAACCTAAAGTTACAGTTTTAACTCTGACTGTTACAAATCACTGACACTACAGACTTCCAAAAATCTTAAATAAAAATCTCCTCACTGAAACCTTCACAATATCAATGATTATGTTTTTCCTTAAATTTTTGCATCCATTTATTATTAATCTTAGATTATGTGTCACATCCAAAATACAAAATACTAGGATACTAGAGCATTATTACAAATCTATCATTTAAATTACAGCTTCAACTATTGCCAGAGCTGCTCATATGTGCAATTCATCAATAACTTCTGACTCGCAAATTCAACAACGCCGTCATTTCTGTTTTAATATTGTGAATGGAGAAATAAACCATGGGCTGAATCTCAGTGAGAGTAATGATCTCAGTTGGAGGGCCACACCATCTGGCCGGGATGTATGTAGCTATAGATGCAGTCTGTCAGTGTATAAGTGAGCATACACTGCTTCCCATATGTGCTCAGTTTGATAAATCTACCTTACGTACGTCAGACCAGGGAAATATGGCTGATAGGAATGAGTCCTGCTCAAGAACGCCCCAAGGCAGGATCCACTGATGTACGTTGCTGATACAGTATAACCAGGGAAACCTTGTAATATGCGATACCTGACCATTTTACTAAAGGTGTAATGTTTCAGAATTTACTTGCAAATAAGTGAACGTTTGTCTAGTACTGACAGTAGTGCTACATGGAAGTGATGTGCACCGTGACTAAACAGCTGACTTGAAAGAGATGCTGATTGTGAAGAAGTGAGGAGTGGAACTAGAGCAGAAAGAATGGTTGCCTATATAGTTTTGATCATTTGAAAGCTTTCTGATTTTTTTTTTTTTCAAATATACTTGCCTTTTCAGTTCTCCATTTATCCCAATTTGTGAATCTCACACCTTCACTGTACATATCTAAGAGCTGCCCACAGGCATGATCTTCTCCTACTGATTAACTGAGGTATCAATTAAGGTTCAGAAAGTTTCAGGTAAGGTCATTAAATCCCCCTGAGTGCCAAAGTGTCAGTCCAATTACCTGTATTTGCCCAGGTGGCCTCAGAAGTGATGTGAGAGACGATAAAAAAAATGTCCAACTGAAAAAGCTTAGACTAGGAAAATGAGACCTGCAGGAAGAAATGTATGTTTGTGACTTTTACTTTTGTCACATGAGACACTCAGAATTATCTATAAAATATCTATAAAATTTTTACTTCATACTGTATGTAAGGAGTAAAAGGCAGGCTTTGGAGAGAGCGATGCTGTCATTTTAATTTAATTTAATTTAATTTAATTTAGTTGTAATTTAATTTTCCCTTAGAGCACTTTTCAGCACATCCCAAAGTGTTTTATTCTTCTTATACCACAGCAATTTGCCAACTATTTCAATTTTCATAAGTTAAAGAACGACATATACTTTTTATTCACTTATTATTTAGTAACATTTAATGTTGTTGGACGTTTGTGAAGCAAAATTCGTTCCTGTTATCACAGTTATAACGACTCTAAACAGTCGTTCCCTCACCAACTTCTGTTTTTTCTCTCTCTTGACCTTAATAAGAAAAAAAAAATAGCTTGTCATGTTAATGAACCTTCAAAATCCCTGCCTTGCTAACTTTTCCCTCTTGTATATTCTTACATCCTGTAACTTTGGTCCTGCATGTTTAGTTGTTTCTCTGTCTTCTCCCCACATTTCGAATCTCCTCTTTGAAGTCCCTCTTATGTGGGCCAGGCCGCTATATTATTTTTTTTGTGAGTGGCTGCATTCTGTAATATAAGTCGAACCCAGATGAGAGATCAAGATCTAATCGGATCCTCCATGACTGATACATCAGTCATTTTACTCCATTTCATAAGCCATGTGAGCCTTACATTCATAATGCTAAATCTTTCAATTTCCACAGAGATTTTCCTTGCAGTGGTAACCCATATTCTGCTTCAGTAGTTAATTTATCAGAGTGCATGGTTGACTAGTGGCAAGGGAATTGAACTGGAAATTATTCAGTGTTGATAGGCTGACAGTCTATTTGCATGTAAGCTATGTTTCAATTAAAGCAGAACTTTTTCTGAGAAGTTCTTCCCCAGGAGAAACTTTGTGTAAGTACTTGGAGCCTTGTTGTTAAAGGTATATGGAAGTCAAATGGCACTGCGGAAATGTGGACATTTTAGAATAGATCTGTGTCATTTCGTTTCCAGAATTTTAATTTCAGCAACTCTTTTTCCAATATATAGGATAATAGCTAATAGTCAGGAGTTGCTTATGGTATATCAGAGCAAATGTTGGATGTTTTTTTGTAAAAACAGCTCTGACAGTTGTACAGGTTTATATTTATGCGTTTATTTCTAATACATTAACATTTTTATATTTACGAGCCATTCACAGGGATTTGTTTGGTGGTTGCTCCACATGATCAAAGGCTAATAATAAAAAGCAGATTTTTTAAGTGTTGTTTTTAACAAATATATAATTGTTGATATGGTAAAGACTTTTGTAATGAGACGTCTATTTAACATTTTATAGAATGAGCCTCTGGTGTCAGAGCTTCGTAACGGTCAGGAAGTTTTCCACCATGGGAAATCTTCAGGACAGCGCAGGTTATGCATTTTGGTTTCTCAGTAAAAGGACTGAGACTAAAAATGTGTTTTTTGGTCTTTGGTCTTAGCTTTAGGGGAGAGAGATAACAAAAGAGAGAGTCTGTTGAGGGAACAACTGTTTATAGCTGTTATAATGTACGTGCTAACAGGAACTAACTTGTTTTGTGAATGTTATATAAGATTAAATGTAACTATGAATAGATTAATTTCATTAATAACTTTTTTTTAAAAATGGTAAATGTTGGCAAATCGTGGTATAAGATGAATAAAACACTTTGGGACGTACCTTTGGGACATATTATTGGTAACAGTAGCTCCACTTCATCACATTACCTTGTCGTTGATTATTTTTCACGTGACGTGTTTCCCGTCGTGTTTCACACCTTACTTAAGAGTTCATAAATTGTGTTGCTAGTGAAAACTTGTGTGTTGCCCTTGTGGTTTGCCCTGAAGGTGATGCACTCTTTCTCCTTTACATTGCAATACATTTAACAACTTTTACATTTTATATCATTACACAGTATGTCTGATGAAGCCGCTGAAAAAGACTGTGAAAGGAACACAGGCTCAAGGCTCAAGGTGCTAAGAACAAGTAAATGCTGTAGTCCTTGACGACACGCTACATTAAAGTGAGGCTTCACGAGCGCTGTTTCAATCCACGTGATTTTAAAATTTGCCACTATATGAGCAAAAGTACACTGTGCTGGAAATTGGAAATTATATAGGCAGAGTTATCTCTTAAATGTAACAGTAGATAAATACGTTTCCTTACTCATATCACCTCTATAGTACACATGGCATAAAATGTGTTGCGATAATGCACACAATGTGGTGAAAATATTTTACAGCTTTGCAATATTTACTGTATGTAGGACAATTTCCGGGTGTTTGGAGGTCACACTTTATCTGCACAGAGTTTATGCTTCTTATCTCCAGCTCCCACCACCCAAAAATTATTACCGCACAGTTTAATGACAGCGATTATTTCCACAGAATAACGTGTCAACATTGCGCCACTTGCCAAGCAAAATGAAATGTAGCCCTAGTCCACTGTAGGGCAGAAGCTTTAGCTCCTAGAAGCTCTTCATTGATGCATTAACCTTAAATCTGCCCTTGCTAAATGTGTTCATGTGTAGATTAGCTGCAACCTGCAGCTCTCTACTATAAACAGACCTTGGTTTTACATATATGGAATAGCGAAATCCGGAAGAAGTTAATGACATGTAATTGAACTAGCCAAACAGGAAAATGTTCATTTCATGGGTCATTTGTGCAAGCTATAAAAAACTGAGATGGCAACATGAAGCGGATTACTGCAGTTTAGATTGACTGAACGTTTCATCAAAACGTTAGGATACCTCCCTGTGGCCTGAAGCTTAAGCAAACAAGATTGACCCAAAGGTATTTCTTTCCAATCACAGTATTGAGTGATATCAGCATGTTAACAAAGTTATTACCCACCCAAAACATTTTTTTTCTCAGATGATAAATTATCTTCTTGAATTTATATATTCTGCACATGCTTTTAAGGTTGGAATGAAGCTGTATCTATATTTTAACAGCTTTATCTCTGTAGAATTGGACATTACTCCCTGTGTGTAGTTCAGTGTAAATGATATGATTTTTTTTTTTTTTTAGAAATCTGATCAATGACTGCATGAATGACTTTTTTCAAACAGAAATTATTCTGATAAGAACATATTCCATTATATAATCACTATAGTTACTCCCTGAATTATTAGACTATATTATATACAGTCAGGTCCACAAACAAGCAGCAACTGAAGGCAGCTGCAGGAAAGGCCTGGCAAAGCACCTCAAAGGAGGAAACTCAGCATTTGGTGATGTCCATGGGTTCCAGTCTTCAGGCAGTCATTGACTTCAACGGATTTGCATCCAAGAATTAAAAATAATCCTAATAGGTTTTAGGATAATCTGTCCAATTACTTTTGAGCCTGTGGAAATGGAGGGACTCAGGAAATGGTTGTAATTCCTACATGATTAATGCAATGAATTAAAGTTGAAAGTGTACATTTCAACCACATCTTGATTGCTTCATTTCAAATCCATTGTGGTGGTGTGCAGAGGCAAAATTATGAAAATTGTGTCACTGTCCAAATACTTATGGACCTGACTGTACATGCTACATACATAGAGTCCATACGTTATATACATATTCGTGCAGTGTCTCAGGTGGGTGAGCAGTTTCCCCAACCCTGCAGCCAAGAAGTTCTGCTATAACATGATGATGCTGCCACCACCGTGCTTCACTGCAGGGAGAGGCAGTACCTGGTTTTACCAGACATGGCACTCGGAGTTCAGCCCAAAGAGGTTACTCTGTATGCATCGGACCAGAGAGTCTTTTAAGTGCCTATGTCCAAATTACCAAAAAGATTGAGTATTTATGACATGCTTGTCCTTCCAGCAGGTGCTGCAATCTTTGCAGAGGACTTCTAAAGTTCTGTTAGAGTGGCCATTGGGTTCTTGGTCATTTTCCTGACCAAGGCAACTTCTAACCCAGTTACTGAATATGTCCAGACTGCCAGCTCTGGGAAGAGTCCCGGTGGTTCTAAACTACTTCCATTTCACAACGATGGAGCCCACTGCACTCCTGGGAGCATTCACAGCTTTAGAAATAGCTTTATACCCTTTCCCAGATCTATGTCAACACAATTTGATCGTGGAGGTCTACATAGAATTCCTTGGACTTCATGGCTTGTTTTTTGGTCAGACATGCACTGGGACCTTATACAAACAGGTGTATGCCTTTCTAAATCATGTCCAATCAATCAAATGTTAACAGTGTTAACAGACATTTCAAGATAATCAAAGCAAACAGGATGCACCTTAGCTCAATTTGGAGTGAATGAGATATTTTATTTTTTGCATGTCTAAAAAAGATGAACTTGTGCTGTGGTTGGATGTGAAACTTTTTTTTTTAAACTGTACATTGCATAAAACATTGCTTGTGTTATTCATTTTCTATTTGTCCTTTTTTTTAATGAAAGGCTGCCAATAATCCTGGAGTTTCCTCACGTGATTTTCAGAAAGTCTGGATGAAGCAAACTACTGCTGGCACGTGTTCAGGTAACAGGTGGAGTGAATGTTGTGGAACTAAAATAGATATTTTCCATAACCTATAATGGATGATTCAAGGAAGTATAATTGATGACTAGATAACAGATGGAAGATAGATGTACAAAACACGTTCATCTTCACATCTTGTCACGCAATGCAATTTCAAGGCAAAAAACAAAGTGATGCTGTTTGATCCTGGATTTAGGTTACTGCTTGTGTAGAGTTCCACATTTTCTTCCCCTGACTATGTGGGTTTGATCAGGGGCCTCTGGTTTCCTCCTACCGTCCAAAACATGCATGTATGTGGATTGGCTATGATAAATTGCACCTAGTTGTGCATAGGATGGACTGGAATCCTATCCAGGGTGTATTCCTGCCTCGGGCCTAGTGTTCCTGGCATAAGATCCGGATGAATGAATATGTTGAAGTGCACTTTGACATTTTTTTCAAGTTAAAAAAAAAAACAACAACTTCTGATCACGTGAAATTTTTGCTGAACTTTTAATTGTCTACTCCGACCTCTCTCTCTCTCTCTCTCTCTCTCTCTCTCTCTCTCTCTCTCTCTCTCTCTCTCCCCGTGTGTGTGTGTGTGTGTGTGTGTGTACGCGTGGTTGGTGCGCGCCTTCAGTGCCGCGCCGCTGTCATCCATTCGCGCATTTACAAGCATCCTCACCTCTCCTCTCCTCTCCTCTCCTCCGCGCTGGTTACGCACACAAAGCGGTCTCCCTGTTTCTCTCCGTTATCATCATCGTCACTATTAATGGATTAACACTCAGACCGCTCGTCACGACTCTCCACTTTCTCCACCCGGACTTTTTTTCCGCTTCTCCAGTTCTCATGGCATTCTCAGCTTCAAGCATGCACATCTGCGTCTTCAGCCTGCTCTTGTGCAGCGTCTCAGGTGAGATCATTTATAATACATGCGTAATCTTAACTAGTAACTACTAACTACTAACTATTTTATATTCTTCAACAAACTGACATCACTCATATTATGCATTAAAAAAAAAATCCAAGACTTTCCAAACATTTTGTTATTGAGAAACAGCAGCCTAGCATCTGTCCATGTCTATATTAAAGTCTTTATTTTGTTGCGCTTATTATTTTATTTTATTATTAGCAAAATTATTATATACATTTGGAAAGACAGCTTCCTTCTCTGCTTTCTCGCACTTTGAGAGATGTATTTGTTTGAAAGCGCATTTATATGGAGGCTTATTTAAAAAAAAAGAAAAGGCTTTACCTAGAGAAGTGCATGTAGTGTAGATTTAAATTTTTACTCTAAACACTCAGTGTCCATTTATGCACCATAAACCATTTTTTAAAACTACAGTATATTTATGTTTCCATATTAAAGGTACAGAAGGTGTACCCCTCACTGCACCACCCCAGCACCAAATAACGATGCAGTTGACTACTATCTTTTTCTCTGAGTGTCCAGCAGCCTAAACTTATCATGTGAAAGATAGATATTAAAGGCATAAAACATGTATCCTTGAGGGTACCACAATTGTACAATTGTACAACAATCAAAACTCCACACTCTCCAAAATAAAGGCACTAAACTGTACCCTTCCTTGAGGTGGATCCCTCAAACATACACATTTAGTGCCTTTAACACATTTTGCCTAGAAAGGTGCATGTAGTGTACTTTTACATGTTGACCCTAAAAACATAAAAAATTACAGTCCATGTATGTACTTTTTAACCGTACGCTATATCCACATTTCCATGTGAAAGATAGATGTTAAAGGTACAAAACACGTGCCCTTGATGATACCACAAGGATACAGTTTAGTCCTATTTGTTTTGATAGTACAACAGAATAAACTTTGTACCTTTAATTAGCCTTTAGCATAGTCCAAGTATATACCTTAAATTATTTGAAAGGGTTCCAGGTAAATGATTTAAAGATACTTAATTTTGCCAGCAACAAAGGAAAAGTATAAAAGTTTGGTACCTTTGTTTCTGAGAGTGTGTTTTTTCCAGCACATTGTGTGATTATGGTTAAATGAACAACTAATGGATTGAATAAGCAGCTACACACCCTACACACCCTACACACCCTACACACTTACAAAGGGTTCTTCAATGGTTCTTAGTCTAGGATAGTTCTAAGGGTTCCTAGCTTTGTAAAGGGGTTCTACACTTTGTTGGAGGATGTTTCCCCAAATGGCAAGCCACAAAACCTTATGAGTGCAGAATGTTTAACTCTTGGAAATGTCAAATTAATTCTTATAGTACGTTATAGAGTTTACTTGTCAAGTATTGAATTAACTCTCATGGCAATCACTCCTTTCCAATTAAAGCAATAGCTGTTTATAATTACTTATTGTATTAATCCACCATAATCACAATGTGCTGGAAAAAAACACACTCTCAGAAACAAAGGTACCAAACTTTTATACTTTTTCTTTGTTGCTGGCATGGTACCATTCAGATCTTTAAAATGTTGTATAGGAAATATCTCAGTGGTAAACATTCACTGTCCCAGTGACATTAATGGAACATTTAAATGAATTCATTATTTTAACGTGTTTTAGAAGATACACATATACATGAAAATACACATCTTTGGTGTGCTGGAGTGCTCAGACACAAAACAAAAAAAACTGTCAATGCCAGATAGATGTGCATTTCTTTTAGCTGGACATTGAATGCTGGAACAATGTAACTAAATATCCAAAGCAATATTTCCATCTTTTCATCTATTCATGACTGTTCCTGGTAGCTTCAGCTGCTGAATTTAGGTCAATGCATCTGTCATGTCACTTCATTTTTTATATAGACGTGTATTAACGGAAACAGGAACAATCAGGTTTAGGTTTAAAAATCAGGTTTACAGTTTTTATATATATATAATATACATATAAAATATATGGTTATATTTACAATTATGTTACTTTGTCCAAACACCTCTGAGCCCCTGAAAATGGAGGTACTTTGCTGAAAATGGCTGTAATTCCTAAATGGCAAATGCCATTTTTTTGGAACGTCTTAAAATAAAGCTGAAAGTCTACACTTCGATCATATGTGATTGTTTTATTTCAAATCCACTGTGGTGGTGTATAAAGGCAAAATCACAAAACTCACAAAACTCCATCATTGTCCAAATACTTTCGGACCTATATATATATAAATCTGTCAGCACCGAACTACAGCTCCCAGAATATAATGCGGCCCACACATGGCCGCCGAGGACTACAACACACCGCCATCACAAACCCTCTCACATTCACGTTCAATCGATTACTGATTGCACAAGCCTGGACACAACCACAGCCACACACAGTATAATAAGGACTCTCAGGTCACACTCACTTTAGGAAGTATATGCTTTGTGTTGATTTTCACCAGGTGTTACCGAGCCTTTGCTTATTGATCGCAATCCTGGTTTTGGGCTTGTTTCTGGTTTCGTCGAATTACTCTTGCTGACCTTTTTCATGCCGTTTGTTGATCTCGTCACTTTTGCCTGCACCTCGACTCTGTTTTTGAATCTCATACTTATTTTGATTGCCATGATTATTAAAAACCTCTCAACCTGCACTTGTGTCCTCGCCTGCATTCCTGACAACATCCCTTAATTTCCTTGTGTATGTATGCCAGGTCGCTCTTTTTGATCACACACGAAATCTCTTTCTTGAAGGGAAATTGAGAGATATCAGCATTCAGTTGTTTAATTTACATATGCTTCATTAAAATAAACACAATGAAGCTCAAGAAGGTTCCTAACATACCTAACACTAAGCCTATTTGGTTCTCAAAAATGTGAAAGGATAAACACCTACATTAGAGTATACACAGATCAGATCCCACAGCTCCCACCTACATTAGAGTGTACACACGGCACAGNCTCAAACCATTCCTGAACAATTTTTGCAGTGTGGCAGGGCACATTATCCTGCTGAAAGAGGCCACTGCCATTAGGGATTACCATTGCCATGAAGGGGGCTTGGCCCCTAATGTATATCATAATGGTAACACTTTAGTTTAAAGAATGCAGGGGCAGCTGTGGTTCATTGGTTAAAGGCTCTGGGTTAATGACCAGACTGTTGGTATTTCAAGTCCCAGCTCTGCCAAGCTGTCACTTTTTGGCCCTTGAAAAAGGCCCTTTACCTTCTCTGCTCTGTATCATGGCTGACCCCAACTTCCTGACAAACTGGGATATCTGAAGAAAGCATTTCACTGTAATGCATATGTGACAAATAAAGGCTTCTTCTTCATAATTGTGGGTCTGTTATTTCAAAATGTCTAGTAAATGCTGTCAAAGATTATTAGTTGTGATAGATGATTATATTCCTTTGTTAAGTAAATACGTGAGCATCATCCAAATTCAAAGATTACTAGTGTATAATTGACAATATGTTATACATCTGCAGGTATTTACTAAACAGAAGTTTACTTTTAACTTGAAAAATTAATAATGACATTACTATAGTACCACAGTAGAAAACAGAAGCACGAGGCAATATCATACTTATTCCATATATATTCAGCTATACATCTAGATTTCTGTACAGCTTTGTACAGATTTGTGTTTATTTAGTTGCCTTCAATAATGTCTTCCTACCACTGATATTTAGATTGATGTTAAACCTGTAATCTTTATACTGGTGTAGTTAATGTGAAAACCGTGAAAGTGAGTCATTTCCAAGGCCTGGGCATTGAATGACATTTGGTGGAACTTTAAAATAGTAAACCATTGCCATTGTAAACCAATGTCGAATCTGTTTACAGAACGAATTATAGAGTGAAAAAGATGTCCA
This sequence comes from Pangasius macronema, assembly GCA_037577455.1. NCBI lineage: Eukaryota > Metazoa > Chordata > Actinopteri > Siluriformes > Pangasiidae > Pangasius > Pangasius macronema. The sequence continues at coordinate 3,727,900 of CM074951.1, forward strand.
TTAGTGCCCACTAAGGCAACTTTCACCAAGGAACCAAAGAATGTGAGAAAGCATTGCGATAATTGAGATGATGAATACAAAGTGTAGGCAGCAGACAGATTACAGTGAAGGGTATTAGGCCTCACTGTCACTCTTACTATGACAATGTGACTATCTGTTAAAGTTTCGATTTGTTGTCACTTCATGACTTCAGAAATGTATGATTATACAGAAATGTAATGATGTTTGAAAATTTAGTGCGCAGAAAAAGTGAAAGAAAAAGTGAAGTATAGTACAAACCAGGCTTAAAATCAACCACAAAGAAATAGTACCTTGCTAGCAGAGATGCACAGCTCCAGGTCATACTTTTTAAGGATTTCCATGCTGTAACACACTTCACTCATCACACCACCTCCATGAATTCTTCAGGAAACCCTTAAACTATACACTTTTATGTTTTCCACTCGTCCTCTGGCATATGATTACTCACAGTCCTCCCACATTCACAAATAAGAACAATTGCAGAGCAAATCACCTCCTTCATCTGCGTTCACGGTTCTGCTATACAGAGACAATTCTTCAAGCTGACATGATTATGCATATGGTAGCGCTGGTAAGACAGGACCTCAGAACATGGAGACTTTTGATCAGTCTTTGAGAGATTAAATCTTTGTCACCATCAAACTTTACACAGTTTGTGATGGACTGGTGTCCCCATTCAGGATGCGTCCCCACTTCCGACCCAGTGTTCCCGGGATAGGCTCAGGTTCCAGCACAACTCTGACCAGGATAAGGCAGGTGGTGAAGATGAATGAATGAATGCACGTTCCACAGGAAAGAGCCAGTGAATTACGTTATCTGTATGATTTGTGCAGACTAGGTGTTTAACTTGAATTTCTGGATGAGCCTTTCAGATTATTAAAAAAGAATTCACTTTCAGTTCTTGGCTTGGAGAATTTTTAATGGTGTCTAGAAAACTTTTAAAACCAGAGGATAGACAATACAGAATATTAAAGCAGAGTGTACTTTTTGCTATTAATTGCTGTACGATGTATAAAATGGTTTGTGGCCATCTTGGAAAACCCAGCAAATGTGACTGCAAATGAATTCTGGAAAACTGGAAAAATTGACCAAATTCTTTGGCCTTAATGATCAGCGCTATGTGTGGAGGAAAAAGGGTGAGGCTTTTAATTCAAAGAACACCATCCCACCATGAAGCATTGAACATGTTGTTGCCACCGCTTCAGAAAATAGATGAGGAAATATTAAAGCAAAACCTGAAGACATCAGGCAGGAAAGTTAAAACTGGGTCTTGACTGGGTCTATACAACAAGACAATGATCCTAAAGCATACCTCCAAAGATATAACAAAATGGCTTAAAGACAACAAAAGGAATGAAGACAACAAAAGGAATCCCATAGAGTATTTGTGGACTGAATTGAAAGAGCATGTCTGACCAAGGAGGCCCACGAAATTGACTGAATCACAATAGTTCTTTAGTAGGAACGGGCAACAGAAGAGCATTGTGAGAAGCTTGATGAAGGTGAGCCAAAGAGTTTTATTCAGGATAAAAGGCAAATGTTGACCTATTGAAAATCCATCCATCCATCCATTCTCTGTACTGCTTATCCTACACAGGGTCGCAGGAAAGGCATGGAGCCTGGAGCCTATCACAGGGGACTCAAGGTGGGAGACACCCTTGGCAGGGTCACAACCCACTGCAGGGCACAATTGCACACACACTATGAACAATTTGCATATGGTAATCAGCCATTTTTGAACTGGGGGAGGAAAACAGAGTACCTCGAGGTAACCCCCAAAGCACGGGAAGAACATGCAAACTCCACGCACTCAGGGCGGAGGTGGGATTCAAGCCCCCAACCCCACAGGTGTGAGGCAATAAGTCATCGTGCTCCCCCTGAAAATCTGATGTAGTAAATAAAATAGTTGAGATAAATCTGTTTCTTCGCTTTTTGGAATGGAAATAAGACACCCTGTTTGACATGGCAGGAAATGTGTGGAGTCTTTAGCTGAGGAGTATGTAAACGTTTTGCCTCAACTGCTTATAATATCGAAACAGGCCAAATGAAGATACTTTTAACACCTGAGAGAGACGGGTAAAGAGAGTGAGAGAAAGAGTGTGTGAGATGAAAGAAACACAAAAAGAAAGAGAGAGTCTTTCCCTCTCACACACTTACACACCTGTTTCTTTCACTCTCTCTGTCTTTATCTGTATTTTTGTCTTTCTTTAACGCCCCCCCCCCCAATCCATCTTTAGGTCTTTCTCCACATCTCTCTCTTTCTATCTTTTTGTCTTTCAATTCAATTCAGTTCAATTCAATTCTTTCTCCCCCTCTCTCTGTCTTCATTAATATTTTTGTCTTTCTTTCCCTCTCACTCTCTCACTATATTTTCTATATTTTTTTTATTTCTTTCCCTCTCTTTCTTGCTCTCTTCCTCACCCTTTCACCCTTTCTCAATCTTCATCTCTCTTTTTGCGTTTCTCCTTGCCTACCTGTCTCTCTCTCTTTTGTTCTTTCTCTCACACACTTTCTCTCACTCTCTCAGTCAATATCTATTTTTTGTCTTTTTACCCTCTCACACTCTCTCAACCTAAATCTATCTTTCTGACTTTCTTTCTTCCCCCCTCAGTCTTTACCTATCGTTTAGTCTTTTTCTCCCTCTCATACGCTCTCCCTTTCTGTATCTCTCTTTTTGTCTTACTTTCTCTGTCAGTCATTAACTATCTTTTCGTCTTCTCTGTCTCTTCTTCTTCCTTTACCCATCTTTCTGCCTTCCTCAACTTTCTGACAGCCTCTCTGTCTTTCCCAACTTCCTCATTTCGTTCACTAGCCTGATAAATAACAGTACATTTGCATCGCCACAGCCTGTGTCATATGGAAAAGGAATCGAGTTATAGAGAAACACTGAAAAAATTAAAAACCATCAATCACTCAGTGGAGAAATGTAATACTTGGCTATATATCAGCAAACTCCATCAAAAATTTGATTCTGATTGGTAGACCCTGCTCTCTGACCCCATTCCTAACATGCTGGGATGTGAGAGGAAAAGAATTTTACTTCTGTCTTCTTTTACTATTATTCTTATTACTGTATTTTTGTTTCCACATCCTCTGTTTTGTTAGTGCTGGTTTTCTTTAAATGTCCCCATGAAGATTCACAGTTTTGTTCATGTGGGGGCATTTTGCTGGCACAAGGAAAATTCTGGTTTTCTGAGGTTAAGGTTAGAGCTAGTTTCTGGTGTAGCATATCATTAATGAGCTACATTGATATTTATGCCAATGGGAGGTCCACACAAAGTCGTGTGCATATGTGTGCAAATGAATAAATAGTAAAGAAAAAAATGGAGGTACAGTACACAGTACTTCACTGCAGGGTGAAGAAAAAAAATAATGGTATTAAAAAATTACTAGGGTTTGCAGTAGTTAAGTTAACTAGTAGACATGAGTAAAACAATCTCTCTCTCTCTCTCTCTCTCTCTCTCTCTCTCTCTCTCTCTCTCTGTTTCTGTCTCTCTGTCTGCAGTGGCTCTGACGGTGTTTAATGTGTCAGAAGAGCATGATCCTTGTCCTCTCGGTTATTTTCCCTGTGGAAATCTGAGCTCCTGCCTGCCACAGCCGCTGCACTGTAACGGAGTTGACGACTGTGGGAACCAGGCAGATGAGGATAACTGCGGTGAGTTTTCAACTTTCTTCACCTGCCCCACTACTGATCAAGTTTGGGTTGTCTTTTGATTTCTCTCCAAACACATGAACAGTCTCAGTTGTAATTATTACTTGCTACAAATAAGGTTTAATTTAACAACGACACTTTCACCCTTATAATCCAGCGGCTTATAAAATAGCACTTGATCCAGCACATCCTAATATTTTGCTCTCTTTTTTTTATCAAGCTCTGACAGTTATTTGCACAACTTGAGCTATAAGATACGACATCAAGGTCATTAAATCATAATGTGCATGCTGGTTGTAGGCTAATTTATCACAATTTTAATATAATTTCGTGTGCTGTCCTGTAAACAGAACACGACTACTGTATTTAATATCTGAAGTCTAAATAGTGAAATATGCAGTTATGGTATTAACTGCTCAGAATGCGTACATGCGTAACTCAACGCAGAATATGACTCTATGTAAATATTTTCATAAAATACTAACAACACTTCAGGCTTCGGTTAAGCCTTTAATTAAGGCTGTGATTTTAGAGCCTCATTTCACAGTCATAGGAGCTGCGTGTCCAGCCATTCAACATTCATCACCGTTATGTCTCACTTTTATTTCAGCTCGTCCATGAAATCTGGTCAGGATCCATAGCAGAGTTAAATGTAATTCATGATAACGTTAGATTTAGGTCAGATGATAAAGCTTAAATCAATGATATTTTTCTGCAATCAAGAATACTGATAATCATGAATAGTTTTTGTTGTAATAATGACATTTGCCATAATAATGACACGTGCAAATTATGTTGGGAAACTGGAATACACTCAGATTAACTGACAAGTATACAGCAGGTCCTGCTTAAAATATTGAAACAGGCCTAATGAAGAAAGACTAGTTTTGCACAGTGAACTAGAAATGTCACAGGGATCTTCAGTGAGTATTTAAATGCTAAACTACCATTACATTTTCAGCTCCACTCACTTTATTAAATAAACTATCTAAGCTGCATATAGAAAGTTGAGAGTTGCAGCAGAAATGTGGACGATTCATATGATTAATTCGGCTATTTCATAATGTCACATTTACATGATTTAGTATTGCATTTAAATGGCAATGCTATTTTCTATTAACAGATGTTTACATTTTCCAAAACATGAATTTCAGTGTGAAATATTGTTCATACAAGAAATAGTCTAGACCTAATCCAAGTGACTAAGTGACTAGATCAAATCAATCATTGTGGAAAATTAAAGCATGTAGATCTGCAATGTCGTGTGTTTTTGGATTATAGTGGCTATCTAAAAAAAAATAAATAAATTACAAGCTATTTCTCTAAACATTAGAGGTGGCCGACCTGGTTAAAACCTGCCAAGACATGCAGGGCACTGGAGTGAATGAGGAGTGAATGATCATGAATAGCTGGTGTAAAAATAATGAAAACCAGTAATTAGGCAGAAACCATAAGGCAGATCTTTTCCTTTGCAACATTCTAGCAGTTCCAAACAGTAATTAGGGAGCTCACCATGAGGGACCTCCACAAATGTCATATATAATTATAGCCTTAATATTTCACAATGCTGTGGCTGTTGCTGTTGCTAAGGCATTGCCTGTCACCTAGCATATGGAATGCTAAAAAAAAAAAAATCCATAGAAATTCATCAAAATATTAATCAAAATAGTATCAGCACTGATTCTTTAGGGAACTTGTTGATAATGGAGAATTAGCAAGAGATTCCCAGGGTGTTTCATAATTACACACAGGCCGTGGGTATGCCGTTTCTTCTGTGAAGAAAAGTTCATAATTGTATGAATCTTAATAGATGCCTAGGCTTCAATGGCGGCTGGTGGTTTTCAAAATAAGGGAAGCACAGGTGTTTGCTACTGAAGTGTATATCGCTGTCTATATGTGTGGGTTCTGTTTTATCTGTTTCTGTTTCATCTGTAGCATGAAAAGGCTTTTTCCAAAGACAGGTCAACAAAATTAGCAGTTTTTACCACTGAATTTCACTGAAGAATGTAACCACAGGTAGATGTCTAGACCTATAAATAAACAAAAGACAAATACAAATAATACACTGCTCAAAAAAAATTAAAGGAACACTTTTCAGCCAGTTAAACTCTTGGGATATTGATCTGGTCAGTTAAGTAGCAGAGGGGGTTGTTAATCAGTTTCTTTGGTGTTAATGAAATTAACAACAGGTGCACTAGATGGGCAACAATGAGACGACCCCCAAAACAGGAATGGTTTTACAAATGGAGGCCACTGACATTTTTTCCCTACTCATCTTTTCTGACTGTTTTTCACTAGTTTTGCATTTGGCTAGGGTCAGTGTCACTACTGGTAGCATGAGGCGATACCTGGTCCCTACAGAGGTTGCAGAGGCAGTCCAACTTGTCCAGGATGAAGGAATTGATACCATCGAATGGCCCCCACGCTCACCTGACCTAAATCCAATAGAACACCTCTGGGACATTATGTTTCGATCCATCCGACGCCGCCAGGTTGCACCTCAGACTGTCCAGGAGCTCAGTGATGCCCTGGTCCAGATCTGGGAGGAAATACTTCAGGACACCATCCGTCGCCTCATTAGGAGCATGCCTCAACGTTGTCAGGCGCGTAGGGGCCATACAAACTACTGAGTGCCATTTTGAGTTGCCGCAATGAAATTTCAGCAAAATGGACTAATCTGCTGCATCATTTTTTCACTTTGATATTTGGGGTGTCTTTGAATTCAGCCCTCTGTAGTTTGATCATTTTCATTTCCATCAAACAATGTGGCGTCCTTTCATTCCTAACACATTACCCAGTCCATATCAGTATAGATATACAGCATGATATTTTTCCCCATTGAGATCTGATGTGTTTTCAAAGTGTTCCTTTAATTTTTTTTGAGCAGTGTACTTTGTTAAAAATTTTTGCAACTTAATTAAAGAAAAGTTGTACTAGCTGGGTAAAGCTGTTATGGATTCGGTTAATGATGGACTCCTGCAACTCTGAGCAGTCTGTCTGACTGGAGCTGATATGTTTTAATTTGAGATGTTAGTCATATTCACTACAGTTTCAATGATTGGCAATTGGTTATGAAGTTCTGCTTATTTGAGAGATCTCCTAAACATCATATGAAGAGGCCGTGCTTCCAGGCGGGACAAGTGAACAGTGCACTGTCCAATAAAAGTTTACTTTTTTCTATGCTTCTATTCTATTGTGCCATTGACCATTTAGCGGGAATTGCTAAAGCAGCTACTCCAAAACTGAAGCAGAACATGCTCACCAGGTATGAGAAATTAGTGGAGAATGATCTGTACATCAAATTAGAGAAATGTGAATTTCACCAATGCTCAACCAAGTTCCTAGGCTACAACCAGGATGAGAACAGGGGAGAAATGGACCAAAGTAATGTGGAAGCCATCCCAAGACTGCCAAAGAGCTCCAGCGATTCTTGATGTCTGCGAGCTTCATGTTCATCCAAGAGTTCAGCATGGTAGCTGCCCCTCTAACCTCACTGCTATGAGGTAAACCCAAAACTCTTAAGTTGAACACAGAAGCACGACAAGCTTTTGAAACCCTCAAGAGATTCACTACAGGGACTATTTAGAGAGGTGTTCATATTATTTGACAAGTTAGATTATCTCCTGAATCTGGCAATCTTTTTGTAAGAGGCATAACATCAATATTAGTTTATCCTCTAGCTACCTGCTGCAATCAAATGGACAGAGCAAGTGACTAAACCAGGAGATCGGAAGATTCTTCCACATCTATTGTTCCAATAATCAACAGGACTGGAGCAGATAACTCGCCTGGGCCGAGTGTGGCCAGAGCTCACTGATCCATCCTGCCATTTTTCCCTGATCTGGAGAAACCTCAAACATCCCTGAAGTGGTGTGAAAAAACCTGCGAGACAGCCCACGTCTGTCTATAGCGAGCTGTTCAAAGCCAGAAGGAGCAAGCAGACTGCCACCGTCGCAGTCATCAACCCTCGCAGCCCAGCCATTTATCTCCTTTTATCATGCTGGTTTTGAGCAGACACATATGATTAAACTCTGTCATCTGGAAAAAGGTCAACATAAAGGAAATGACAAAACGCACATTATATTTAGGTCACAATTATAGCAAAGACTACTGTTAGTCTATGTCTACATTCTGAGTGGATAAAAATTCTTTTATCCTTATCACGATGACCTTTTTTACATACAAGTTATCAGATCTTCTTACAGCGCCTGAAAGGTCGCGGTGAAACAAGAGAGTGAAACATCTGAGCTTGTCTGAGTATATCAGCCTCTGATGATAGGTCTATTCATTGAAATGTCTCCTAAAAGATTTATAGATGAATGTGCAAGTGAGCTGCAACCAAAAATCACAATGAAAATAGGTTTTTTGAATTAATGGCAGGAAAATTGGGGTCCATCGGCACTCTGTCTCATTCTTTCAACAGGCATATAGACGGAAGTATGCGTGCCATTGATTGATTGATTGATTGATTGATTGATTGATTGATTGATTGATTGATTGATTGGTGACCATTCATCCTTGAACTTCAAGAGCTCAGATCAGTGCCACAGGTACAGTGACTTTACATGGACTCCAAACCAGTTTTTCTTTATATTTGATTAAAGCTAAAACAAATACTTATAAATATAATACTAATAAATCTGTATTATCAATATAATAAGAATTTCATGGAATGTCAGCAAGTCAAAACTATGATTTAAAAAATTTTCATTAATATTTTTTTCCCCAACCAATATTGAAATTTTCCAGGATGGGATGTGTTGTACTGAAAAAATACTGAAAAAGGAAAAGAATTTTCAGGACTAGACAGGAGTGACAAACAAATGTCAGCATGAGAATGCATGCTGCACCTTCCTGTAAACATTACATAAAAAAAACTCTGGCCTGGATACCAAAATCCTCAAGTAAATCATGTGTGTCTGCTAAATACTGGTCTCTACTAAATACCGGTATTTATTTTAGTAATCATCTCATCAAGGAAATGCAGCAAAGATGTTTGCTAACACAAAATCTGCCTAAAGTCCAAGTCCATGTGCAAGTTGTTACTATTGAAACAATAACATACAGTATCATTGTCCAAATACTTCCGGACCTGACTGTATTAGAAAGAGTGTGTTAATATAGACCTGTGATTTGGCTTACAGATGCTTCCATCAGATCTGCTGTTATTAACTACACATAACATACAGAATAAAGTTGTTACCCATAGATAGATAGATGGATGGATAGATAGATGTACTTCCTGACTTGAGTGTTAATGTGTGCCAGAGGTGTGAGGCATTTGGTGTTGCATCTTATCAAGCTACACAGTGTGAAAGTGGGGCCACAGATGTATACCACATCCAAGCCCACTTTCAGGCGTTGAATGTACACGAAACAGATATGAATATATAAGGATAAGATACATCCTGAGATCTGAGATGTGATGTGCACTTGCCAGAGATTGCTTGAAAGGTTCACAGGGTATCTGGGTGAGCCTAGAGGTATGCATGAGGACTGGGATAATGTGGGACGCAGCAGAAATTTGTACCAGCAGGAGGATTTTATTTTCATGTAGGTCTTAAGTGAGCAGTCAGATTTGAAGAACGTGGGGGCAAAGACGTTCATTAACATAAACGTGTGGCACTGCATGAGAGATTTACAAGGTTCCTTCCTTCATCCTTAGTAACTGCTTAGTTGGGGTAATGGTGCTTAAAATTAGGCTACTAATTTGAAAATATCATGGGCAGGTACATAGAAAAATGACAACTACACATCTTTGAGACTCTAGTTTGAGTGATGTACTTGAGGTTGAAGAACTGTCAGAGCCAGAATCTACACATCATGCTGACAGTGCTGACATTTAGGTTAATATTTAATTTTAAAAAAGTCTGGTATAGCCCACACCTATTTCAGGTTTAAATTTGAATGCAGATACAAATATTTGGAGCACTAAACAGGTATAGGTACAGATAGTGAGCATTCTGTTAAACCCCTAACATAAATATGAGTAGCTCAAAAAAGCAGGGGAGCATTTTGTAAAAATAGAGACATTGTAAGCTTTGGAAAAAAAAAAAACCCTTCTGATTTAGATCTGAGTTTCAAAAATGGAAAGTGATCTGAGAACCTTTTCCAACTGAGGTTCAGAAATGAAGTGCTGTTTTGCAGAAGGGAAGGCAACCAACGCTACAAAGGATGTAATGAAAGAGCAGGAAGATAGTTGGGTGAGATTTTTAGAGCATCCTTACCCTAAGGTTGGAGACAGACTTGATCAATCAGAACAAATTCTTTCAGATTTGTATTTGTGAACAGCTGGAAGGATCAGAGGTTGTGCTTTTAACAGGCAGCGTTAGTATGATAGAGATTGTTTTCACAGCAGGAAATCGATGCACTCTCCACTCAACTTGAATCACTATCAGCACACTCTTTCCTACATACCCCTTTTTAATAACCGGTGTGCAGAGTAATTACATCTTCAGCTGTCACTCAGTCACACCTATCTAATCGAGACAATCGAGACTTGGAGCCTGATAACTTGGAGCCTGAAATTTTGGTCGTCACATTGGAAGAAAGTTTTCCATTCCTTTAACATTCACTCATTTTTTTATTTACTTGCAAATTGTGATGGATAGAGGCTTCACAGAAGCACCCTGCATTGTTAAAATGTCTAACTGTGGATGGCAGACAAGGTAGTTGAGCTATTTCACTTGAAGGAGTCAGGATATACATTGTACACTGTATAGCCAAAAGTTTGTGAACACCTGGCCATCACACCTATATGTGCTTGATGAACATTCCATTCCAGATTTAGTCCCCACTTTATCCCCCCAAACTCATGCTCCCCAAACTCATGCTTATGTGCAGCCAGTGTTGATCATCATCGATAGAGATTGCTATTGGATTTGCCACATCTGCTGCCTCGGCAGGGCCTCAAGTTTTAGGTCCAGTCAAGGAATTGGGTGGTGGTAGTGCCAGGTTTTATTCTGACTAAGCCCAAGATCTCTCCTTGAGGTTGTCATACTTGGCCACCTCAAACAGCCCTTTGACCAGATCATAGGTTAGGATTCAAGCTAAGCCTTCTTTTTCTTCTTAGTACCATTGTTAAAATGGTCATGGGAGTATTGAGATCTGTATTCGAATTTAACCTTTTAATTCGGATTTCCAACCTTTTGCCTGCTAGCTAGTGTTTTTCATTTAGTTAGATAGTTCATTAATGGCTAGCTCATTTATCATAACACTTTAGACGTTTGTTTATATGAGGGAGATTTGAAACTTAGGACTTTGTAAATCCTCTATAATTTTCCTGGTGTATGGAGCAGATTTTGTTTACCCAGTGGAATTATAATCACATCTGACAGGCATAATGCTATAGTCAGGGGAGATTAATTGAAGATGTCATTTCTTTTGCTTTGTTTCTGGATATCTCTGTATACCATCTGCAAGCTTGTACATCTTAATTAAGCTTATCTTAAGATTTATCCAGGAGTGTGTTTCAGTACACAAGGAAGTGGACTATTTATATCAAGCCAAGTTAGTTTTGGGAGGAATAGAACTGTCTGATGATTTTGGTATGGAGTAAGATTTTGTGCTAGGTCACAGATTCAAATGATATTTGTGGAAGGAATTCATTTCATTAGAATCAGAAGTGTATCTTGGGAAATTACAATCCGTGATTTGAAAATATGCGTTTCCAAAGTGAAAAAGTGTGTTGTTGGAAAGTAACATTTAGTTTACAGATCCTGTGTGTTCGGTGTCATCTGTATCTTTTGCTATCAGTGATACAAATGTTGTTTTTGTGTGGATGGGAGGCCAATACAGAGAGAAAAAAAAGCTATATTTTCAAAAAAAATTTTCAGTACAGTATATATCTGGCACTGACCATATAATCTGGATCTGGCCTTTCTATTTTTGTCAATAATGAGTGTGAAATTGCTTTTATAAAACCAGGTTGCCTAGTCATCTATCTAGCCTCACCCCTGATGGACCCATAATGATACCTTTATTTATTTCTTTATTTATTTATTTATTTTTTACCTTTTTTTTTTTTTTTTTTTACAAAAATAGAGAGGTATGTCCGGCTGCCTCTGGTTCTCAAGAACCTGCAATCTGTCACCTTCCATAAGTGTAACATAGAAGTAGAAAAAAAATCATGCTAGGCATGTTTTAGATTTCATTTTTTACTTTTAAGACAAGTTTTTGAAGAATACAATAGTCATCAGTTGAGGTCTGTTCTTATCTTACCTATCTATAAAGCATACGTAATAGAAAAAAATGTAACCCTCTCACACCTGATCACTGCTGTTTTGAAATTCATTGATTTGAGAAATGCAATTATTTTGTTTATCCACTTCTTCCTTAATGCTGCTTTGGCCACAGTTGCTGATTGTTGACACCTGTAACGTGTTTCTCACATGTTTCTTGATGTATTTATACCCCTTTTGTTTTAAGCCTCTGCGTTCCCTAAAGTTAACTGTTTCTTACCTTACTCCTAATTCTGTAACTATGTTTGATCCTTATTTGCTTGTTTGGATGTTGCATTAGCATGTTTTACCCCTGGCTTCCTGTGTCCTCACCATTTCCATGTTCTATATAGAATAATCATTTAGCTAAGTCAGAATCCCAAGTGAAGTATAAAACTCAACAGATGGTCAGGAATATAGAACCTTAACTGTATACTAAGCCCTTTTGACTAGGACCACAATTCTCAAATCTCAAACCAAAATTATCTGAAGCACTTTCTATATAAGGAATGTTCTGGCACAAGCATATGTTGCATAGCAACATATAAAAAACACAGTCAGGCTTGAAAGTCATGTGTATTCTCAGTAAAGGATTTACAGGGTAAAATCTATTCACATTTTGAAAATATCCTTGTATTTTTTTCTCTTACACCACAGCAATTTGCCAAAGATCGTATTTTTTTAATTAGAGAATGGCATATCATATTTTTATCCATTTCTAGTTATGTTTCCTGTTGTCCACAAAACAGCTAAACAATCTTAAACAGTCCTTCACCAGTCACAGCTCAAATCAGAGCTGGAAGAGCAGTAAAGTCAATAGAAAATGACACAAGATATTACTTTTACACTCTGAAATATTTGGTGACTAATAGAATCCTGAAATAATTTCTCTGTGTTTTGTGGTTTTGAACAACCTCACTGCTCAAGACCATTATTTACTGTTACTGTATCTCACCCTTCCTGTCTTTTGTGTTAAGACATGATTACATATCCTTCTTTTCACCCTGAAATGAGACTTATCCCACTTTAATGGATGAGAGCCATTGTTTCCATCATCGCTGTACTTATTGATCCCATCATCATATCTATCTCATCTTTTTTTCACACACAAACTGTGTGGAAGTGTGAGTTTTGGCACTGGGTGAAATGGAGTGTCAATGTAATATCCAAGGTCTTTCCCTGTAACTGTTTATTTACTTGGGGGCTGTAGAACAGTAATTTAGATATAAGTAACTGAGTAGATTTTAATCTGAAAATGATTGCTGGATAGTGTTTACTCCAGGCAAAATAAAATTAAATGTACTGAGACAGTTAATTGGAAACATGAAGTGCTCCCAGTTGGCGCAAAGAAAAGTGTTTGCTCTATCGTTGGGAGATTGCAAGTTTGAATTCTGCCATTTGTGGCTGGGAGCCAAGGAGCAAAATTAGCTGTGCTCTCTGTCGGGGAGGGATGTAATACTCTCTCCCCTGTCAATCACAGTGACACTAGAACTGGTAGTGCATGAGCAGGAGTGTGAAAAGATGTGGTTGGCCTCCTTGACATCTTGGGAGAGGCTGTGGGCTCAGACCTGATGGGCTATCCTTCACTTCCCACACACATCAATGAGCCTTGGGTGCCCAGGTACTAACCACTGCATACCGTGAACATACCATGAACTTGATACTGCTAAACAGCTGGACAAAAATTGTCATGACAGCTCATGACACCACATGACATCTTCCATGTTTATGATGCGGTCCATTTTTGACATACGATTGTGTCACACCATGACCTGCCCAGCAGAGGGAAGCAGAGAGCATTAGTTCAGTGAGCTCACCTGTGCCTGGCTTGCTAGTGTGTATATAAGCCCTTCATTTGTTCGTACCTTTGCTCAGTTTTGGAATTTCTTTGTTTGGTAAATTGCCTGTGAAGCACCTGTTCTTTGTGATCCATTCTTGACTTATTTTTGGAACTTTGCCTAACCCTTTGGCCTTGTTAGTTTGTTCAGGATATGTGCTTTATTTTTCCCTTTTGGGGATGTTTCGGACATTGCTGCCTTTGTCAAGGTGTTCTTGGATTCTTACCCTCTTCAGTCCTGCTTTAGATGTTTGTACCTTTTGTTTGTATTTTTTTAAGAGACTCTAAGTAAAGACTTTTCCCTCAAAGCCCTGTCTCCAGTGTTTCTTTGTAGTTGGATCCTCACCCTTCTATAATGTAGTGGTTAGAGTGCTGGGTTTCTGGCACCACACTCTGGGTTTGATTCTCACCTGAAACAACAAGACTGAGCCAGATAATGATGGACAAAGCAGAGACTGATCAATTTTAAGGAGTGAACAGGGAGCCTTGCTTAGAACACAGCAGACACAACTTCAGAGTCTAGAACCAGACTGCAGAGTCTCTCCAGCAACTCCAGGCATGCCTCAGGAGCCTGTGACTGCACTGGCCCCAGGCCTTCCATCACTATCTGTGTCCATGCCACCCCAAGATCCCAGCGCCCAGGACCCATGGTTCCTTCATCTTTTGCTTCTGATAAGGCCAAGATTGCTTACATAATCTACCTGTTGTGTGATCATGCACTGGACTGGGCCTCAGCCCTCTGGAGACAGCAGTCACCCATTTGCTTAGATCTAAAAGCGTTCATGGACACTCTTCAACGCATGTTTGACCATCCAGTCAAGTAATCAAGTAAGAGACACTACCCTAGATGACTCCAGAATGCTTAAAATCAATATTATAACATTGAATTGATGTCACATTGTACCACTTGGCAAGGTTTACAGCAATCATCACTGATCAACATTGTCAACAGATGATCTTCACTGATAGCAGAAGGCTTTGAATTTATCGAGCACATGATGAATAATTTTCGAAATTGAAACTCTGCTGGAAAAAGGACAAATTAGAAACAAAATAATAAGGCTGTCATTGCTGTTATTTCATGCCTGTGTCTGAGATTTCACTATCTCAAAAGAAAGTGCTTGTTAGGGTTATTGTGGTAACACATTTATATTGTTAACAAAGTACATTAATTTTCTGTGAAATCTGAGCTGAGAGGAAGGGTGTGTGTGTGTTTTTTTTAGCAGTGTGTCCTGTTAAATATTAAAATGTGGATCTCCTTAAAATGTGTAGGTTGTTAGGTTTGTTCTAGGTTGTGAACTTCGTGACTATTTGTGCCTTTAGCACCAGACTCCAAAGCTTTGCTTTGCTACTAATTGAGAAGTTCAAGAAGTACAACCGTCAATAAGATGACTTATAGGTCTTTAGGACGGACGGTCAAGGACTTAGAACATGTCGGACAGTCCTCAGACTGAAGCCTGCACTGATTCAGCACTATGTGATGATGATAAGCTGAGGCCTCATT
The DNA here is from genome assembly GCA_037577455.1 of Pangasius macronema. Lineage (NCBI taxonomy): Eukaryota > Metazoa > Chordata > Actinopteri > Siluriformes > Pangasiidae > Pangasius > Pangasius macronema. The sequence continues at coordinate 3,743,133 of CM074951.1, forward strand.
TACCTGAGGACACATTTATGCAATCCATGTAGGGACAACGAGTCCTGCCTATTGCATCATGGTCAATTAGACAGCTTCTTGGTGGGCTCATCAGGGGGTAGCAATATTTCTGTGTACTTCTAAAAGGTCACATAATCCCAAGCTATTTCATGCTATCATTTTAATAATGTCAGTTTAGCAATCCTGAACGTCGGCATTGTTTAATGACAGGCACGCAGGGTAAATGAATTGAGTTTATTTCTTCTCAGTGTATTCAAGGTTTACAGGGTGCATTGCAGTACACAGTGGCCCATTTTCACCTTAAGGGGCATGTTCATGTTTGCTACATTCAGGCAGAGATTTCACCTTATCCTATACTTATTTAAGCTAGAGTACATTTTCTGAAATGAGAACTATTTTAAGCAAAACAGGCTGTCACATATATATATAAAGAAAACCTTTCAATGTCAAATATCGGCACAGTCTCTGGCTTCCCACTGTGTTCTGCCTTTAGAAACCCTGTTTCCAGGTGATGGAAACAATATGACATTATACTTGTTTGACTTCCATTTGGGTTTTCTATACATTCCTGCTATAGAAAGCAAGTAATTGAGGAAGCCGTATCATTAAAAAAACATAATGTTCTTAACAAAGTTCTCCTTCCTCCTTCTCCTGTTGAATGTGTTAGGCATTAAACGCTGACTTTCATGGTGTTAGGTGACACATTTGTGAGCAAAAACTGCTGCTCTGGATTCAGGTAGTACCACTGGATCTTCACCTGTAATACATGCAAAGGTTGAAGAGTGCTCTCATCAATCAGAGTGAAAACTTGTTCTACTTTTTCAAACTTCTTGCTCTTTCTTTCCAATGAAATGAATAGAGATTGATGAAGCAGGGTTGGGAAGGCTGTCGGAAGATTAAAGTCAGGGAAACGTTGCTGTCACTGACATGTCTCCTATTTGCATGCTGATTGGCTCATTTTATTTTTTATTTGAAGCTGCAGGCCAAAATCAAAGTAACAATAGTTTTTATTGCTGAGAAACTGCAGAGAATGTTGAGGAACATGTATTAGTCAATGTTACCCTGAAAGAGCATGATCCAGCAGCATGGATTCCAAATTCAGCTTCTCCAACATGGAAGTGAAGTGAAAAATCACAGTGGTAGACATGTAAAGAGATCATGTGTTATTAGAGGAGGATGATACATCACATCTGTGAGGCCTAAAAGTCTGTAGGCTAGTTTTCAGTGAGCAAATTTTAACACAGTAGTTGACTCATCATTGCATCATTTTTCAGGAGACAACAACGGCTGGCCTCATTTATTTGACATTATGAAACCCTACGGGTCATTTCTGCGACCTTGGTTTAGTTGGTGTACAGCACTCACTTGTAGGTCTTAAGTTAGATCTGAAACTGAAGTGATCTGGGAAAATGCTGTTCACTGTTTATCTATTTATCTATCTATCTGTCTATCTGTCTGTCTGTTTTTCTGTCTATATATCTGACCTGCCATTCATATGTCCATCTGTCCATCTGCTTGTCTCTCTTTCAGTCTGTCCATCCATCTATCCATCCATCTACCTATCTGTCTGTCTGTCTGGCTATCTTTCTGTCTGCCTCTTTCCATTCATTCCATTCCATCCATTCATCCATCTATTTGTTTGTCTGTCCTTCCATCTCTACATACGTCAGTTCATCTATTTGTCTGTATATCTCTCTGGTTGTCTCTGTCTGTCTGTCTTTCTTTCTGTCCAGCTTTCAATCCATTCATCCACTCTTTCATCCATCAGGCCATCCATCCATCAATCCACCTATCTATGTATCTATCTGTTTTTCTGTCTGGCTATCCGTCCAGCCATCCATATGTCCATCCATCCATCTGCTTGTCTGTCTGTCCTTCTGTCTTTCTGTCTGTCCATCCATCAATCCATCCATCCATCTTTCTGTCTATTTCTCTGATTGTCTCTCTGTGTTTTTGTTCATCCACCCGTCCATCCATCCATCAGGTCATCTCTCCATCCTTCCACCCATCTATACTGTATGTCTGTCTTTTTGACATCCATCCATCCATCCACCCACCCATCTGTCTATCTGTCTGTTTATCTCTCTAATTGTCTCTGTCTTTTTATCCATCCATCAATTGAAATAAAATGAATTCCCACTTAAAAATAAACATTACATTGAGAAATGGTTGTGTTTAAGTCACATTCATGCAGCATTCATGCAGAGTTGTTGCTATAGCACTGATAATGTATTAGAATAAGTGCATTCATCATTTGAACAACACCTTCTGATAAATCTGATAAAGCAGATTCAAGGTTTCCAATAGTGATGAAGCTTTTGGAACCCTAGCCAATCAAGTCCACTCTATTTCCTAACAAAATTGTACCGTGCTGAAGTCCATGTTATATCTTTACTCTAGGAAGCACCTGAAGGCCTTATAAAAGACTAGCTCTTGTAGTTATTCATTCCTTCATCTTACATTTGGATTACACCCTTATCCAGAGCATTTATCTCATCTACACAGCTGAGGGCAAAGGGGCTTGCTCAAGAGCCCACCAGTGGCAGCCTTGTGATTTGAACTCATGACCTTCTAACCACTAGGCCAGCATCTTAATCACTGAGCAACCATGGCCCTTATGGCCCTTATGGCCCTTATGCCACTTATGCAGATTGAGGGCAAACGTGCAGGGTCTCAAGCACCCACCGTGGTTTATCTATAACACTGTGTGTATTGCACTGGCCCTTTTTTTCTTACAGTTGATTTTTTTTCCTCTACTGGTCACCTGCAAGCTATATTTATTTCAATTGCAGGGCTTTCTGAAGTGTTCTGCAGAGCAAAAATGGACTTTTCTTTCAATTTTCTTCTTGACCTTCCAACCATTTGTTTTGGGTCCATAACATTTCCATAAAACCCAGTTCCATAAAGCTGAGAGCAGATTGTGAATCTAAAACCCTAAAATCCATGTACAGTAGTAGGTTATAATTAAACTAATTAACAGACTCTTACAATATAGTAGAATTTATGCTAATGTTTCTTTAAAAAAAATTAAAGGCTCAATAAATAAGGCCAGGCATTGGGCAATTAGTTTATGAAGAGTTTATGAATTTTTTATTAGTCTCTCATTTAGGATGAGGCAGAAGAATTTGGTAACCCTGTTGGTAAACCACCTTGTGCTACATCAATATCAGTTAGACGGTAGTTATTATTAAATCAAATACATGTTGCATGTAATCATGTGTGTTTCATTATGTGTATATGTATGTTTAACATGTTTAAAATGTGCTACATGTGAAAAATTAACGTGAAAATAAATCCATCATGTGAAAAGAAATGTGTGGAAAAAAACACGTCTTAACATCATGCGTGTCCAAAAAAGTGTCCAAAAAACACAAACTCATTAATGTGTAACTTTTTTGTAAGAGTCTTTTTTGCATTCATTACACACTTACCCTCAATCTTAGAATCTTAAGAAAGTGCTACGCTTTCATTAGAAAACTTTCGTGATTTATGTGCATATTCTTTCATTAAAAAATCTTCCTTCATCTATGCATTTCTCTCTGAAATTCAGTCCAAGTGACTTCTCTCTCTCTTTCTCCTTCCTTTCCTCTCTCTCAGTACTCGCGCTCGTACCAGCCGAGTGTCAGTGTAGGGATTTGGAGCTCGACTGCAACGGCGCTCACTTTAAAGACATCCCTATGGTATCCACGAATGTCACCATGATGTGAGTTCCTCTTCATCATGCTCATCAGGTTCGCTTGAATACACACACACACACACACACACACACACCACGCATCGTCACACGCTTTCAGTGCTCGGGTGGCAGAAAGGATGTTAGATCACTGCATGAGAGATCAAGGCATTGCCGGCTGCTAAATAAGTGTTTACTAGCAGATGCTTGCTACAGAGCGAACAGGGAATCTGTCAGGGTTTGGTACATATTCAGCGTGATTTTATGCTATGGCTGTCAGATATGCCGCACAGCACACACACGGGAACCAGGAGCTGTAAGGCAGCAATGCAGCAACATTACCAGCTTGCACCATTAGCATATAGCTATATTAAAAGTTGCAACATTTAAAGGATTTTCTAACCTAATTATCTGCAGCATGTGTGATTTACAAATACAAGAATTATGACTCATGGTTCCCTGTAGTGGAAAAAGAACTCCAAACACACTCATAAAGAAAGGTAGAAAGGGCACTTGTTGCATCATCTTTGCTATATTTTCTTTACATGCACTCTAGACATTTATTAGGAACACTGGAACAAACCTGATTAGGAACAAACCCCATGTGTTTTTCTACGACATGTTAGTGAAGTGAAGTGAAATGAAGTGACTGTGTGGCCAAGTGCGGTGACCCATACTCGGAATTTGTGCTCTGCATTTAACCCATCCAAGTGCACACACACACACAGTAGTGAACACACANCAGAGAGCGCTGGTCATTCACTCCCCCCACCTACAATCCCTGCCGGACCCGAGACTCGAGCCCACGACCTTCAGGTTGACCTTCAGGTTACAAGTCTGACTCTCAGACCATTAGGCCACGACTGCCCCCAAGGCATTCTGAGATGCTTTTCTGCTCACCACGGTTGTAAAACGTACGGTAAAAAGATACCGTAGCCTTCCTGTCAGTCCAAACCAGTCTGGCCGTTCTCCTCTGACCTCTCTCATTAACAAGGCATTTCCGTCTACCATGCACTGGATGTTTTTTGTTTCTTGCACCATTCTGTGTAAACTCTGTAGACTGTTGTATGTGAAAATCCGACGAGATCTAGTACCATTATGCTATGCTATGGTCAAAGTCACTGAGATCGCATTGTTTCCCCATTCTGATGTTTGATGTGAATATTAACTGAAGCTCTTGACCTGTATCGGATGTTGATGACCTGTACAATAACTTTATTCATTGTACTGCTGGCAAGTGATTGGCTGACCGGGTATGAAAGAGCAGCTGTAAGGGTACTTCTATTAAAGTGAGTGCACAGTATGTACTTTGCTATGCTCTATGAACATAAGAAACATAATTAAATTAACCACAGAACAAACACATTGCTGTGGAATGTGTAGGAACAGCATTAGGCTAAAATTATATAACAAAGCTGATCAAATATGCGTCCTGTAGTTACTGCATTTAACAAACCACACTTCAAAGAGCCAAATTTGATGCATTTATGGCATTTATTATGCCTCTTTTACTTAATAACTGATTTTGTGCTGTAATTGGAGTGGAATTTGTCAACAAAACTGCTCACAGATGCTGTGTTTTGCATCTGAAAACAGGATGTTGTTTACCTCTGTTCTCTCAGGCTTTACATTTTTGGCATTTTCTAATCATTCCTGTGTTTATTTATTTATGTTTCGGCAGGGCAGCCAGGGAATGAAATTCCCAAAAGTCAGTGGAAAATTAGACAACTTCGTTATGCAAAATTAGGTTAATGATATTCTGCACACAAAGTAATCATCCTTCTGATACTCATTTGGTCTCGGTTGCTGCTGCTGAGTGTAAAAGCCTTCCCATAAACTCCATATCCGATAAAATGACTGGCTTCCCTGAGCCGATTCTTCAACACACAACTGAACTGAACCAAAAATTCCTTTGGAACCGGTTTCACACACCACCACTTTAACCTGTACTTTACATAAGGAATAAAACACCACGGGGCATGGAGAGGTGTAACGCACCCCAATGCAAAATGTTATTTTCCTATAACAGGATGCACTGAAGTGTTTAATTTCTCACAGCAATTTGCCAACAATTATGATTTAAAAAAAAAAAGTCATGTGATGCTTATTATCCCTTTATTGTTACATTTAGTGTTGTTGAATGTCTAGAAAACGAGTCTGTTCCTGTTCTCACTTATGTTATAGCAGCTGTAAAGTGCTGACACTGGAGCTTTAATATAATATTAATCTATAATATAATATAAAGCTGTGATTTGTGGTCAGAACTATTGTCCAGACCATGTTGTTGTAGAAAATGAATCAACCCTTTCAATGGTGCTGTGGTATAAAACAAAATCTTTTTATTTTTTATATTATTTTCTCCTTTCATTATGGCTGTGATGCTTATAATACTTCTATTGTTATGCTGTATATAAGCAATTTGATGGCCTGATAATAAATCGACTTCACTTGATGTAATGTGCTATTGCCTCCTGAAAAAGGCTGAGTACTTAATTGATGCCCAATTTTTCCCCTATTGTGACAATCTGGCTTTGTTCATTAGTGTGCCATTGAAGCTTTAAATGAAAATGCACGGTGTGATTACGGGTTCACTCTCAGTCACTTTGCCTCGCATGCTCACAAGCCTTCAGAGGAATCTGATTTGCGCCCTTTGGGGTAAAACAACTGCATGCTATTCAATGGATTTTGTGAGCAAACAGAGATTTTGCGTGTGAAGTCATATAGCCGTTCTCGTTCACGTGTAAATGAAGCTGCCCCTTTATCTGTTCGCTGAAAATGAACTGGACAAGGGTGATTGGGTCTGAGCAAGCAGACTTTCCAGGATAATGTGTAATGTGATGGTGCTCCACAGGCTATTCAGACAGATTTTTAAATCTATCAGCTTCCTGTGTTCTTCTCTGATTGATGAGTTTGAACGAAAAAAAGAGGAATAAAGATTTGAATGTTAAAAGCTATTGAATTCTAACCTTATTGCAATCCACAGTAGTTTTATTTCAGTGTTCAGAGTAGAGAGGTAACCGAATAAAAAAAAAAGTCACTTAAGTGGGAGGTTTTTACTTTCATGCAGTTTGAGACATGAAGCTTATGGGAGAAAAAAAAGACCATGTGATATGATGCATTTAAAGCGTTTATTTATGACATGTTGAGAGTGCCAGCATTTCTTTGTTTGTTTTTTTTTCAGTGTTTTCTAAGGCTTCTGTGGAGAAGGTTCGTGAGTGATAAAAAATAAATAAATAAATAAACACCCCTAGATCAGAGATACACATTTCAAAATGTACGTTTTCAGAAAAACCGAGCACCTCAAATCAAATAGTTTTTTCAGTGTTCACAAATTCAGATACAGAGATTCTAATAACTCATTTTAGTGCTGGGATTCGACCAGTTTCCTCTGAAAATGACTGTTTTTTCACATCTGACTAATCAGACACAACAGTCTCCAGGTGAAATGAGAAAAACACTGATTCCATGGTTTAGTTGTGTAAGTTGAGAAGGAAAAATGAACAGACTAACTACATTTCTTCCAAACCCCCCCCCTCACTCTCTCTCTCTCTCGCTCTCTCTCTCTCTCATTCACTCACTCACTCCGGTCTCTCTCTGTGTCTCTCGCCCCAGGTCTTTGCAAAGGAACCGGTTGAGGAAACTGAACGCTGACATGTTCATTAAGTACCACGATCTCCAGAAGCTGTAAGGACCTGCATTTTCCTGTCTCATTTCACTGTACCTCAGTATTATCACATCACTTCATATTAAGGATTTAAAAGAAAGCAATTGGGGGGGAGACAAATAAGCTTCGCCATTCGATTGGGATAAAAGTAATGGCAACTATGGAATAATTAGTGTGTGTCTGTGGTAGCCATTGCAATGGCTGAGCTGCATTACTAGAAAATGTAGGCACCTTCTTACTGTTTAGTCGCCATTTTGTCGTTTTCACACTGTGGGTTTTGATGTTTTGTAGGATCACTAGCTGTAAATCAGCTATGCCATGAATGTGCTTAATAATATTCGACAGTTGATTGGCCTTTATCTATATAAAGATTTGAGTAGAGAGATCAGCAAAACCTTTGTAAAGAAAACATTTACACCCAACTAAAAGCTTCTAAACGATTGATAAATGAGGTCCATTGTGTGTTTTCTTGGTCTAATGAGACACTTGGAGCTAGAATAATTCCTCCCCATGGGGTATAAACACCATTACGAAGCTCATTGTAAATGTTCTGCTTGCATAGTTACAAACAGCCTCAAAGATACAAAAACCAAATCGTATACAATGTCTCATAAAATGCTCCACAGTTTGAATTCCTTTTTTGAGATTTTTTTCAATTCAGCATGCTCCATAGGTTTTATTCCTTATACAGCTCCAACATAGACTTTTATTTGGGAAAGGGGTATTTTGCTGTAATGGTGCTGATCTTGCTGTTCTGTAGTGAGAGCAGGGAGCAGGTGGAGGAAAACCTGGAGAGGTGGAGGTTTGCGCTGGAGAGAAGAGGAATGA
>CM074951.1:3758505-3775891 GCA_037577455.1 Pangasius macronema
CTCTTCTACCGGCAGAAAGATACTTTATCCCAGCGCTAAGTGATCTCTTCTTGTGTGTAAACAGCATCGTACCTCTCCACAGTCTGTTAAAAGTGTACAGCAAAATTGCAAATAATGCAGGATAGTTGCTTGTTTTATGTAATAATGTAATTAAATGATTTTTTTTACTCTTTGACCCAACCCCCCACCCCACCCCTTTTCCCACCCATGAACACAAAGCAGTGGTTCAACTAGAATTAGCAAGTATTGTCATTACATCACGTTCAAGCGCACAATGTAACACTATACACATGCAAAATCCAGCTCATAAGGCTTCATAAAAATGCAGTTACTGACCTTATTTTCTTCTTAATAAGCTCTTATGAGCACTAAGCTCATAAGATATTAGCAGAGTGTGGAGTGAAGGAGTTTGAGGGAGTGTCTATAAAATGACTGACAGGATAGCCACGTAAACCCAAACATGCTTTCCGGACCGTAAAGCAGTTTTCTGAAGAGGTTTTCTCAGCCTTGTAATACTTTTCTCCTGAGGTCACGGCTTAAACCATCATTTTTTATCATGTTCTACATATTTTCGCAACTTATTGGCATTATTAATAAGAAAACAAAATTGATTATTGGACCTTTAAGTTAATCTAATATCAGATAGTTTTACTTGAGGGGATACTTAAGCCATTAAGTCTTTGACTGGTTTATTTAAAGCCTTTTTCTACCAGCAATACCATCGCCTCTCTGTTAAGATGTTGGACTCCTGATTGGAAGGTTGAGAGTTCAGATCCCAGCACTGCCAAGCTGCCACTGCTGGGCCCTTGAGCAAGGCCCTTAACCCTCAACTGCTCAGTTGTATAAATGAGATAATTGTAAGTCGCTCTTGATAAGGGCGTCTGCCGAATGCCATAAATGTAATTGTAAAACAGTCACGGAGTAATGAAGAGCCATTTGTCCTACACCAAACAGGCTCCATATGACTCTATCAATCCATTTTATTTTTAGAAAAGAGGATAAACTGCAATTGGCATGAAATCTGGTACTTTGTAAACCTGTGTCAAAATGAGAAAGCCTGAACATCCTGATTATACTTAAAACCAGCACACTGGTTATCTCCTTCCTAAAGAAATAAGTCATCAGTCTATACGGTGTCTGACCAATAGAATGAAGTGTACTAAGACTTTTATTCAATTTATCTGCAGCTGAACATTAGTTTATCAGGAAGATCTACATAGAGTTGGTTAAGCACAGGAAGCTAAACCTCTTATAGTAGATACACAACTGTATACTCTACATGATTCATTCTGTATACATACAGACTGGCGAGACATGTATGTTTTTAGATGATATAAACCTGTGTGAGTTTTTTTTAAATGTCTTTCTTAACGTTATTTATGTTTGGTGTAAATATATATGCTCGATAAATATATATGCTCCTATTTTTCCTAAAAAAAAAAAAACATCCTATTCTGCATTCAGTTATTGGTGCTGATCGACAGAATAGATAATATGCTATAAAATGAACAACCTTACATTAGGGCTCTTCAGAGGCTCATAAAAATGCTGATGTGGCCCATGCAGAATTTGCATTTGACACCTCTGTCTTAGAGTCGAACATCACTGCTAATCAGTACAGAGTTCCTCTGACTATCACCTTGATCTCATGATGAAACATTTCTGTCTTGATGGGAGTGGTTTTATGGCATTCAATGTCATCATCTATTATGCAAAGATTCTGTCTAATTATTCTCTGACCTTGCCAGTGTTTCTCTAAGCCAAGCGTTAAAGTAAATGTTAAACTCTTCCTGGATTTCTGTAATAGCAGGCTCATTATTCTTAATGTTTAGCTCCTTACCTCTTTTAGGCTTAATTATGGCTACAGTTTGCAAACACAGAGCAAAATATCTCAGAATCTATCATACTTGAGTCTTTTAAAACATCTTTAGAAAGATCCTAACTACAAGGGCTATTCTTAAAGGAGAAATTATAAAGCTGAAATTACTTAAAAGTGCAACAGTCAATCTTCCTGTCAGTCATTTATAGACACTACACTGATGTCCGGTGATTTTTAGGACCCCCGCCTCGAAACATTTGTACCCACCCTTAGTAAATTTCCAGTTTTGGTGGATTTCATTAGACACCTGATCTTGAAAAAAAAAAAAAAAAGACTAATCTTACCTATTGCACCTTTAACATCGAGGAAGCCATAACTAGTTTATACATTTGGAAGAATTTATCATTATCATTGTTATACCAGCCGTATAATGGGACTAGTTCACGGGTTTCAGCTCTTCTCTAACAGGGAAGTCTCAGTTATTTTACTGGACAGCACCAATGGTGGATTGCAGTTACAAGTGTCATTTATTTATATGTACAGTTCTTAACCCATCAACCCCCAGACAATAAGGCATTTAAGATCGAGACGGTGATGACACGAGGTCTGAAGTCTTTCTCACGTCGGCAGTCAGCAGCTAGGTTAGCTAAATCATAGATTTTCATCAGGCTAAGAGCCGTGCAGACTTGACATCGAACTACATAGTAACCAAACTATAAACTTAAAGGAATTTGACGTCGAACAAAGTTTTGTATCATTGGATTTAATCTTTTGCAGCTTTTGGCTTAGCTCTCTAAAGTTAGATTATAAAGTCTTTTTTAAGCAGTGCACAAACTCAGTCCGCTAGGCACCAGTAGTGTTGATAAATCTCATGATAGAAAGTGAAGCGTGTTAGGCTGGGGTTATTACCCAAGTCCAAAAAAACCATGTGTTGTTATGAGATAACAGAAGTTGTTTTCTCAAGATCACAGCCTATTTTTCTCATATGTCGAAATGCATAATTGGTTATACATGCTATACGTTAGCGAGCACCTTAGCTTTCTCCACATAAATATGTGTAGTCATGCATCAATTAGAACTCCAGCCTGTGCATAATTCAGAGCCACACTTCCCAACAGAAGTGAAATGAGTAACTGATTTGGCGAAATGGCCTCTATCACTCTGATCCAGTGTGCTTGTTTCTCTTTTCCTGAACACAGCTATTTTAAAAAGTTCCAGTATTGTGGCTACGCTCCTCACGTACGCAGCTGCAAGCCCAACACCGATGGCATCTCATCATTCGAGGACCTGCTGGCCAACATCGTGCTGCGTGTCTTTGTCTGGGTCGTCTCTGCCACCACCTGCATTGGCAACATCTTCGTCATCTGCATGCGCTCGTACATCCGCTCGGAGAACAAGCTCCATGCCATGTGCATCATTTCCCTTTGCTGTAAGTCTTTCAGTCTTTCATTTCTGTACCAGAGGCTAAAAGTGCGTGATAAACGTTTTAGACCGAGGCAAAACTTTGTATAACTTTAATAACAAGTACCATTAGATCGGAATGCCTCAGATATTCCACCCATAGCTTCCCCTTTCTGGCCACAAGCTTCAGAATCATGAAGGTTGCAATCTGTTTGGCTGTCTGCATTTCCATGTGTGTGTACTTTCGAACTCCAGTTTCAAGCATGAAAACTAATTTTTGAATACTGTGACACAATTCAGACAATATATCTTCAGAGGAAGATATAGTAACTGTATTGAAAAAGGGCTAATGCATGCTGTTTAGGCACATGTCAAACACATTGGTAGTGCAGGGCAGACAAATAACAGAAGTCGATATACATAAAGCAAAGGTAGGTAACAAAAGGCAGTCAGAATACAAGTCTCTGTAATCAACAATGTTAAACAATGTCAAGATTTCGTGATGCAAGGGTCCTAGATGAGCCACAGCTGATTAGAAGCATGTTTTTTTTTTATGAGACTCATTTTTTTTCCCCAGAAAGGAGATGTTTAGCACCTTCATCATTATGTGTCTCAATTTGGTTTTGTAGTTCTGAAGCTCTAAACTGTATTCGGGTGTATTTTTTTTCTCAGAGAGAGAGAAGACTATGTTAGTCCAACTTTTGGACTCCCAAATGTATTTACAGGATGTAGAGTCGCACGTGTAGTGTCTTTCTCCCGCTGACACACTTTGCCTCGTAATTTTTGCTTCAGAAATGAGTCATGTTTCCTCTCATCAGCCATTTTGCCTATTCTTATGCTTATATAGTTTTGGATTGGCCACTTTTCGATGAAAAAAAAAGTCTCTATTATTCATCATTCTTTCAGCTCTTTCTGCCCCATTTCTTGGGCTCATCCTGATTGACAGTGAAATGAAAAATTGCCGTTTGGTTACATCTCTTTGATATGTTCTAAATATCAGGATATCAAAGTTTCAGCTGTGGCCCGGTCATCTGTATGCCAGAGAGAGAGAGAGAGAGAGAGAGAGAGAGAGAGAGAGAGAGAGAGAGAGAGAGAAAGCGCTGCTGGATGAGGCAGGTTCAGATTTGATCAGGAGGTTTGCTGGAGTGTAAAGCAATTCCCAACAGTCTCCACTTTGATGTCTACATCATGCTCCGAAGGCAGTAATTGATTTTCTATATACATGGTTGAATAAGTGAGAGTCTTCCAAGCGGTGTGTTAGATTCAAGCTTGGTCAGACATGTCCCAGGGATCGAGAAGAATGGCAGCTCAGAAATCAAAAGGGTGGAGATTGGCAGCTTGAAAATCAAGCACGATTGAATAACTGTTACTTACTTACAAACCTCATTTGGGTTTTAACGTTATGTCTTACTGGGAAAACTTGGCTGTCAGGATGCCTGAGTGTCCAGGAACTGCTTTGAAAGGCAGATCAAACTGAACTGAAATGCAAATGGGCTTAGGTGATGTCTTCCTAAAGGGCTCAGAGTTGCGCATGAATGAAGCTGGTGATGAAGCTGCCCGTGTTTCTGTGTATTTGGGGGATAAATGAAGTATTATGTTACAGTTGATAAGGAAAAATGGTAGCTTATTATTCAGTTTCTAATTGTGTTTATTCTTAAGGTCACTAGAGTGTTTTTTTTTGTTCTTTGCTGTTTTTTTTTCTGGTGTCGCAATATATGAAGTAATGGTTTCAATGGTTTCTTTAATATTTGATTTACAAAATAAAGGCGGCTTTTAAAAGTCTGTCTGTTTATTCCTCCATCTCCCTCATTCTCTCTCCCATCATCTATCTTTCTTTCTTTCTTAGTCTCTCTCTCTGCCAGTCGCTCCTGCTGGCTCTATATCTCTCTCTCTCTGTCTCCATCTCTTTTACATTTTATCTCTCTGTATCTCTCTCTCCTTCAGTCTCTCCCTCCATCTTTCTCTCTTAGAGAGAGAAGAAGGGTAGAGAGAGGAAAAGAGAGACAAAAATGTAGAGATAGGGAAAGATAGTTAATTTGTCACTAGATAAATTTTGTCTCTCTATTTCTCTCTCTTTTTTACTTCTGGTAATTTCATTACAGACTCAAAATTAACCCTTGGTAAAATTTAAAAGAGAAACATGCTTTTGATGGTCAGTGAAAATATACGCATAATTCTTATGTGCTGTGTAAAATAGAGTGCTGTGGAACGCAACTGAAGTACTAACAGAGCCAAACCGTCTGCGTTCCTGACGTCCACGACTACCAAACTACCCTCAGATGGACAAACAGTAGCCCCGCATGCTGGACTTCAAGGCGCCGCTCATATTCCGCCATGCACAGGCCTGGATGGACAGCTTGCCCTGTCAGGTGGTAGGCTCTCTGGCCATGCTGTCCACCGAGGTCTCTGTTCTGCTCCTCACCTACCTCACATTGGAAAAGTACATCTGCATCGTCTACCCATTCCGCTACCTGACGCCCGGGCGCAGACGCACTGTCACCATCCTGGTGGCCATCTGGATCCTAGGCTTCGTCATTGCTTTCTTGCCTCTGGTGTGTAAAGGAGAGTTCAGGAACTTTTACGGGACCAATGGGGTTTGTTTTCCTCTACACTCTGAGCAGCCAGAGACTGCAGGCGCTCAGATCTACTCCATCGTCATCTTTCTGGGTGAGTCTTTATCCATGAAAGAAAGTTCAAGTTTGAATCAAAAATTTTTTTTGGAAAGGTCATGACCCAAAAAGATTCCTATGAGAGCTTAACAAAAAAATAAAACTAAATAAAAGTTTAACATAGCAAGCCTGACTCCCTAACATAACCACAGACATAAACGACCATAAACAAGGTTATTTAACAAATAAAAAACATATCATAGCTGACATGGTGAACTTTTCTTCGGAGGAAGGAGTCTCCAGTGTCAGCGCTTTGTACCAGTCAGAGGTGTATATTCTGTTCCTTGCTTAATCAGACCACTTGTTTTTAATCTGTTCATTTTTAATCTGTTCGTATGGTTTATTTCAAATGTTTCATAAGCCATTCTTACTTTTTTACACTATTATTCTTAGAAGAATAGTGTTTCTAAGAATATATCCGGTCAACAAGGTGTTCATAAGATATTTATGTTGGTAAGACCTCAATTTATTTGGTGTGATAGAGGTGAGATTGAACCTTGAGGAGACGACTCTTTTGACTACGTACCGCACAGTAGTAGAGACGTGACCGAAATAGACAAAATGAGACCTTGTACATACCACCTGATATAGTCTATATCTCTATATCAATGATGTCTACTTGAGATATCCTTCATATTAGTGGTGCTTGTGTAGCAAAGCATCACTACTGTTATTTCACATAGTATTATTATTATTTATTTATTTAAAATAAACAGTTATTATTATTATTTTGGACAAAACTTTGGCGCGTAATTCATCCCACACCATTTGTACTACGGACATGAATGAGTGCTCAAATCAATCGGCTTACTGAGGAGAGGTGTGCTATGACATTTTATAAGACAGCAGACTAAGTTGACAAAATGTTTTAGGGAGTCTTTTGCTGGAAATGTCTGGAAAATGGCATCATTTTGGCCCAATAGACAATAATGGGAAGTTTTGGACCTCTCCTAACTCCACCACCACCAGTGACACAGACATGAATGAACAATGTCCAAGTGTTCAGCTTGGTCCAGAGAATCAGGAAAATGTGGGTATTGATCCTGTGTACATGTCGTGTAGAATTTCCCGCCAGGAAAGCGTTATGTGCGACTGTATTTTACTCAGATCGTTTTTTGATTTGTCTCTGTGGCAAATCTAACTGATAGAAGTCGACCAAATAAGTTATGCTACAACAAACGCATACACACATGTAGCTCCCCCTACTGACCAGCATGTGCTGCTGCATGTTGGTGTCGAATTTTGCACGGGCAGGCACCACTCGCGTTTTCTTCAGAAAATGTCAATTCTGGTTTTGTATCTGTAAGCCTTGTGTTTACTTCCTTGTTTCCTGGTCTTCCTTGTTCCTCATGTTAAATTTGTTTAGTATTAGTTTCTACCTCTAATGGCCGGAGATTTGTGATTGGTGGACTACTTCTCAACCCAGCATTGACACTTTAATGTGTTGGACTTTGACAATGATGAGCTGGAAATTATATTTAGTCATTTGTATTTTAAATTAAATTCAGTGTTCTATTTGCTTCTCTAAAGGCCTGAACCTCGTGGCATTCCTCATCATTGTGTTGTCTTATGGAAGCATGTTTTACAACATCCAGAGAACTGGGACTCAAACAACCAAATACAGCAACCACATCAAGAAAGAGCTAACCGTGGCCAAACGCTTCTTCTCCATCGTCATCACTGATTCCTTGTGCTGGATACCAATTTTCATCCTCAAGATCTTATCACTCATGGAGGTTGAAATCCCAGGTGAGTGCTTTCCCCCAGGACTTATCTGTTTGTCTTTGAGTGTATACACATGGGCTTGAGATGAAAATGTCTGCTGCATCTGATCACAAAACAGCTTAGCTGCAAGTGCTTGCTTTGAATTATCTTGAATTAGACAAGATATAAAGTGCAAGTGGCAGTGGTGAATGAGTTCTGCTAATGACTAAATGCTTATGAGTTCATTCCAATTTGTGACCAAGAGCCACTGTTCGGCCCTTAGAGATGATTAGATTGGATTGGATTGAATTGTGACTCACTTGTAAGTGGACTGCCAAGTGAATACATTTAGATTGGGGATGTATCAATACCTTTTTTTTTTAGACCAAGTACAAGTACATGATTTGTGAGACTTCTGTACCAATACAGATACCAGAATAAGTAACTTACTTACTATTAATCAGTAAGTAATCATTATGGAACATTTTGTTTGACTCTGTTTATGTTGGTTGGACTTTTTATGAGTACAAGTAAATTAGCACAGGATCAGACTGATAGCAGTATCAGTATCGATGCATCTCTAGTTTAAGAGTAAGAGTAAGAGTAAGATATTCCTTTATTTGTCCTGCAGTGGGGAAATTGCATTTAGCAACAGCAGGGGTAATAAATGAAAATCCTTTAAAGCCCATAAAGCTTTCTTTCATTTCTTCACACAGGAACTATCAGTTCATGGGTGGTTATCTTCATCCTGCCCATAAACAGTGCTCTAAACCCCATTCTCTACACTCTGACCACACGGCCCTTCAAGGAGACCCTGCTGCAGGTCTGGACCAACTATAGGCAGCGGCGGCCATTGCTCAGCAGCCACCCAGCCCATCATCCTTCCTTTACCTGGCAGGAAATGTGGCCTCTTCATGAAAACAGCCAGAATGTAGTGTCTCCAGAGTACCTGGCACATCCCTCTGAGATGTCCTGCACCTCAAGGACTTCCTAGCTGCTACCTATGGACAAGCGAAACGGGACACAAGATGTTACACAGGGATCCTGCTCAGCCTTGGGCCCATTCCTGGACAAACACATGTGTTTGTGTGTTTATTAACGCATACATCCGTGATTGTACATTCATACTACCGAGTGACAGAGCAGCAGGCCTCCATTCATTTCCTATGGAAGTGCGTGTGACTCGGAGCTGTGGTTGGAGTGTGAAATGAAATAGAGCCTTCCTCAGTTTTATGCAGCGTCATGTACGATGTTTCCACAGTATTGGATCTACGGTCTCCCAGGTTCTACTTTCCCAAAGTAATACCTGCTTTGCACTTGCCTCCTATGAAATTCAAAGTCAAACAAGCTTGGCAGAGATTACAGAAAAATGGAAGAAGTTCCTGTTCAATTTTGTTGCTTAATATATCACGAGTTTTATACGGAACACAGGACTTATAACGAATAAAACACGACTTATAACGATTGAAACACTACTTATAGACCATTTGGTCCATTTCTGTAGTGAGAATTCACATTTTTGTGTAGTGGGGTTTTTGTCCTTCCTATTTCCTATAAATAAAAATAAGGTTCTTTTTCCATTCCACATCATCAAAAAATAGGTCGATGTGGATTTTATTACTTTTGTGCAACCAAGAAAAACAGCACCACCAATGGCTGTAAGAAAAATTACACCTATGAAATAGAGGCTGGGGCTGATTTTTCTAGCCCATACTGTAGATTCATGCACCCAGTCATGTCACGTGATTACACCTCTTATATTTGGTGACCAGTTTATTTAAGCCCAATTTGCTATCACATCCATAACACGTCATCAAGAGTGATTGAGAAGGAGAGAATTGAGAATAAACATGAATGATGTGAATTACTTTCTCAGTAAAAAGAATTACTTTTTTTCTTTTAAAAAGGCGTTTACTCTTCGACCTTTATTTAAGTGATTCAGATACAACAGGTTAATTTCAGGTACCCTGTTTGTTCTCTGACCAAACACAACCTTGACTTTAACAAACAATCTGGCTAATTGCTTTTCTGTTTGTTATTCAGAAGATTCACTGCATAATTATGTTCTTGAAACAATTAGGAAGTACAAACACTGCTAGCTGCCTGTCTTACAAAGAATGTGTTCCCGTGTGTATGCCAACAATGACACCTCATACTAAAAGGCTTAATTTTAATGGTTTTATAATAATAAAGGTGAGTTGCTGATAAGTCGTAGAATATTTTGTTTAGCCATCACTGGTAATGACCTTTAAAATGAAAGAAAACTGAGCATAGAAAGTCAGGAAGGTTTAATAAATCAATCTAGTAAAACGTCTTGAAAGGACCTGGATTTTTTTTTTATAATGAAATGTTACGATCCCTGTAGTACTGTAGGTGTTTAATATGAAATCTTTCTAAACAAATTCCATTTAAAGCAACATAAAGTCAGCAAATAAAGAAAGTAGAATGTAAAACAGATGGATAGCACCTTTTTCCCCTTGAGCCCCACTTCTCAGTTTTTTAAGAGCCTCAAACTAAATTAAGTCAAGGGGCTGTCTAACTTGACAGGTTAGTATGTAGTGAATTTTTAGAATAATCCCATAACAGCCAGTTGAGCATCAACAACATATAGTCATCTAACATACAGTTTAGCAGCTCGTTTTGAGTAGTTTTAGATGTACAACTGTGTTTGACACAGCAGATTTGTTCCTTTGCACACACTCCTCGATTATATGGTTCAAACGTCCAATTTCGTTTTAAAGGTCGGGTTGATGTAGAGTTTTTGGTGTGTTTTCTGATGAAAGTAGTTCATAAAATTCAATGGAACTGAAAAAGGGAGATCTGAGCTTTTACATTGAATACTAGGTCACCGTGGTGCACACGCATTTCTAATATACTCCATAATCCCTTTCCCTCCCCCAATCTTTGCAATATAATATAGGGTGTCCCAAAAGTCTCTAAAAGTAAGGCTATGTCTGCCAGCATCATGTTGGTCGTGCCTTCGTCTGTGGTTGTTCATGGACGTCCACTTATCAGTTGGTCCCCAACACTTCCAGTGTTTTTGAATTTGTTAATAAGTTTAAGTGTGTGATGTGCTTGCCATGTTTCCTAGTAAAGTCCATCGCAAGTTTGCGACAGCTTCCAGAGCCAGCCATAAAAATTATTTCAGTACATTTTTCTTTTGTCAAAGACATTCTTAAAGGCTATCTGAAAAAATATAAACAAAGTATAAAAAATTTCGGAAGATATTTTGCTAAAAAGTTAATTTCCCCTATGTATGGAGACTTTTGGGACACACTGTCTGACTTACACTTTGTCCTGTCCGCTGCTCCTCCTCCACTGAAAATGTGCATAGAGCGAACATGGGGCAGCATGATGCCTGTCTCAATGGGCCTCTTTTAGTGCTTATTGCAGTTTTGACCACTAGGTGCAATAACTTTAAGGGGCAGTAAATGCGCTGTGCCACGATTGCACAACATTTAGAAAGGTGAGCATCTGTCAAATAGCAACATTTTTTAAGTCATTGGTCACTCAAAGGATGTCATAAGTATTTCAGCAGAAATCGGTATAATTTAAAGGTATGGTGTTGAGTGAATGAGGACTTATATATATATATTATATTTTATATGGACATATATACTATATATACCACCCCGAGACGTGGTTGACACTCGTCGGTGAAGGTTAACACATTTAATGAGTCTTACTGAGTCATACAGCTGACTGAGTTATATATTAATAGCCATTAATAATAGTAATAATTCAGCTCTGACATCTTGTTAATGCATTCTGCTAATTAATATCCTTACCCAAAGGTGGAAAGTATCCCTTAAAGACCTACTTCATTATTCATCTTTAAGCATATAATTCACTAACTACCATGAATAAATTGGTTTGATTTTGATCACGGTGTCTTAAAACAACTTGCTAGTGATGCGGCTTTGAATTATAACAACATACATCCCTAATGATAGTAAAGTCTTACCCATTTTATTGTCGGTGTCAGTGTAACAGAATTCAGGGTCTGTTTCTCGAACTGTTTTATTTACTGTATTGAAGAATTTTCGTTGATTTGAGTTTGTGTTGTTTAATGATTGAGAATGTCATTTGGCCAAATATTAATGTAGTGACTGATGAACTCCGTTCTTTACTGCAGTGTTTCATGCACTTGATTGGTGACATGTCTGATTCTCTATCATAGCTCTTACGATTTGGGTTTTATATCACATCACTTGTGTGAACAAGTGTGAACGATTTCAGCATCAGATCACTGTGATTAGAAACCTGATGTTGGATTTGTTTCCATTACAGTATTTAATTTATATAAATTAGAAGATATCAAGGTTGTAACACATGCTGAAATGCATTTTAATCAAATGGTGTGGTTATTTTGCAGCACTCACTAATGCAAAAGCTTTTAATGTTTAACACTGTTGCTTTAATGGTGCAAGGCTTTTCTTCCCCCCTCTATTACCGTGTCTCCTGTATAAATGTCATGGTATAATTATTGATAAAAACCATTAGTGCCACTCTGTTTGATCTTTTCATTTTATTTTATAATGAAGTGCAGAATTCATGACACATAATATATTTCTTACTTTTAGCATGGTCAAGGAGTAGACAATGAGACTTTTGTGCGTCTCTTTAGAGAACATTGTGTTGAAACGTTCATTCAAGTGACCTCAGATTTTCTGGATGCAAAAATAAATGTTTGATGTAAATGGACAAGTTTTTGGCAATTTCTTTCTCATGTGTTGTGACATTTTTGCTTGCCTCAATTTTAATTTCAGCATTGAAGCAGCACTGACATGTAAAGCTCCTTGCTATATGAGAGAGGATTATACAGATGACTGAAATGCTCTAATGCAAGTCACACAAGTCTAAGAAGATTATACGGCCGTCATATCCAGACCTGATTACTGTCCATTAAACAAAAGATTTAGATAAAGTCACATGGAGCACTGTAAGTAACTTTAGCTACAATTTGGATAAAGTAAGGTCAATAGTGGAAAAGGTAGAGAAAAATATATAAAATAATATTTGAAAAGTTTGTTGATATTTTACAACTATGAATTGATTTAAGTAAAGTAAACTTTATCTTGTTTTATCTATTTTACAGTAGGAGCAAGTATATAAAAAATCATTAAATCATTTTTTTATTATAGTGACTTAACCCTCTACTGCATGAATTATTTATTTATTTTTTTATGGATTTTTATTACTTGAATTAGTTCAAGAAAGAAAAATATATTTCAAAATTAAAAAAACAATTAGGGGGTTAGTTTGTAAATTGTTGCCATATGGCAACAATGTGCAGTAAAGGGTTAAATATATGAAGAGCATCTAAGCCTAATAGTTGGTTGGTATGCATACAAATTAGTATGTGTTTTTTTTTTTTTTTTAAGTACGGAATAAATCACTTGGGCTCATGCTTTTTTAGGAAAATAATCAATACTAAGTGGAGTCACTGTTACTCACTCTGAAGCTTATTATTTTCCACAAACATCATGTCCGGATCCGAAAGCTTTTTATTCCTCTTATATCACAGCAATTTGCCAACACTAATCACATCACAAAAGTACAACACTCAGTACTTTTTATCCATTTATAATTACATTTAATGTTGCAGAATGTCCACAAAACAAGTTAGCTCTTGTTTCACTTATGTTACAGCAGCTATAAACGTTCGTTCTCTTGCCAGTCTCTCTTTTTTATTAAAGCAACGTTAAGTCGAGATTTTGTCGAAATCGCGACTGACAATGTTTCGCGACTGTGTCCTCCGTAGAAGGTTTCTTCTACTTTTGAAGACCACTGTAACATTTACACATTGTTTTTAATCTGTTTATCAGTAATGGCTGCCATACAAGTCCCTGTGTAAGCTGTTGCTATAGAAATGATACCGTTTTAGAATGAGCACATTAATATAAACCTGTGATATGAAATGAATCAATACCTAATCATATTACATCTAAATATAATTAATAAATGAAAATATTTGAAAATGAGTACTTGGAGGGTTTAAATGGAAACCTACAGAGGAAAAAGTATGATTTTTTTCATGTAAATGTAACTGACTAACAAGATTAATTATAATTAAATAAAGTATAAATACTCTAAACTACTTATGTATGAGAATGGCACTTTGCTGCCTCCAGGAACTATATATACTACAATAATCAGAGTGTATTAACTATCATCATTGACTTATTATATTATTTCTTACTGATTTACTATTCAGCCCTGAAATAGGAGTAGACTACTCTCCATCTCTGGGTAAGGAGACGCTCCTTTGGTCCCAAAGCAGCTGCGATGAATTTATAAGAGAGTCAAGGATAAGAAAGTATTTAAATTTCCTTCAGTTTTATACAGTTTAAAATCTCATGAGTGCTTCTTTCTCATAAGACACTGACTTTCATTCTCTGAGTACATAAGTAATATTATTAAAGACTTGATTTGGTGTAGATTTCCATAATGTTGCACAGTCCTGCTTTGAGTAGGTTAAATACAGTAGATGAATTACAATATCCTGATTACAGTTTAAACGAAGCAACTTTGAATGGATCCTCAGATGCATTTTTTTTTCAACCTTCTCTATGAACTGCATCTGGAGCGTACGTGTGTATAGCAGGTTGGGGTGTGGTTTATTCTAATTGGGCGTGGTTTAGCAGATGGGGGCGGGGTTTGTTGTGGGTCTGCATTCAGAGGGAGGATTAATGACTGATGTGGCACACCTGAGCCCTATATTTATGTGACCTCTTTCTCTTTTACCTTTTCTTCCTGAGCAGTGAGCTGAGAGAGAGAGAGAGAGAGAGAGAGAGAGAGAGAGAGTGAGTGTGTGTGTATGTATGTGTAAATATAATATATTATATATAATTATAGTTATAGTTATTCCAGCAGTATGCTTGTATACAGTAGAAAGAAATAGTCTTCTCCAAGGCTTTGCTGTAGTATATTATAGGAAACTGACAACAGTGAGGAACAAAATAATCACTGAGCAACATACACAGTCTGAATTAGAAAAGGTACAGTGCAAAGGGATCGAGTAGAATACGTATGATTCAAGAAACACACCACAACAGCTGTAATGATGTAACAGTGATGAACATACATTACATACAATAAACAGCAACACAAAGGCTGGGAAAATGTGTGTTGGGATTACGGTGTGAAATTTACATATGCGTCAAAATATATGTATATGTATATTTCAAATTAGGTTGACATATTTTTTGTAAAATAACAGCAGGTAGCATTGTCACTTCACAGCTTTAGATTAGTGTCCTGAGTTAAGGGCTACTGTCTGTGTGGGTTTGTGATGGGTTTTTCTGGATTCCTCTCATTGTCTAAAAGCATGCAGGTAGGCTGACTGGCTATGGGAAATTGCCCCTAGATGTGAATGTGTCACACACACACACACACACACTTACACACACACGTACCACGTGATGGTAACCTGACCACAGAATAGGCCCCACTTAAGACTTTCTCTGCTTTGCGCCCAGTGTTCCTGGGATAGGCTCCTGATCCACCACCACCCTTGACCAGGATGAAGGGCTTACTGAAGATGAATGTATAAATATTTCCAATTAGGTCAACAATTCAGAAAGCAAGAAAAACAAAGACAGACAGCTGACTTGTTTTGTAATATACTGTGGAGTTATTTTCCTCTCCGACAGGTGGCAGTAGAGAGCGTTTCTCTGTTCAGCTCGCTATAATGTCCTTACAGAGCACGAAGAAGAAGACCTACGTTGGTTCCAGGGTTGCTATAACTGTCCAAACTGTCCAGCTAAGCCTTAGTGCATATTTATTTTCACACTGCACGAGGCGTTTTTATATCGAAAAGGAGAATTTACAGCAGCCAGTAAACCGGCAGATTTCTCCATGTTTCCTTCTAGCAGGTGTTCACTTCAAGGTAATGTCACAACGACTTTCCAGTTAAAGTTCCCAGGCTAGATGCGGGTTGCATCCCAAATGCCGCCTTGTTCACTATTTAAGTGCACTACACAAGGGGCGAAGTAACGGTTTGTAGGCACTATGTAGCTAGTGCACTGTGGAGTAGTGAGGCGGTTTGGGATGCAGCCACTGTCTGTGGACGCTAACTAGAATTTAGTAGCTAGATTTTGCATTTTGGTGTGTTTTCATGAGTGTCCTATCATTCTCCGGACATTTTTAATTCACTATATATATGTATAAAATTAAGATAATAATGCGACTTTTTTTTTATCTGGTTATACAACTCACCTAGCTCCAGTCATTAGCTTAGCTTAGCAGGATGCTAGCTAAAACTGGGACAAAGGTCAGTTAAATATAATTTAAGTCAGGAAGCATGTGAGCAGCCAAAATCTGCTTCAAAACACTTACTATAATGCATAACATCATATTTTAAATCATTAATGCATGCACATTTATCAGTGATAGCTTAATAATTAATACTGTTTGCTTTTAGAAAGAAATTTGGGATAGAAGTGGAGTTTATCTCACATTCCTTCTTCTGTTGCAGGATCAGTAAAATAAGATTTATTGCTGAAATGCAGACTAAAGGGCTTTTTTTCCCCTCTCTCTCTTCTACACAAGGATATAAATATACATCCTGTTAATTTGGAACCTAAAATGGTGACGGATACTTAAATTTCACACGACTTTACTTTATTGGTCTTTCAGAAATGTTTGTGTCTGTATCTTTACTGTTTGGACAGAAAAAGAAATGCAAAAAAAAAAAGCAAATGTTTAGGATAGTCTCATTTTAATTTGACAGATTGTCACGTCTGGGAAAACTGTTACAGATTTTTTTAGTGACTCATCCTGTACTCGTCTTCTGTTCGTCCAGTTAAACTCGGGACGTGTATGTCCCGCCCCCAGGGGAGTGTCTCGCTCTTACGTAGCAGCTTGTTAGCAGTAAAAGCGCTTTCGGCTGTGTGTCTTCTTATACTCTCTTCCCTTTTCCAGTCATCGCTTGGGTGAGAAATAAACGGTTGGGTTTGATTCGTTTCAAAGAGGGAGGAATTTGTGCAGATTTGGGGTTAGGTGACTTCTTTCAGAGGAGTGTTTTGTGAATTTGGGGCTGTTTAATGCGATCACTACGTCAGACTGACTCAAACCACTGTTTTGATAGCATAATGTATTCTCTAATTCACTAATATATTAAGACATTTAAAAATTGGAATTTATATATATATATATCGAGACAAGCGAATACTTTTTGATCGTGCTTGAGAATGGAATTGCTTTTAAGTGCTATATTTTTTTCCCCTTATTAACAGATCTGAATGCGGTGATTTATATACTATTAAATAGCAGCAGTCTGATGTATTTGACTACCAAATTACCTACAATCTTTTTTCCTTCTGCCTTCTTCTAATATATATATGTTGTGTTAACAGCACGGAGGTGTATACGTGCTCTGAAAGCAGTTCAGACGGAGCAGGTGGCTCCGCAGGTCTACACGAGGCGATGCTCTTCTACGTCCGCGCCACGCATTACATCCCATTACACCATCTATCCTCGAGACAAGGATCCACGATGGGAAGGTCGGTAATGACTGCTGAAAATGTCTTTCATTTATTTGAATGGTTGAGGAACACTCTACAAAATTAATGGCAACTATAAATGGTTAAAATGTACAGTGTCATTTTTCTAATAATTAAAAAAAATTGGAAATTTGCTGTTGCGTAATTGGGAGAAAAATACTTCCGAATGTGCTGGAAAATGATCAGCCTTGCATTCGGCCATTCAGTGATGAAATGTCTTTAAGAGCACGCTCTCGTCTTGTTTAATTCCTTACTTAACCAGCAGAGGCAAACATATTTGGCGAGAG
>CM074951.1:3775933-3802225 GCA_037577455.1 Pangasius macronema
AAATAGTAACGCACTGTGTATTAGATAAGTAACTTAAATCTGACTACTGGTTTGGAAATAGTACTGCGTTAGACTACGCGTTACTGAAAGAAGTAGTCCGACTACAGTAACGCGTTACTAAGTAGCGCGTTAGTGGCGTCACTGCTCATGAGTCAGAGAAAGCTTTTATGTGATTCATCATCTTTGCATTCTCTAGAGCCAGCTGTCATTTACAGCCTGATGAATGCTATCAGCTCTAATTTACCGGTTGTTAAATAATTCTGACTGAAATTCTTACCGCGCCTCATTAGATGAAATGTAATCATAGATTTGATTTGATAAGCCACTGTGCTCTTCTTTACAAAGTCACTCGCGACAGATTTCACATTAGCCGAGACAGATTTTCGCCTTTCATTACTTGATGTATAATTGGATTTTCTGGTTAGAAATGGCTGTGTCTGATGTGGTGTCAGTCAAACGCACTTGCGCATTCGCACGCCATCAGTATTCCCACTGCGCACTTATTGTATTTAGTCAGTTGCAGAATTATTGGCAGCCTTGATTAGAATGGGTTTTGAAAAACTCTCTGGGGTTAAATATCATTATCTCTGAGAGTCATCTTTAATCGAAGTAAATTCATTCTAAGACTCTTTTTTTTGTTACAATTATTGCTACCCCTGTTATTAGTACTTTGCGCAGCCTCCTTTTGGACTTTTAGGTAGCAGCGAGTCTTTGACTGTAATATTTGATGAGATTTGGGACCAGTGTTGGTGGTTCTCTCTTCTCTCCAGCTCACTCCATGAGATTTCAGTGAAGTTTAGCTCAGGACACTGGAATGTCCCTGTCTGAAGCTTTATATTGTGGTTGTTTTTCCATTTGTGTGTGGATTTCGACGTATATATTTTGAATCATTGTCCTTTCTAAAGATCCAGCCATGACCCAGTTGTAACCTCTTGGCAGAGGCAGCCAGATTTTCATTGAAAATCTCCTGGAAGTTCATTGACTCCCTGATGCTATGTATCTTGAATGTGTTACCAGGGTATGTGGAGAAAAACAGCTCCACAACTTCACAGATCCTTCACATACGTAACGGTGGGGATTCGTTTATTATCTGTATAACCATTCTTCCTTTTCTGCTAAACCCTTGAGTGTTTGTTGCCAGTAAACTCTGTTTTTGTCTCATCTGACCATAGAAACTTCCAGCAGTGCTTACTGAACTACAGGCACTTACGTTTGTGGTTAGATGAAAGAAAAGGAGTTTGTTGACATCTAATTTTAAATGTTTGATTTGGATACTTTAAAGTACACTATATGGCCAAAGGTTTGTGGACACTTGACCATCACACCCATATGTGGTTCCTCCCCAAACTGGTGCCACAAAGTTAGAAGCACACAAATGTATAGAAAGTCTTTGTATGCTGTAGCATTACAATTCCCTTCACTGGAACTAAGAGGCACAAACCTGTTCCAGCATGACAATGCTCCTGTGCACAAAGCGAGCTCCATGAAGACATGGTGTGTGAAGGTTGGAGTAGAAGAACTTGAGTGTCCTGCACAGAGCCCTGACCTCAACCCCACTGAACAGCTGGACCACCGACTGCACCCCAGACCTCCTCACCTGACCTCACTAATGCTCTTGTGGATTAATGGACAAATCCTCAAAACCATTCTCTAAAATCTAGTGGAAATCCTTCCCAGAAGACTGGAGGATATTATAACAGCAAAGGGGAAGAAGTCGTCCCTAAACCCAGACACAGATGGCCAAATTGAAGTGCTCTCATCCCCATATATATATAAAGTATGATTGTTATCATATGTAACGTGTCTGCTTTATAACATTGAGGTGCTTTGTGGCTGCTTTTGCAGGTGTGGAAATGGAGCGCTTTGCAGATGAGGCAGATGTTGTTATCGTGGGCGGCGGTCCTGCCGGGCTGTCAGCAGCCATCCGACTGAAGCAGCTGGCCAATCAGCACGAGAAGGAGCTGCGCGTGTGTGTGGTGGAGAAGGCGTCTCAGATCGGCGCTCACACACTTTCCGGGGCCTGCTTAGAACCCAGTGCTCTCTTTGAGCTCTTTCCAGACTGGAAGGAGAGAGGGGTATACACACACACACACACACACACACACACACACACACACACACACTTAAACAATATGTTCACCTGCAGCACACTAATAACCTTTATCATTCTCACCACACATCAGTGACTAATAGGATATAAAGACTACTGTGGACTTTAACATGCTCACTAATGGCCTCAAAATTCTGCACTAGTGAGCAAGTGGTTGAATTATTTTAATCATCTTTGATAGATACGTGTGCTGTGGCTGCATCTAGAGATGGTGAATTGGTATCATATAAGAGGAATAAAACACTTTGGGATGTGCTGTTAGTGGAAAATAATCCACTTCAGGGTTTAAACAGCGTCTCCAGGCGACATCACACCAGGCTGGCACTGATTGTTTTCAGCACGCCTCATTGTGTTGTATTCCAAATTTATCGATTTTTATTATAAATTAGTAAGTACTTACAGAATTAACTACATTTTAAATATAGGTCCATTCGATTTGTTTTAATTTATTTATTCGTTTCTTTTAAAAAATTCAAATAAGACTGTGATATGAATTGTGTGATAGGAGAGTGACAGCACTTCCTGTTTTCCTGTACCGGGTAGAAAAGCCAAAACCATGTTTCTTTTCCTGACTAGGGAGTAAAAATGTAGTCCTTTGTTCAGTTTTCTGACAGTTTACTTTGACATGAAAGAAATAAGTAATATGTCTCGCATGTCTCTCTTCTGTTTCTGGAGAAGTGACAGATGATGATGATGCATGGAAGGTGGTAGTCTGGCACTATTGTTGTCTTTGTTGACACGTTGATTAAAATGCATTATAAACCCAGCGACCTGGTTTTTCAGCGCACAAATCACAGTGTGTGTGTGTGTGTGTGTGTGTGTGTGTGTGTGTGTTGTGTGCTGTCTTTCAGGCGCCACTCAACACACAGGTTACTGAAGACAGATTTGCTATTCTGACAAAAAAATACAGAATCCCTGTGCCATATGAAGGTCCATTTCATTATGCTGAACGTATTGCCAAGGTATGCTCACAATGTGTTCGTATGTGTTGCTCGCGTGTCACACAACGAGCGCACATACACACATATTTTGAAGTCCTGTTCCTCAGTCGGCGATGTCTGAATTAGGGTCTGAAATGTATTGATCCTGTTGTTGAAATTGCTTGAGGACATTGCTAGTTGTCCTCAGGTAATCTCAAGATAAGTTTTTTTTTTCTTCCTGTCTGCAGGTCTCCCGATGAATAACCACGGGAACTACATAGTGCGTCTTGGTCACTTCGTGCGCTGGCTGGGTGAGCAGGCTGAAGAACTCGGGGTCGAGCTGTATCCGGGCTACGCTGCAGCCGAGGTCAGAACATCATTACCCACGCTCGCTCTCTCTCTCTCACACACACACACACACACACACACACACACACACACACACACACAAGGGTCACGTCTACAGCAGCCAAAAAACCAACCGATTACGTATGAGCTCTGTTGGCGATGGCATGAAATAAGCTCCATGGTCATTCTAATATGCTCTTGTTGCTATAGTAACAACACATTCACAGGGTTGCTCCACATCATCCAGGTCTAATAATAAATGGTTTAAAAACTCTATTTTTATTTAACATATAAAAACATATAGTCATTAATATAGTGATATTTTCAGGTAAGGAGAAGTTTATTTAATGTTTATGGAAGGAGTCTCCAGTGTCAGCGTTTCTAACAGTCAGCAAGTCATGTGATTTTGTATTTTTATCCCTTTATTTTTTTTTTTTTACTGTTTATAGCTGCAACAACATAACTGATGCCAGCAACTAACTTGTCTTACAGACATTCCACAATCTTAAATGTAGCTATAAACTGATCAAAGGTATGACGTGTCATTCAGTAATAAATTACAAACTGTAATCATTGGCAAACTGCTGTGGTAAAAGAGGAATAAAACACTTCATGACATGCTGTTATAGGAAAATAATCAACTTCTGGGTGCTAACAGTGATTCAGCTTCTTGCCTGACCGCATCACATCACCTCGTTGTTGATTATTTTCCTATAACATCGTGTTATACATGTTGTAACATAATGCACTGTTTTTTATTCTATACACATATTCAAAGATTTCAAATGACACTTTCAGGACTACTGCACACAAGCACAGAAACACTCTTGTGTAAAATCACATTTCACTATTTGACCTCAGAGACATTGATTAATGAGTTTGATGAGCGTTTTAAATTCTTGTGTGACCTGGAGCTTTAATATACCTATGATTAAACACCTTGACAAGATTATTGAGTGGAGTCATTAGTTACAGTCATTGTAATGAGGTGCCATGAAATTTGTTGCTTGAAGGACAAGAGTCTGAGCCTCGTCCTTTACAGGTGTTGTTCCATGAGGATGGAAGTGTGAAAGGAATCGCCACCAACGATGTCGGGATCGCCAAAGATGGCTCTCCTAAGGTTCGTCACCCCTTTCGAGCTCAAGACTGTGGGTAGTAAAGGACGTAATGTAGTACAGAACTTTATCTACTTACCTACGTATATCTCGCTCACTCAGTCGTATATAGGTGACACACTGACGGGCTCCGTGTGCGTCTCTTGCAGGACGTGTTTGAACGAGGCATGGAGCTCCACGCTAAGGTCACTCTGTTTGGAGAAGGATGTCACGGTCACCTATCCAAGCAACTCTACAGACATTTCAACCTGAGGGAGAACTGCCAGCCGCAGACCTACGCCATCGGCCTCAAAGAGGTGACTGATCCACCTCCTCCTGCTAAACCTAAAAGAATGAGTTACTGCCATAGACCAGTATTGTCATAATGAGGTATTGCTGTAGACCCAAACTGCTGTTTGTGCTCAAAGAATTCTTGAATTTGGATCTTCTGGAAAATTGAAAAATTGATTTGCTATATTTTGGATTAGGAGAACTGATTATTTTGTTATACACTGTAGATTACATTTGCAGGCGAGAACATAAGACTCACACTCGGTGCAGACCAAAACAACTGGTCTGAGAGTGTGTAAGAAAGGTGGTATTGGTCCGCTTCCACGTGAACTCGAGCACGATTCAGTTGCAGTGGGAAAGGGATCCGAATCTGAATCGACCCGACTACAGGAAGTGAATCAAATATTCTGTTTTTTTGGGTCAGATGAACAAAAATAAATGGTGGATGCATATCATGCATAACATTTTAAACAAGCAAGTATATAATCATCTAATCATTTATTGCACGCCACCTCCTTGTGCTCAAGTGATTATGATTTCTGCAAAGGTTTGGTTCCACTGCTGTACTTCAAAGAATGAAAGAGTTTTACGTTTACATTTTCGACCCCATACTTACCTCAGTCAACGATTTTTTTCCCCCTTGCGGTTCATTTAATTATGTGCCGTGTGAAACAACCAAAAGTATCAAACTCTATAAACAGACTAATAAGTATTTAAGCACCCTATCGCTCTCCTTTCCCCTCAGCTGTGGATAATTGATGAGAAGAAATGGCGCCCGGGTCGGGTGGAACACACTGTGGGCTGGCCTCTGAACAGAAACACGTACGGAGGCTCCTTCCTCTACCATCTGAATGAAGGAGAGCCGCTGGTGGCCCTGGGCTTTGTGGTAAGTAAAAAAAAATCTGGATATATATATTTCCAGCTCCTTTGTATTCTTATATTTGTGCATGTGGACTTAACCTCTGGTCTGAACGAAGAGTTTTCATTCATATTAAAATCCAAAGATTAGGATAGTCATTGATTTTGTGTCCTGCAAAAATTTCTTTCATTATCTAAAAAAAGCTTAATCTACGGCCATGTCTTAACCTCCTGGCAGAGGCAAACAGCCCCAGAGCATCGGTGACCCAAAACCAGCTTTAACAGTGGATCTGATCCTCTTTTTGATCTCTTCTGATCAGTTTTAGTTCCAATGAATATCAGAAGTTCAGAAGCTGCTCTTTGTTGAATTCCTTTCCTGCAAAACTGATGCTGAAATTTGAAATCAACAAAACCCCACGGTTTTGAAACAAAAGATGTATGAAAAAAGGCTTTTACTTGTGAAACCTCATTTTGGTCAAAGGCAACAATGGAGTTTCTGGATACAAAACAACTGGACCACAAAAATTAATTCTTTTCAAAGATAACTATTTATCATTACATGTCAATTAATCATTACTTATAGTGTGGCTTATATTATAGCTTACACCATATTTATATATTTTGGCCTCATGTACCAAATCTAATTTTGTTCAAGACATAATTTGACCAAAATAAAACCGTGGAGTCAGTTGGACCACCTATACTTGCTGTCGGTATGTCAGCCATCTTGAATACTTGAAACTTCCTGCCTGCTGCTGAAACACTGTTAATGATTTGAACGTGTGTGTGTGTGTGTGTGTGTGTGTGTGTGTGCGCTTGTGAAGGTGGGTTTGGACTACTCTAACCCTTACCTGAGCCCGTTCAGAGAGTTCCAGCAATGGAAGCATCACCCGTCTGTGGCCTCCACTCTGGAGGGAGGAAACAGGATAGCGTACGGTGCCAGAGCTCTAAACGAAGGAGGACTCCAGGTACTGTGTCTGAGTATCTGAATCACTTTACCGTGTTTAATAACTGGTTAGTTTAACTGGTTATGTGTCTCTCTTCAGTCTCTACCTAAGCTGACGTTCCCTGGTGGTGCTCTGATTGGCTGCAGCCCGGGCTTCATGAACGTCCCCAAGATCAAAGGAACACACACGGCCATGAAGAGCGGCATGCTGGCAGCAGAGGCCATCTTTAACAAACTGGCAGACGAGAACCTGCAGTCCGAGACAGCAGGCACGTGACATGCAGCTACTGAGGTTTACAAAACATACAGAACATGAAGCTAAAGAGATCGAATAGAACTCATTTTTATGTTGTTTGTTAGGTATCCACGTTCCTGAGTACGAGGAAAATTTGAAGAATTCCTGGGTCTGGAAGGAGCTGCATGCCGTGAGGAACATACGGCCATCGTTCCACAATTACTTCGGGCTGTATGGAGGGATGGTATACACTGGAATCTTCTACTGGATACTGAGGGGAAAAGAGCCATGGACACTTAAACACTCTGGTGAGGAAAGAACAGAGATGTTTTCACCAGTTTTCATGTATATTGCTTTTTTTCTGTTTGTGATTATTCATTATTAATTGTCTCATTCATCAAATAATAGCACGTTGGTATTAAAAATCGTAATGACAGTGATTTTTTTTTTTCGCAGGTACGGACTCTGCTCAGTTGAAGCCAGCAAAAGACTGCACACCCATCGAGTATCCGAAGCCTGATGGGAAAATCAGCTTCGATCTCTTGTCGTCGGTCGCACTGAGCGGGACCAATCACGAGCACGACCAGCCTCCTCACCTCACGCTGAAGGACGACAGCGTTCCAGTAGCGCAGAATCTCGCCATCTACGATGGCCCTGAACAGAGGTTTTGTCCTGCAGGTGTGTACGTTCTTTTGTCTTTAAAGTTGCAATAGTCAATTTTTTTTTTTTTTTTTTAATTCCTTACTGGTAAAAATAACCTGGAAGATGTGTAGAATATGAGTAAAAAATTGGATTAAGCCATGGCCTTGGCAAAAGTTTAAAAGGCTCTGCAAAGACCTGTGTGGAAAACTTTCAGGAAAATTTCCTGTCAGTCATTTTATAGACACTCCACAGATCACCTCAGATCCTAGAGGTGGAGCTTTGTGAATATAGGCGGGAATGGGCATGAACTCAAAGTAGAGTTAAAAAAAATCATTCAAATGTCGAACCCTAACCATCTTTGGTCATGATACTATGATAAACCTCTGTGGAATCCTCAAATCTGATTTGTCAGGTGGTGTTGATTAATTTTCTGTAACAGCAGCTTTGACATTAGTGCTGCTAATTCAAATCCCAGTCGTTCATTCAAATGCATCATCATTTATATAATAACACCTCATTCACAGGGTCACTGATTCACCACCTAGCAATAAATCCATTTTATGTATCAAAGTAAAATTATGATGAGAGGTAAGGTATCACGGCAGCCCAGCGTTCATGATGTAAAGAAAATGTCCAATCTGATTACGTACTGATCCAGTGCTTTAGGTATCAGACTGATGCATGATCTTGGACGTTTGATTTAATCAAGCTTTTTCTATGTAATTTTTTTTGTTTCTTTGTTTAAATACCTCTCACTCCCAGGTGTCTATGAGTTTGTTCCCCTGGAGTCAGGTGACGGTATGAGGCTACAGATCAACGCGCAGAACTGTGTGCACTGTAAGACGTGTGATATTAAAGATCCCAGCCAGAACATCAACTGGGTCGTTCCTGAGGGAAGCGGAGGACCAGCCTACAATGGCATGTGATCGTGTGTTATGTTAAATTTCTTGAGGTTTTATTCAGGCGTCTCTCTCACACTCACTCTCACACACACACACACACACACACACACGATCTTACAAAAAAAGAAGTAATTTTTCCAATGTGCCTGCAGATCAGAATATTCCCATATCTACCATTATGGGAACTAATGTGTGTAATTATTAATTATGGCATTAATTATGTTTAATGTTCAAAGTGTACGGTTTGAAAGCCTACTGACACAGATTTCAGTGAGACTTTTATATAAATGGTTAACAAGTTTGACCAAGTAAGGTGACGTGCAGAGTTTGTCTGTAAACGCACAAGTGCAAATACGGGCTAAAGCTCATACGTGAGGTATTATCATGTTATATTAGCTAGTTAACTGCAGAACCTCTGTTGCCTTGAGGTTTGCACTGTATATGTCAATGGCAAACTGGTAGAATAAATTCATTTTACCAAACCTCAAGCACCTGCTTTATTCTCCCTTCTTAAAACATCGTCACATTTATTGTGAGAATGAGTTTGCTTTATAACAGTGAACTAAGATCTTACAGAGAAACATTTCCTTTTAGTCTTAAATCAATCCAGTGATTAAACAGCAAGCTTAAGACAAATAAATATAGACAAAGAGCTGAGTTGGTCTTAAAGGTCAGCCTGCTGTCTGCTTAAATAAACATTTTAAACAGTAATCTATACGCAACCAAACATCAGACCTTCACGGTCATGTTTACAACGGTCACACGTTCAAGTATTGTATGCTAGCTAGAATGGATCCAATTCTCTTAATACTTCTTTCTGTAAACTGCATATCTTTAATCAGGGTTTAGATCCCTGACTCTAATTTTTCTGTATTTACTTGTACAACTACTCTACTGTTGAGCAAAGAGACGTGAGCTCATGTAGAGCCGCACAGTCACGTCACGGCACGTCACGGCTGTATCCCTTACGCAAACATTTTGGAGTAAATCTTCTTTTCTCTCTCCTTCTCCTCCTTCACTTTCTGCTTGACCCTCAGCAACTCGTTTGCGATAGCTGTAGAAGGGGGGGAAAAAAGTGGAATAGTACATTTTTAGGCAGGTCCAAACACAAATCACTATATAGTTCAAGGTCTGCCACAGAAACGGTGCGCATTCTGTCTCATATGCACGAGAGTAAGAAACTCTCGAAGAATTCTACATCAACTATCATAATTTCAATATGACTTAGGCTTACATATACTCTGATTTAGGGATATAATGATACACACACTGATCATGATTCAATTCTCAAAATTTCAATGAAGAATCATCATAAACCATGCAAACGATGTGAATTTTTTCTGTATAAAACTGAAGAAATGAAAAACTGCTATGAACAGAGGTTTAATATTAAACAAAATGTACTACAGGTTCACCACATCTCTCAAACATTTTGATTGACTAAACAAAGTGGCTCATGTGGGGACTTTGAAAATGATCGACTGGAACAATGAGCTCTGTAGCAGAAACAGAGCTCCAAAGTCGGCTACAATGACCGATTTCCACTGCCTCTTCTTGCACTGTATATTGAGGTGTGGGGCTCGGAAAAAAAAGCTACTGAAGCATTACCAAATAACATAATACGTGTTGGTTGTTGTAATCCTGACCTGTAGGACTAGTCACTTCATTTCACACCTATAGCATCCGAGAAGTTCTTTCGTACGCTAGTACACTGGTCGTACGAAAGATATGTAAAATTGACATAGGGTTGCACAGATTGGGACCTATTTAAAGATTTAAAGAGTGCAATTGCAATACATGCATGATTAACAGAACGCTGATATCTCACATTTCCACAAACAATATAAGCTAGAAAAAAATTTGCATATGATGGTAAATATTAGTATTTACAGTTTGAATTCAAATTAATTTAAACTGTACAAAAAGAATCATGAAGCAACTCTATAATTTTAATGTTTTAGATTTGTTTTTAATGGATTTTTCTGTCGCTGATATTTAGTTGGTTTGACTTTTTTTTTTTTTAGGCAATCCATTTAAACATCTGCTATCTTTAGCCCATGTTCATTGTCTTTTTTTATAAGACAGTTTGACTTAGGGTTTACAGAAGAATAAGTCATAATTATGAGTGATTTATGCATATTGTGGTATACCCTATATAGTTTATAAAATGCCCAACAGAACACCAGAAAGGTTGAGAGAGTGTCTGTAGAATCATTTAAAACATACGTTGTTCATTTCTATATGTATACACACACACCAAGTCAAGTATTTTGATTGACCAAAAATATTAATACAGGATAAAAAAGTTAAACTTTCTAATTCTAGAGGATTTTAGTAAGGGAAAAAATATAGCTGTAACTGATAATGACTGATTTCAATCTCTCTAATTAGCCAATTCCCTATAAAATGTCTTTGAAATGGAAGATAAATAATATGGGCCTGTATAGTATGTGATCAATTTATGAGCAAACTGAATCAAAATCAATCTATGATTCCCCAAAGATTCCCAGCCTTATAAATTTCTAACAGCTAGTTGTAAATAATGAAAGATGGTTGAGGAGTGTAAGAGGGGCTGATAATGGAAGCTTGGAAGGACCCACATTGCTGAACGTGAGTTGAGCCAAATGCTAAAGGAAGCACCGGGGATAAGATCGAGCTGGAATGGCACGGAGCCGGAATTGTTCTCTGACTGACACTGAGAATTACACCCGTCTCTGCATCTTACCTTTGTCGTCTGGTGCAATCTCCTGTGCTTTCTTCAGATCGATCTGTAATTTGATAAGAGGAAAAGATCAACACTCCAGCAGACACTACAGGCCATGCAGAAGCACCAGACTTGCACAGGAGAAGCATGGCTCTACAGCGAGGTGTTAAATTGGGTGGAGTAAACGGCAGTGCTGTGGTCTGACTGAATGAGAACACCGTTCTCCGAAAATAACCGTGAAGTTGGACAGAGATGGGAACTGCAATAACTTCTGAAGCAAAATGATGAAGCACACAAATGCTTTCCTCTTGCATCATTTAAGAATCACTAAAAGCATGTGGTCTGACTGAACACTTAGCTAAGCTTGCTTTCACATATGCAGTGTTTAGCCTGTGTGAATCGCACACAGGTGTGTTTTCACTTTCTGCGGGGTTCTTTAGCAGGCGAGAACACGGTCGCACTCGGGTGCCGACCAAAATAACCAACCCGAGAGGATCTCATGGAGGTGGCTTCGATCCGGTTCCAAGTGAACTCTAGCGTGCTTCGATTACAGCAAGAGAGTGATCTGACTCTTGTACGGTGATCTTGTAGAAAGTGATGTTTTTTAAAAGAGTGTGAATGAGGTGCTAAACTGAGCCTAACCCTAACCCTAACCCTTCTCTGGCCACAAGCTTCAGCAACTTTAAGGTGGCGAACTGACTGGCTCTCTACACTTGTGTGTTTTTCATAGAAAAATTTCAAAGCAATTGTTTTTGTCAAATTGCTAAGGGAAGAAATATATATGGTGGTCTGCTATTCAAACGAAAGCAGGCAGCTGTTGGTGGAGCTGCGTTTGGTTAAGAGAAGATAGCATGATTTCAAAAGAAAACCTTCTACTGATTGCTTTTTATCTCAGATAAGCAGGGGGGGGCTTAGCCTTGTTAGCCCATTAATACCAGCCACTCCTGTGTATAAACTGAGAGTTTGCTAAACAAGCAGAAGAAGAAGAAGAAGAAGGAGGAGCAGAAGCTATCCAATTTAGAATGAAACCTAGAAGATGCTGAGAGTGTGTAGGTGTCAACAGCCCATTCGGCGCAGTGAAGTGTAACCGTTGTTAAATTGTTCGTCGTGTCTAAAGCCACACAGAAGTAAGTTTGTTGACTCTATATTTCTCGCGTGCCACACACGAGTTATCTTTCATACCATGGCTTTGCTGAACTCCTTGAGGCCTTGCCAGGCCTGTGCTCTCCTGAACAAAGCCTTAGCATGTGTCCGATTGAGCTCCAGAGCCTGTGAGGAACAGAGTGAGCAAACACGAATCAGATCATCATATCTCTCTAAAGCTTCTAATTAACCTTCGATTCAACCTTCAGCGCAACGGAAATGTTTTAATTAGGGTGCAAAGAGGAAAATTCCTTCAGCGTTAATTGGTTTTTCATGACCAAATTATTGTGCCAAATTTAATCAACACATCCGAGCGGAGAAATTCTGGCTACTTGTGAAGTTTTATCATGGATGGCTTCTTGTCCAAATTAGTAGAACTTACAACAACATAATACACCTGTGACCTATCTCTGTACTCTGTACGACAGGGACTTTTTATGGCCAAATGTATCGAAGTAAATGATTAAAATATTACATTTATCAGCATATAAGAAAACTTGCTATCTGGCATTAGCATTATTATCTAGCAAGTATTAGTTTCTTAAAAACTCCTGAGGTAAATATACTGTGTGTGTGTGTGTAAAGCTTTGCCAGATAGCCAAGTACAATTTTAGCCCATTTTTTACATTCTTCAGCCAGCTAGCTGGAGGTTACTAAGAAATCCTGAGGTTAAAAAAAAAGGCATCCAGTAATATAATTAGCCGGATATGCAAACTTTGTAGAAATTCTTAAAAGCAAAGAAAATTTTGATTTAATAATTAAACTTTTAATGACCACTAAGCCTCTTTTTTTGTCGGTTTTTAGAAATCCTGAGGTAAATATTATGGATCATTTAATAGAAATAGCCTAAAATGCAAAATTCGTAGACATTTTAATTTTAATTAATCCTAAATCAAAGACGTATACGCCCACTAAGTTGCCCCTCATCTTAACTTTAAAGGTGCACATAGAATAGAATCCGTAAGACTGTGTCATGTGTAAACATAAAAAAATTTAATATTTGTGATGTTATATAAAGAGGAGCTGTGTCAGATGTGCAACACCCCTACAGCAGGCCATACCATTTCCTAACGTAACGTATCCTGAAGTTTAACTCCCTCATTACACATGCAACTGTTGAACAGAAACCTATAAGTAAGTGTGTTAGCAAAAAGTTGTTTGTGAATTAGCCAGCTCGCTTAGTCAATAAAAGCCTGAATGATGGAGCTGTTCGGGGAGGGCTTTAACCTTTAACCTTTAACCTGTGCAGTGATGTGGCGTTCCAATAACGATCTGGGACTCAAGAATTCTGTTAGCCTAGACTAAAAAAAGTGTTCCCTCTCTGAGCTTGCGTACCTCATCGCAGCTCTCGACGGCCTCCTGCCACTGCTGCAGTTTGAGTTTACAGGCTGCAGTGTTGAGGATGCAGCTCAGAGCTATGGGCTCCAGCTTCTTCTGTGCACTCTCATCATCCAGAGCACTGCCACAGGACTCTAAATACCTGCGTCACAGTTCAGGGGAAAAAAATTACTTTTTAGGACCTTAAAGGTGTCAGTTAAACTGTGGGAAAATGGCAGGAGTTAAATGCAATAACAATAATCACACTGATGCACTCACCTAAGAGCTTTGGAGTACTTCTTCAGAGCAGCCTGCCAGTTCTGGGCTTTAAAAAAGTTATTCCCGATATCTTTGATGTCCTCCGCCACAGACAAGACTTTATCAGCCTGAAAGATGGATTATCTTATCGTTATGTACATACTGTGAAATAGTGAAAGACAAGTTTTATATTTACTGATTAATTGAACTGCAAAGACAAGACTTTCATGTGAAGTTGAAAGCTTGTCATCTTTGCAGTCATTTTCATAGAAAAGTGCAGTACCATGGATATTTTTTATTGATGTGGGTCTCTTTAAATACACTGAATTTCTCATGAAGTGCCTATTGGGACAGCTCATGAATTCCAATGTGCATGCCTTGGGAGTTTTCTACAAAGGTGCTTGCTAAGTCACCAACTATAAACTTTAAATGAATGAATGAATGAATATGAAAGATATATCATCTACCTCGGCCTCCTGACTGACTGCATACCATGCTGCCTATATAATTTAGAACTACATTAATAAAAATCTGTTTAATTTCTATTCACTCTTTCAGAGGTCAGCACAAATGTGTCAAAGTTCAGCACAGTTTCACTTGCAAAATTGTTTTCTGCCTGAAAACATCCCAATCACCTCATCAGTCCTGCATGTGATAAACCAGACAACACACACAACTCCAAGACTGTATTTCCTACATGCACAGGTTAGATATCAGAAGAGACTTGTTGAGAAACACTCACATCATTAAAGTCGACGTCGGAGTCCTCAGGGAATTCTGGGTGCACGTCTCCAGAGCCATCGTTAGGAGCCATGCCCCAGTCATCACCTGCTTTATGCTCTCCACAATCAGCAATTACACATGGCTGTGAGAGAGAGAGAGAGAGAGAGAGAGAGAGAGAGAGAGAGAGGTTAAAATTAGAGTGTGTGCGCCACAGGCATCTATCAGCATATTAAATTGCCCTAAATGGCATTAAACGCCTAGCCACTGTCGAAGCTCTCACATGTGATTTGTGATTGCGATTCATGCTTGGACAATTAAGCTAACCATTTCTGGCTTCAAATCCAATTAAAATGTCTGAGGCCTCACATCTGAAATATCCAACAGCTTCTTTTGGTGACGGCACTCAATACATACTAAATCATGAAGAAGGAGGGAGATGTGCTTTCACAAACTTTCAGCCATTTCCAGATCACAAAAGAAAATTTTTGTTCATGCGCAAGTCTATGTAATCTAAAGAGTGCTGTCTAAACACGCCCAGTCAAAGGCTAGTCCACTCAAGTAGGAAGTCTGTCCGAATATTGTGCTTCTACAGGAACTTAACAGCCACGCTGAAGCTTCCCTACAGGACCATGACCACAAGCATGTAGCTCTTTCCAAGTGCTGCACAAAGTACTGAATATTTTTTCAATACATCAGTGTGGCAAGTATCAGGCCTCATTATTAATGTTTCAGTAAAGTGTTGTGTGTAAATGTTTTTTGCAGAAATTTCTACCAGACTAACAAAAGGATCTGTAGAGAGAGCTGAAAATAATTTAAGAAGAAGAAGAAGAAAAAAAAAGACGACTAAGGGAACTGTAAATGATAAAATGATAACTAAATGGTGAAAGAGTGCCTCATAAGCTTGTTGTGCACTAAATCGTCCAGTAATGCAGCTCGGCCACTGCAGAGCGTCGGCTCCCATAGAGACACGCTGACTCTTCCGCTTCTTATAAAGGTGCCATTACTTTTCTCTCTAAGTGACAGCAATGCGGAATAAATGTTGTTTAATGGAGTTGTTTGGAATTGCATTTTTTCCAAGTCATTAATATGAAACACTCCAGTTTCTCAGAATTAAAAATGTTTAATTTTTAAACTACAGAGTAATCTGTATATAAAATTATAAAAAGTTTATGTAAACAGTACGCAGGTTGGGTCACGTCTCCATGTGCCTCACCTTGACCGGATTATCTTCCTTGGTGTCGATGGCCTCCAGCATCTTGACCACGCCCATGCCCTTCAGCACCTGCCCGAACACCACGTGCTTGCCGTCCAGGTGAGGGGTGGGCACGGTGGTGATGAAGAACTGTGAGCCGTTGGTGTTGGGCCCGGCGTTGGCCATGCTCAGCAGGCCCTCTTTGTCATGCTAACAAAATAAGAGAAGAGGATGAGGGAAAAAAAAACAGAGCTTTATTTATCCTATTTTCCAGACAGTAAGGAACTCCAGAGTGAAGATCCACCAGTGCAAATTCCGTCTGCCTAGAGGAAACGTATACACGCTCACGGGCAAGTCTTAAGCACGTATAAATACATTCTGTAAAGCAAATATGCCTTCAAAAAAAATTTTTTAATGGGGGGGGGGGGGGACAATAAATAAGTAAACTGTAATAAACTCAATCAATATTTAATGCTTTAAAAATGTTAAATTTTTAGAAAATGAACATTTAGAGATTTAAAATGTGCTCTTTTCTACTAACACGGTAATGAAAAAGACAAAAAAAATTTCCATTTATTTATTTTTCATTTATATATATTTACTGTATGTGTAATAAAAATATGAGACAATGTGACTAATACAAATAAACCACATTACTGGTCAGCAGAATAAAATAATTATAACATAAAAAATGATAACATTTGCGGCTTATAATATGTCCAACGTAAACTCTGCTTCATTGTCCAAGCTATATGCAGCGTTTCACCTGATAGTGGAAGTTTTCATCCTCGAATTTGTCCCCGTAGATGCTCTCTCCTC
Source organism: Pangasius macronema (assembly GCA_037577455.1). Taxonomy (NCBI): domain Eukaryota; kingdom Metazoa; phylum Chordata; class Actinopteri; order Siluriformes; family Pangasiidae; genus Pangasius; species Pangasius macronema. The sequence goes on from CM074951.1 coordinate 3,792,436, forward strand.
CTGTGCCGTTCTGATTCGAGAAATCTCCTCCCTGCACCATGAACTTCTTGATGACTGGAATAACGAGAAGAAGGCTAAGCCACAGAGCAGAAATGCGTCTAAAAGCTCGGCCGTCACGTTGAAGAAGAAAGACGAAGGGATGCTGAGACAGCGCTCTTTAACATCTGTTCATCAATAAAGACGTTTCCTGAACCCGAAGCCTGTACTTACTGCGGTGAAAAGGACATCCCTTGAAGTGCAGAGGTTTCCCGGTGCTTTTACCGATTCCCTTCTCGCCGGTGCACAGAGCGCGGAAGTTCTCTGCCGTTTTAGGGACGACGTCGGCGAAGAGCTCGAAGACGATACGGCCCACTGGAAAGGACAACACACAGGACAAACGATGAATAATGAACCACAGAGACAAATACAGGCTTGGTAGCATTTTCAAGTCATAAAACGAATCACTATGTCAACTCAGATGTTTGTTCCCTAGCGCAATGAAAACACATCACGAGCTCAAACCGACCGCGCCACTGGTCATGCTCTCACAGGGGTGTTATAGCGGATGATATCCAGGCGTTGATATGGTCAGGTTTTCTTCAAGACAGATGACTTTGCGCTTTCCAGTTTCTTTGTAACATCACAGTTTGTTTGTTTTTTTCTTTAAGAGAGAGGCTAGTGAGGGAACGCTCGTTTATAGCTGCTCTAACGTAAGCGAGAGAAGGAACTAACATGTTTCATAGATGTTTCACAACATTAAAAGTAACTATAAATGGATAAAACAGTATGAGGTGTCGAATAAAACATTTCAGGAGGTGGTGTTATTGAAAAATCACCAATTTCAGGGTGACACTGACTATCAGTGTCACTGATTCATCACACCACCTTGTCACTGATTATTTTTCTTTAACATCAATCCCCTATTCCTGATCTAACAGGCTTTAGATACAATGGATTTTGTTGGCTTAATTGAACAATCTGAGCCATAACTTCTTAGTTATTGTTTTCAGTAGACCTGGAAAGTATTGTGTTATTAATATATTATTATATCTGAGCCATAACTTCTTAGTTATTGTTTTCAGTAGGCCTGGAAAGTATTGTGTTATTGTGTTATTAATATTAATAGCATTATCACGTCAATATTAGGTGGTCCATGTCCTAATTAGTGTCCTACTCCCTACTCAAGGAAGTGTGCATTATGAGCATTCCCTACTTGCTAGGGGGCAACTTTTGTACCCTAAACTATTGCAATGCATTATGGGATTCTGTGAGTGCACTAGATTTTCTCTGTTATGCTTTGGGACATGAAGGCAGGTTGATAAGCCTCCCTCAATAGTGCACTAACTAGGGAACATGGTGTGATTTGGGACACAGACCTTGTTAAAAGGCAGAGTTGCAGGTGTGCAGTGGAGTTATTTTAAGCTAAAGAGAAAAAGGAAACTACAAAAGCTAAATAAAAGAAAAAAGAAAAAGGAAAAAGGAAAATGTCAGTGGAATCCAGATAAATATCTGTGCAGTGTGAAGATGCTGTGTCTGTGTGCCGCATGCTAAGCGAACAATGGTCAGTTAGAGTCAATATTTAAAAAATTAAGCTTTATGAAGTCAAAGAGAAATCTCGTCACCTTTTTCACCGCCGATTTCTACATCGAAGAAAACCCTCGGGTTCTCCTCATTGCCGGGTTTGGACACCGAGGTCGGGTTGGACATTTCTGCCTCGTTTTCTTGAACTTGCTCAGCTCCTGAATGAACTGGAAGGTTCTTTTTCCACGAGGGACTTTTGATTAAAATGTGTGTGGCGCCCTCTAGTGTGGCGGAGCGGCGCTGTGCTGCGTCTGTAGCCATTTCTTTATTTCTTTCATTCACAAAATATAACAACAAATATCAATTTGCCGATTTTGCATAATATACATCATTTTATTTAACTCTTGAACTTCTACAGTTCCTCAACCTCGGCTATATGATTCAAATTCATAACTGGTTTAAAAAAAAAACACCGTGGAACTTTCTGGAAAGCTAAAGTGACTAATTAAGCTAAGCTGTCTAACTTTCAAAACAATGATATGTCCTTCCAAAATCAAAGAATCACTCATTATATCAACATATTAACATTTTATCAGATATACTTTCGTTTTTTGGGGTTTGTTACATTCCAGAAAAGTTCACTGGACCCAGTATCAGAATCTACTATGAAGCTACAAGTGCTTCTGCTAGTCAAAATGATGTCCTTTAAAGGAAAAATCCATGCTCAATAACTATTTATGAACAATATGGGAAATGATTTGAATTTTCTTCCACAAAACCATGTCTTCTTTTGCTCTGTCCAAGCTTGTAAAGCGAATTAAAAAGCTACTTTAACTTCACTTTTATAATTACAGGCCATTGTGAATTTTAAACATTTATGCAACAGTTTTTTTTTTCAACAAGCTAAAATGGCTAAAATTAGTGATTAGCTTATTGATTACTTTCTCAAAACAGAGATTAGTAAGTGTAAACTTAAAAAATTAGTATAAACAGAGGTCAGTGTTATAGATTTAATCAAGTACTGTGTCTGTATTAACTGATCTAAAGCCAACTGTTATAAACTAATTTAAAAGTAGAGAAGGGCCACTTTACACTGTTCACAGCCATGTTGATTTCATGTCACTGTGTAAACAGGGAAGGAACTGGTAATTGAGAAGACTACCCCAGGTTGATGAGTTAAAATTTCATGATTGTGGTGGTTATTGCCAGTTGTAGGCAGGGAATTAAAAGTTGCAACTTCACCTCAAACGTTGATCAGTCCTCTGTGGGTTCCCCCTGGGTTCTCTGGTTTCCTCCCACCTCCCAAAATCATGCTGGTAGATGGATTTGCTGTGCTTAATTGCCCCTAGGTGTGAATGAGTGCAAAGTAGGGTGTATTCTCACCTCATGAATCCGCATGAATGTACTCATATTGTTTTTCATATCATAAATGACAAGACATGGAGGGTGGGTATATGCCTTTTGAAAAGTGTAGCTTACTAAAATTGGACACTCGTGTTGGTGTACAAGTTTTAGAAAAAGGCAAGTGGACAGGAAGACAATGACAGATCGGCAGTAGATTGGGGTTGTCACGTCCGGCTCAGCACAGGATATTGAAAATGGCTGGAGAGACCTGGGTGGTTCTTCCATAATTAGAAGTGTATTAACATCGATATGGGCTGAGGAGTCATTCAGGCCCAGGATTTAGCTGAAGTTATTACACTGTGCGGGTCTGTGGCACTCGGCAAGACGACTCAATCAACGATAACACACATACATTTGTCTTACTATCCTTGTGATTACCTTCCTTTGACATAATTATTAATGTGACTAATTAGTGCTATGCTGCATGTAAATCTAACCCTAACCTTAACCTCAGTAACCAAAAAGGAAATCTTTTGGCTCTTTTAGTTTTTTGAATAAAAGTTTTTTCAGGGGGACCAGCTAAATGTTCCCACAAGGACCTCAACTGTCAGATCATTTCCTATCCTTGTAGGCTTGTAACCTGACCAAGATAATAAAAAATGCCTACACACAAGTTTCTATCCTATTAGCTTCAAGAGAGCCTGGTGAGGGAACTAGATCATTTTAACAGTAATAAAGTACTGTTCGTGTTGATGTGATATCAGAGGAACACACAGGGCATGCTGTTATAGGAAAATAATCAACTTCTGGGTAGTAACTCAACTCTGCAGCTGGCTGTATCACACCACCCAGTCGTTGACTATTTTCCTATAACAGCATACAACCAAGTCTTTTATGCCTTATATAACCTTAACCTCAGTATTGTTCCATACAAATTGAGTTGTGCAAATTGTTACAAAATTCCAAACATGAAATTATGTTGAATATGGAATCAGAAAGATGCAGGTCTTTTTTAAGCCAGAATAATGAACTGTCACTACACTTGAATATTTCATTTTTACATTATTTTACACATCATAAAAGATCATAAAACATAGTGAAACAAGCACAGCGTATACTAAGACACTCCAGATATCAAGTGCACATCATTGTGGACGTTTTTATTAAGTGTTGCCTGCTATGGCTGGCAAAGTGAAGCCACTCTGGTGTGTTTTCCCTGCCGTTTTCCTCTGAGCTGAGCGTCTCTGCCATGAAGAGGAAACACAATATGAGTCACTGATGTGTATCTTTCCAACAGCTGCTAGTCAAATATTTCAAATATTTATACTACAACACTGTTGAATTCTCATATCTGACTGGTCAAAAGTTGTTAATTTTCTACAGCAGCATTATATCTGACGTATATCAACGTGCTTGTCCTAATATGTTATCATTTTGCTGAACATTATTTGAGACTAATAATAAAAAGGCAGTTATTCGACAGAGATAATTTGCTGATAAGGTAAATGTTTCTGTAAGGATACATTTATTTAACATTTACGGATGGAGTCTCCAGGGACAGAGCTTCATAATAGTTTTCCGCCACAGGAAATGTAAATGTAACTATAAATATAACTATAACATTAAATGTAACTATAAACAATTAAAAGTATGATGTGTTGTTTTATATAAATTCAAAATGGTAATCATTGACAAATTGACTAAATCAATTCAGGATGTGCTGTGAAAGGAAAATAATCAGCTTAGGTGGTAGAAACGGTAATGGAAATCAGTATGCCCAAATTAATGATGTTATTTAAGATTGTAGTGCCCACATAGAAACAATTAAAATAGGAATTCATAATAAACTAGAAATAAACAATGATGATAAGGGGATAGTCCAAAAAAAAAAAAGTCTCTGTTGATCTCTCTGTTGACGTAGTGCAACATGGGTGAAACATAAGAACCCTTTATAGATGGTAGATGGATTTTACAGTTAATCAGATAAATTAAATATAGATCTACATTCTAGATCTATAGCTTCTACATAATAATCTATATTAAGGTGTTTTTCTCAGGAAAAATTTCTGACCTTGCTCAGTAGGATCTGATTGTTGCTGTCCTGGCTGTGCGTCTCACAGGCACTCTGGTCCCCTCGGGCACTCGACTCCTGCCTGTCCAAAAAGCATGGCGGTGCTTGCCTGTATGTGTGAGTTAATTATTAATGCAGAGAAGACAAGGGGTTTTATCGACAGTCACTGTTAACATATAATGCCATCTATGAGAAGATCCAGAGCTGAAATTGTGAAGCTTGTAAGAGAAAAATGGGGCTCTTTCTGTTTCAGTCAGGATATTGCACATATAAGTATGAACAGAGCAACATACATTAGCACTATTATTCTGAGATTCTGTGTGTGTTTGAGCCTTGGTAATCTAATTCCAGTCTCTCTGGGAGGTCTGTGTGTCTGGGGCTTACCATGGGTTCTGAAATATCTGAGATATCCTGTCCTCCATGGCCGAGCGAAACTCAGAACGCTGATATGGAAAGACAAAACGTATGGATATACAAACAAAAAGACTGTTAATTATTAATTGAAATATATGATATGCAATTTAAGTCCATTGAACTACATTTATACCACAGCACTATAGAATTCTTCGTTATGATTGGTCAGATGGTGTAAGTGTCTCAAAAGATGGCATGTAATCATTGATATAATGACGCTTTCTCTATAAAAGCATTTATTAACATTTATGGAAGGAGCCTCAAGTATCAAGGCTNTCAGTAAATTTTATTCCTTGCATATTTCACACACGACCAACCTTGATCTGTGTGTTGCTGAGTAAAGTTTTGGCATTGAGTCTGAGGCCATGCTCAATGCCCCATCCCACTCCTCCAACGTAGCAGTTCTTGGGCAGCGGTGCTGGAGCAAATGGTGCAGGCCGTAAGAGGTAATTTAAATCCCCTGTGGCCTCCGAGGACAAGGCGCCGATGCCGATGCTGTGAGGGAAATCACACAGTCTGACTCTGTAATTCCCAACGCCATCAGGTCCTACAGAGCAGCAGAGGAAAGATGGTACTTACAAAGATGTATACAATACATTAGTGAAAACTGTTTATTGTTCAGAGCATGATGGATCATGGATTTCACACGATCAGTTGATGATTTTATTTTTATTATGTTGCATTTCCCTGCATTTCCTATCACATGAAAGTGGTAGGGATGATAATAGATGAGTACTAATGATCAATTCCATATGTTAGTTATTAAGAGACGACAACTTTCTTTTAACAGAAATAAACAATGATGTAAGGAACCTTTAAAGCTTATGAGTGAAATAGAAGCAGCTAGATAAATATACCAATACTCAAAATATAATGTTTCATACTGTATAGGTGTAGTATTGGCTCCTCACAGACAGACTAATAGATGGAGAGATAGTACTCAAACAGATCTACAAAAAACATTTAAAGCCTAAGGGAGGCAGTCAGAGAGACTACAGTCACAAACCTAAAAGGATATTTAGTTTGTTACTCTAGGAGAACCCTTTTAGGTTCTATATAGAACCTTGGAACAGAGCCATTCCAAGCAGAACCTCATTAGGAAGCAAACGCACCCCTTAACTCTCCAAAGAACCCTTGAGGAACCTTTTTGTCTCCACAAAGAGTGTAGAGAGTAAGATAAATGTTTTCATTTGATAGGTAGTCTGACAGACAGACAGATGGACAGACTGTACAGAACCGTTAAATGTTATGACTGGAAGAGAAACAGACAGATAGTACTCAAAAATATAATATTTGAAAAATTTGAATTAAACTAAAATTAGAATTAGGTGTAGTGTTGGTTTCCACAGGTAGATAGACAGACAGACAGACAGACAGACAGACAGACGGACAGACAGACAGACAGACAGACAATCCATCTACAAAACATCTACAAACATAAAAGTTTATGCAGTTTGTCACTCTTTAGGAGAACCCTTAAAGGTTCTGTGTAGAACCCTGCAGTAGAGTGATCCCAAGAAGAACCTGGTTAGGAACCTAACCCTGACTCTCTAAAGAACCTTCTAGGAACATTTTTTTCCGCTAAGAGTGTAGATAGAACAAATTGTTGTATTCACTGTTAATAAGAGATTTAATGGCAGTTGGCGGTGGATTTAGAGGTAGGCCCCTACTCATTAGTTAACTGGTAAACAAACAAAAACACACAAACAAACTAACTAAGCAGAATGTACCTGTGAAGAGGATTCTTTGCCCCACTACTTGATGAACAGGATCAGTTCTGCAGTTTTTCCCTCTCATTGCTCCTATCCGTCACCTGCTCAGAGCTCCAGGTGAGTGTGAGAAGAGGATAGGAGCAAACTGTGGGGTCACCTCTGGTTACCACGGAGACCACGGTTACCATAGTGTGTACACAGGGTTGTTACAGTGTCCTGGTTTGCTAGCTCAATGAGTTATTTATGAGTGCACTCCACTCTCAAACATTAAAGCCAGTTGCACATTTGATGCTTGTCTTGTTTATTAACCTTAACAATTAGCAAAACAGATATACCGTGAATTTATACATTCTGAAAAATAAATAATTAAAATTTTATAATAACCATTATATATGAAGTATTTAAGGTCACTATAATTTATAATGTACAGGTTGGCTGCTTTGAGTAGTGTATTTTCATCAGACACTGCCAAAGAAAACATCTTCTCATACCATGTATGAACGCTATACATAACATTTACATTCATGGCTTAGGTTAAACACTAATATATTCATAAATTTCATAACCTTTTTATGTTTGTGGGTCAATAATGAATCTTGGGAAGTGGGTTGATGACACTTGAATTCCTAATATTTTACATAAATTTGTTTAGGGATTTCAAATCAAAATAAAATGTGTATAAATATTATTATTATTATTATTATTATTATTATTATTATTATTATTTGTTGTTGTTGTTGTTGTTGTTGGATCATAAGCTGAGGTTACTTCTTGTGTGGAGTTTTGCATGTTCTCTCCATGTCCATGTGGGTTCCCTCTGGGTTCTCCGGTTTCCTCCAAACTCCCAAAAACATACCAGTTGGTGAAATGCTGACTCTAGATTGCCCCGAACACACCAGAGTGTATTCACACCTCACACACACTGCTCCTTGGATAGGTGCTGGATCCACTGCAGTCCTGACCAGGATAAAGTGATCACTGAAAGTGAGTGAGTGAATGTTAGAACTGGCAACTTGCTGTGGTATATGAGGAATTCAACACTTCATCATGTGCAGTTATTAAAAAATAATCAACTTTGTAACTCTGCTTGGTGTCCATCTCATTTTTGATGAACTTCCTATAACAGCTCTACATGTTCCCGTCTTTCTTTCTTCTTCATTCAAATGAAACGAATACGAATGTGGCTCAAAAGAACAGCTGGTTAAGATGCTTGAATGTAATTTCTTTTAAAACACAAAAAATCTGTAGCTCTTATTATTATTTTATGGCACACTTTTTCCACAACATAAACACACAAACACACTATATGGCCAAAGGTTTGTGGACACTTGACCATGCCACCCATATGAGCTTGCTGAACATCCCATTCCTGATTTATTCCCCCTTTGCTGTTATAAAAACCTTCGCTCTTCTGGGAAGGCTTTCCATTAGATTTTGGAGCGTGGCTGTGGGGATTTGTGTTCATTCAGCTATGAGAGCGATAGTGAAGTGAGGAGGCCTGGGGTGCAGTTGGTGTTCCAGTTCATCCCAAAGGTGTTGAGGTCAGAGTTCTGTGCAGGATACTCAAGTTCTTCCAGTCCAAACTTAACACACCATGTCTTCACTGAGTTCGCTTTGTGCACAGGAGCATTGTCATGCTGGAACAGGTTCGGGCCTCTTAGTTCCAGTGAAGGGAATTGTAATGCTACAGCATACAAAGACATTATATACAAGTGTGTGCTTCTGATAGTTTGGTGAAGAACCACATAAGGGTGTGATGATCATGTGTCCACATACTTTTGGCCATATAGAGTATCTTTTATTAAACTGGTACGTGCAATATGACTCGTATCTTAGTGAGATGATTTGGAAGGAATTGAATGTTCCTGTGCTGAGACTGTAGTTGTACGCAGTGCTCGGTGGATGGCGGCAGAGCCCAGCGCGTCGGGCTGCATTGTTCCACTCCCGTTATTGTGCACCTCGGGTCTCGCCCATTATGCGCGCTCCCGGTTGATCATGCGCGCTCGCGGTACGCGGCCGGTCACCATGGTGGGGGGGAAACACACAACAGTCTGTCACTTTTTAACAAGCTGAATTAAGCATGTATACACGCGCCGTTTGAAGCTTTCACGGAATCGGACGGAAACTTGACCGACGGGTGGATTTTTTCCCTTTCAGCGCGTCGTGAGAGCCGGAGATCCTGAGCACGGTGTAGCAGGGAGGGAAATGCACTTCATGCATGCTTTGTGCAAAAGAAAATAAGCGCACCAGGACATTTTTCACGCATTAAATCACCCGTCAAAGCCGAGTAGAGGTGTGCCTTCTGCAGCTTTTTTTTTCTTTAGATCGGTTGGTTGGATCGGATCGGGCCGGGGAGAGAGCGAGGCCCCGGGGGCGCAGCAGGCCGTGTCCCGGGGAAGGAGCCTCCACACGGGGCCGGGTTGAGACCGACACACCGCGACGAGTCCCCGGATTTTTCACGCGCTTTTCGCTTTTCCACCGGAGACAATGGCGTCCTACGTGGACAACAGCTTTCGGCAGGCGGTGATGCTGAACCCATCCGAGAGGACGCAACAGGTCAGGAGCACTGATCATGATATGCAAATAAATAAATGACAAACACACACACACATCTATATCTATCTATCTAATCTCTCTCTCTCTCTCTCTCCCTCTCTCTCTCTCTCTATCTATATATCTATATCTATCTATCTATCTATCTATCTATCTATCTATATATATATATATATATATATATATATATATATAT
>CM074951.1:3802325-3815532 GCA_037577455.1 Pangasius macronema
TCTACTGTTTGGTTGGATCGAGACAAAAATGTTCTCTCTCTATCTCTCTATCAATATATCTCTATATCTCTCTATATATATATATATATATATATATATATATATATATATATATATATATATATATATATATAATATGCATCTGCATTAAACAAAACACTGAAGATGATTCCCAGTGTGCATGTATAATGCATGTACATATATAATATACATGCATACACACTCTAAGAATCATACTCAGACACAATATACAATCTACATACACACAATATAATATAAACATATATATCAGATGCACATGCATGTATCTTTATTTGTGTTTGTGTTTCTTTTATTGTCTGTGATTTCTTATCACTTTCTATGCTTCCTATACGCAACATCCTGCAACTCAGCTACATAGACATCACTGTCTGTTTTCCTGATGCGGCTGCAGGATGCCATGTAGCAGCCTGTACTATAGCCCACTGTTTTTCGCCACACTATTTCATTGCAATCCCGAGCCGTGTTGCAGCAGCGATGCTGCGCCCAGTTCAGGACAATATACAGAAATATTGGTCCTTCTTTGGTGCACTGAAATGTGAAATGGCAACATGATTGCTGTGGGTAGTGGTATGCCATGCAGTACAGTCTAACCCGTTCAGGTTCTTGTATTAGCTAGAGATAATCTTTTAATAGGCTGCCTGAAGGATGGTTTCTCCTACATCATTATGCAGAATTTTTTCCCACTGCATGAGATGAATAAAGTACATTTGATGTCACACAATCAACAGCCTCTTTTCTCCATCCGGACCAAACACAACAGCTGTGTTAATGGATTTTTTTCTCACTTTATTAACATTTTAAGTCGTTTATTTTTAAGTGTAATTGTGTCTAGTTGCATTGACCGTCATGGTTAGGTGGCTCACCGATATGGACAACAATAGACAGGCTTGATCAATACCAATTAAAGGACAGTTGTGGGGTTGGGGGAGACAGCTTGTGAGCTGCTTTGTCAAGAGCTATACACTCCAGGGCTTGAATGAAATGGGTATTTATTGGATGTAAACATTGTATATAAACTCTTTATGTATCCCTCTAGTCAAATATCAATACTGACAGTACAAAGAGATTATGATTGGCATTTTAATGCGCATCTTGTGTAGGTCAGACTCAAGCTGTAAATTTTTATTGAGTAGATCTTATCAGCTCTAAAATTATTTATAAGGATGGGTAAAAAAAATGTTGCAAAACCACATGTCATGATTATCGGCACCCCAGCGTTTACTACTTTGTGCAACCTCCCAGCATAACAGCACTTTCATCTTCTCTTGCAATGCTTGATGAGAAGCGAGAGCACTCCTCAGTACTGATTCTCTCCAGATCCTACAAGGTCCCGAAATCACTCCAGGAATCTCTCACTCCACAGGTTTTCACAGCATTTAGGTCAGAGAACTGGGATGATCCTGATCCTGATACTGTAGTCATTTAAGCGTTTTGGTGTGGATGTTTTGGCTTGTTGTCATCCTGGCATGTCCCATCACTTATTGGCAGAGGCAACCATGATGTCTGGTGCCTTGTATCTGTAACAAGGTTTGCAGGGTCTTTGGATGAACCAGCACTTAACAGTGGGGATTTGGTGCTTCTCTGTATGACCATTCTTCTTTTTATGTCAAAAAGGCTCTGTTTTGGTCTCCTCTGACCATAGAACCTGGATCCAGTCAAAGTTCCAATAGCATCTAGCAAACTTCATGTGCTTACGTTTGTGGTTAGATGACAGAAAAGTGAAAGAAGACTGTGTGGAAGGTCCATCAAACAACCGCTACGGACAAACATCTATACCTCCGAACCACTGGGGTTGTAGTTCTTCTAATTAGATTAACTTTATGAAAAATGTCCAACCTTCCAAAAAATGGACTATAGTTACAGCATCGAGTTGCAACACAACACCATAAAATAAGTTTAAAAACACTAAGGAATTTTTTTTTAAAGAACTATGAATACTATGAATAAAAACTGGTAGCATGAAATATGCTTCTCCCAGGCACCCGGGCTACTGATTATTTCCTTAGCCAAAACAGATCTTTTCTGAAACAGATGGTCCTATGATACACGGTCTTACCACATTTCTTGCTATATATAAAATCTTGTGGGTTCCTTTGCAAAATGAGACCTGATTCAGTGCAGTATAATGGTAACTCCCCACTTTGTATATAGAGTTATCTCTAACTGGCTTTAACAAGCATGGTTAAAGCGTGGTATTCATTAATAAACGCAATGGCGGTGCTGAAATTTCAGCACAGCTGCGTTTATAAGAGATTACGTGATATCCTTCGTCCACCCTCACTGACTGATGGAGTCATACTGCTGTGCTCAGGCTTGGCCAGAATTCAGCAGTCTCGCCATTTCAGCTTAAGGCCTGCGCCTGTTCTCGGCTCATCAGAAGGCTTTAAACAGTGCAGCGAACTCTAATTTGCTGTGTGTATGTGGAAGGTGCTCTTGAGATGCATGATGTAATCAGTTAGCTGAGACCTTGCTAATGTGTAAAGTCTAAAGTGTAAGGACTAGTAGTGGGTTGAACTAATGGAGCTGGCGGCCTCCTTACTGCAGCGCAGAGTCTTTTCAGCTGGCATTAATGCACCACACGTTGGTGATGACTGGTGACCTAAATTCGTAAAAGTTACACGATTAGAACATCCTCTTTGTCCGACGAGACCCTTTACCGCCCTCCGACACTTTTCCTTTCTGTGATGCCTCTGGCTGCTTTTAGGAGCTTTACAGGATGTTTCAGAAGGCAGGTGTGTGTCCAGAGGGTCAGTGACAGTAAACAGAGACTAAGTGTCACCTTTGACCTGGGATTGAGCCTGTAGGTCATAGAAACGGTGGTGTCCCATCCGGGTTAAAAATATATCAGTACCGCAGTTCTCTGTTACAAAACCAGCTACTCCAGTCTTCGAGACTTGACATCCCTATGTCTCCACAACTCAAACAGCTTTTGGACGGGTGGTGGGTTTGATGTCTTAAGCAGGAAAAGGAAATGCATAGGAAAGGCCTAAATGGCAGGGAAATAAACAGGGTGTTATTTTAGAAATGTGCTTCCTGATCCCATTTCCTTCATTGTTGGGCATTAGTTTTTTTTTTCTTTCTTTCTTTTGTAAGGTGCTTATCAGCTGACAGACCATCTCAAGTCACCGTGCTATGCTAATTGGCCCATTGCACTAATTTTTGTCTGTCAGCAAGAACTGCTTCGGTATCAGTCGTTAAAAACGCCACTGCAGGCTGTCATCTGGTGGCTTTCGTTTATCTTAACACGCCGGTTCTGGAGGCGCCGTGATATTTGTGGTGTTTCCAGTAAGCTAGTGATTTTCATTATCGCTCGCGGGGCCTTTGTGTTGTTCCTGAGCGTGTGCGTCTGTCCGTAACCCTCAATCTCTCACTCCCGCCTTGTAAGTGGAGTCACATGCTGTTTTTGTGTCGAGTGTTGAATGTTGTATGTGTAGCCAGTGTCCTGAAAGAAGTGGTTTTACACACGGACACACACTGACTCATCTCATACGCAATGGAGTAATCTGACCTTCCCAAGAGCACTAAGGCCTGAGGCCTTCCTTCATGAGTTCATGTCAGAAATTGTGCTTTTCGTTCCTAATTATTTTCTTTTAGTGACCTGTGCAGTGCTCTGACTGTTCACCGGGATTATGTTGCTGCTTATTATGATTACACTTGCATGCTTGATGTTTTCATGGGGATTAAGAAACATGCCAGTGTGAATAGCTGTGGTTGGTTGGAATGCTCATGAGGAACATCTGAAATGTGTTATGGAAATAGTCTGAATTTGTTTGAGAGTTACTGCACTGTCATTACTCTGGACTCTGAATGGAATGCATTGTGTTACTGGCTTTTGTAACTCCGTAGTAGAGTAATCCGACGATTTATGCTCAGTTAAGCGTGCAACAGTAAAACACACTTCATCAGCTTTCATCTTTTATTTGGAAAGTTATTAAAATGTTAATGCTTTCATGTGCATTGCTGTGTTGGAGGTTATTGGGTTATTTTCTTCTCGGCCCTCATTCTGACTGTTAAATTCTTCATACATTGCATTAAATCATGGGTCGGTGATATAATAACAATATATCAAGATACTTTAAAATGATATTCACAGTGCACAGGGTGGACAAATTATACATTGATTGTCTCAGCCAGCAGGCAAGTGGACTCTCCAGTGTGCTTCCCGGTCCTGTGTTTTGGTAGCATGGTTTTGATGTGGTAGCTAATATAGTGTAATGCAATGCAATAACCTATAGCTAGTTATGTGAATTAATATAGCACATCGTGCTTGTATCCCCGATGGCCAAGGTATCAGCTTATGCAAGTGGCGGTATCTCCTTGTATCACATGTAAGTGATTATTATTTAATTTAATTATTTGAGTATTTATCTTGTTTATGATGTGACTGCATGTACAAAAAGGACAATGAATTTGCGCTAACATTAATATTTTTCTCTAATTTCATCCCACTGATGAATTAAATCTTAATGTAAGAATGAAAAATGTTATAATAGTGTCTGTTAGGGTTGTTACAGTGTCATTTTTATTATTTATTAAATTTATTTAAATGTATTTGCATTGATGGCTCAGCACACTGTTTTCCCTCACAGCTACTTTCTCTTTCGTCTTATAAATATCACTCTCCAAGATATCTTTCTAAAGTGGAGTGTTTTCCGGACTGCGTCTTGACATTTCTGGAAAGATGACGCTGTATTTTGCCTTCTATGAAAAGACCAGTAGAAATAACCCCAGGTAATCTACACTGTGTACTCTACCACATCTGAATTGACAGGTTGGTTAAGATTCCATTATATTCTGTGGGAAAAGAGGTTTTGAACTTTTTCATCAGTATTCTATCGTCTCTGCTGAACATTAAAGTATATGTAGATGATGTTTAAAAGGTTAGAAAAGCGACCTCTCATGAGGGTTTCGGTAAGATTTTGATTTCTTGGCACAGGTAAAGCCTACACACGTTGTGGTCACGTGACCTGCGAACAGTCAAACGCAGCCTATAGCAAGTGCTTATAATAACAGTAAAATTGAATTAAAATGAGGTGTATGTAGGATGAGTGAAGTATTTAGTGTGAAGATCATGAACACGCTCTCGTCTGTGTGATTTATACACAGATTGTTTATTGTCTTAATCATAATTACTACAGATGTTACTCAATACACTGTATGTCTGGAAATCTTGCAGAAATGTTAGTGTGTGTTACAGTGTGATGAAACTGTGATTGTTTTTAAACTAGGTTATCATACTGTGAAATAGTATCTACCTCCTAGTGTGTATTATGTAGCCTTGATAAACACACTCCTTTCATGCTCATCCTTTTTGCTCAATAAATCGTTAATTCCGCTGCAGGTCCATGTATCGAGTCACTAATTTCCTCCAGGCTTTAACACTTAACGATCTCTTGTCATTACAGTCCTTTTTCTTCCAAACGAAATGAAGTCCACCCCTGTTTAGGAGTGTACTTGTTTAGACTACTTTGACTATTTAAATTTATGCAAAAAAATGGTTATTCTAGCGGCCAGAGCAGGAAAAGGAACTTGATTTGACTACGATCAGCTAATTCCGAGGTTGAGTGTATTTTTTTTTTTTTCTTCTGAGCACAACCGCTTGTCTGTTGGTGCCAGAATTTAATAAGACGAGACAATGAGATGATCTTCAAATCTTAGTCATCAAATCTTAGTCATCAGTTTAAAAAGAAAAAAAGGAAATCGTATGGTTTATCAATGCTTTAAATCTCCAAAGTACTTTTCTTTTCCGCACATTAGCGTGCTAGGCCTATTTCCTTGTTTTGTGCTTGAGAGACTCTGTGATTCTGCTTAATTTTTGAGGTAATACTTCTCGTTCCGCATGCTTGTGTAAGTAATAACATGACGTGTCTTTGCCTTCAAGGAAAATAAACGAGTTTGGTCTAAACGATGACACCAGGCCTCACTAATTCACAGAACTGTAAAGGCTAAATCATCCTGGAATGCAGTTGGCTTGCATCTTGCTCAGTGTGCATGGCTTGTTTTCATCATGTACTGTATGTATATTTACATTTTGCAAACAGCTAATAGAAACTGACACTGTGCCATTTGGCAAACAGCCACTTAGCAAATAGCTGGCAAGTTTTCAGCCTTTAAAACATGCAATGTCAAATCTTCAGGTTTTAATATTTAAGGCGTCCCATCCAAGTTGTATTCCTGCTTTGACCCCAATGTTTCTAGGATATTCTCTGGATCCACTACGACCCTTCCAGGATAAAGTGCTCACTGAAGATGAATGCATGCACGAATGAACATTGTAGGCTTGTGTTTCTGGCTATTTAACAATTAAGTGGCAGATTAGTGATGCACACAAATATGAGTACATCATACAGAATAATTGGTGTGCTCTAAACAGATATGAGTACAGATATTAATCAGAGGTGTACGTTTTTCTTAAGGAAAGCTTGCCAGAAAGGTTCACAACAACAAAAAAGTTGCGTAAGTGGGAGGTTTTGACTTTGCTGTGAGTGTGAGACAAAGGAAGACCACATTGACATTAATCAGTCACTGCTTGATCCATTTACAACATCATTTATTCATCTTTAGTACCTGCCTGGTCAGGGTCGTAGTGGTTTAAATTAGGTTCATAGTTTGTTTTCTGGAAATAGAACCAGCAATATACCATAACAGTATTATGTACATCCTGTGTAGTGAGCATATATAGTGAACCTTGCGATTTGGCCCATTTGGGTGTGAGTGAGTGAGTGAGTGAGTGAGTGGATTTTGGTGGATTTTTTGCATAGTGTGAGATATATGAAATTGTAGCTAAATATTAGCCAAAAGAAAACATTTCAGTGGGTAAATGAATTATAATATTATCTCCTTTTGATTTTCTTTGGTTAAAATGCAGCAGGCTTTTTTTTTATTTAATTTTTTTTACTTTCTCTGGTTTATGTGACAGATTTATTCAATTGAAATGCAGTTTTAAAAGCATACAGCCCTACTCGGATGGTATTAAATGTACATGGGGTCTTGGGGCAATTTCCTGTTTTACATGATTCCATGATTTTATTTCAGCCATGTGTGGGATTTTCTCCTCTAATGCAAATCAACACAAAGTTGCACAAACTATAATTGGGATTATTAGCCATGTTACTCCAGGAGATTTTGACATCCTTCTGCAGGAGCCAGAGCTCTATCATTTTATTGCCATTGCACAACCAAACAGAGTAAATTTAGTAACGAAAACTAAATTTAGCTTTGTCCCTCACTGGCGGTTTTGTACATAACATTACAGTTTCTGCTTCTCTTGCACTCATGCCTCATGCTGCAGCTGCCTGCTGAACAAAGATCCCAGAGCTCTTGCATTCTTCCACTGTCGTTCCTGAAATGTCAGGGCTAGTGAAATGTAAATCACCCTGAATTCATCGTTCTGAAAGCCAGTGGACATGCCAGAGACATTCTTTGTGGTGAAAAAAGGGGGAAAGAAAAGCATCTCAGTGGCCTCCATGATGCTTCATGGAAACCAGTAGCCCTTGTGAAACTAAGGCCAGCTTTCTAAAAGAAAATTCAAAACACTGATATTTTAAGTAGAACTGGCATCAGATCAACATGGCTTCTTCTTATTCCAATAATCCTTCCTGTGCTTGAACCTATTTGAGTGTGATGAGTGCAGCTGAGAGCATGAGCTGATTAAGGACCTGATTAAGACGTCTTGTTCTCAGAGACCTTGTTTACAGAGACATTGGTATGTAGGCCGCACTCGGCAAACCACAGCCAGTGGCCTTTGTACAGTGTTTCCAGCAACTGCCTCATTATGTGTGTTTAAGTTGATCATATGGCATATCTAATAGCCAAACAGTGCTAACCGTGGCTAACTGTGAGGGAACAGAAGGACAAATCCTTTATTTATTTATTAGTAAAACGTCCAGTGTGTTGCTTAGTCCTTTGTTTTGGATGCCCAGAAACTGACCAGTCTAGCTAGTGGTAGCTAGCACAATGTAATAACATATGGTGAGCAAGTTACGTGCATTATACAGACTGCAAACATTGCACGTAAAAGATATTATTATTTGAGTATATCTTTATTTTTTGATATTTGCAACCGCAAAGTGGGGGAGTTATATGGACAGCTTTGTGCATGATTCTGAAAATATTGTCTCTCATCCTTGCACGATAATTAATCCGCCTAATAACAAGTGCTCCAGAGTCAACCAGCTTGCGCTTCGACTGATGTCTTTAGTGCAGCAGGTGGTGGGATTTGAATAGACACTATGGTTATAGCATTGACATTTGTCACTGCAATGGGAAGTGTAAACGTAGCTACATACGAAATAAAAAAAATGTTTTGCGAACACCAGTAAGGAATGTTTTTTGTTTTGTTTTGTTTTTTTTCCTTCATTTTCTGCTTGTTCAACTGGCTTATCTGCACGGCAACTAAAACATTCTGCATTCTGATTCGCTGCAACACCTTTGGCTATTTCAGTCAAGATTAAGATGCATATAATGGTGGAAGCTTTTCAAACCCCCGTTCTGGCCTCGTACTGCTGGCGTCCCACACGCTGTAGGTTTTGGATGTTGGCAGTCTTAGCGCAGACACACGAGCCTGGTATTGGATTCCACTCCATCACTGATGATGATGGCAGGCAGCCATTCAGAACGCCACACTCATGAGCTCATGTTTCCTCTGGCTCCTTATGAACATATAGAGCTACACTTCAATGTTTGTGCACTTTTGTGTAGACAAAGGTTTAGCTGTGTCACAGTCTTGGCCTACATGAAAGCAGCTCAACCAGCATCAGGTCCCATTTGACATTCTTTCATACTCTAACCTCATGTTTTAGACTCAGATTTGAGTGTTTGAGAAGCTTTTTAGGTCTTTTTATTCTTTCTGGCATGTCTGGCTATAAGCGTTAGACCACCACCATGGCCTACTGTGAAGTAATGGCACAATATTAGACAAAAAAAAACAAAAAAACATTTCTATAATGCAAGTGATAACATGAATTAACTTGTTTTATGGACATTCCACAAGTACTATCTGTTGTTCTTGAATAAATAAAAATTGTACTTGTTGGCAAATTGCTGTGGTATAAAACCGAGGAATAAAACACAAGGGGAATAAAACATTTGGACGTCATGCTGTTATTGGAATATAATCGACATCACAGCAGTAGCCCATTGTTGATTATTTTCCTACAACAGCATGTCATGGAGTGATTTTTATAAAGTTTTTTGATGCAGCGACGTTCTGTTGAGACGTTTGACCCACATTTCCAGGTTGAGACTTGTTTGAGAGATGAACATTGCGGGACATGTCTTTGCTTGCATACATGCAAGATGAGTAATTTGCCACTGAATCATAATCATACCAATCATCATTCCATCATCATTACAGTGTGACATGCGTTCACAGCAACAGAAGACCAAGTTGTTATCAGAGTATACAGTGCTAACTGAGAGATAAGATATGCCCCCATGAGCAGGGTCTTATCTTTATTGTTTGTGGTTTTATGATAGCATAAGTGCTTTGGTCTTTGATACCCACAGTGCAGGACATGCAGCATTTTACATGTATGGATGCACATCTTGATCACACTTCAGTCAAACATGCTAAATGTCTCTCTGTGGAATGATTACAACTAGCTATTTTATTTATCTTTATATTCACAATTGATAGAGCCACATGTTGCTTATTAACAGCTTGTTGATTATCTTTTTTACATTTTAAGTAGGAGAACAAGACAGAAAGTGAAACACGGAAACATGTGCTCTTAAAGCTTGGAATTTTTTCTATATACAATCCTTTAGGAGCTATTAAAATTGTTTTGTAATCAGTAGTTCCATAATGGTGTGTTTCTTTTTCTGAGGCAATAATCACCCATGGGAAGTCACATCTCCTTCACAGTGCCTGATTGTGGCCACACCTCCTTCACTTGTATTGACAGATAGAGGCCATGCCTCCTTCACTGGAATTGATGGATAAAGAGACCACAATTCCTTCACTTGGACTAACAGGCACAGATACTATCATACCTTCATTAAAGTAAAACTGACACGTATAAGTCACGCCGCCTTCACTGAGACTGACACACCCAAGCCACGCCTCCTTTCACTGAGACTGACACACAAAGGCCACACATTCTTCACTTGAACTGATACCCAAAGACCACACCTCTTTCACTGGGACTGACACAGAAAGACCATACCTCCTATACTGGGACAGACCACGCCTCCTTCACTGGGACTGACACAGAAAGACCATACCTCCTATACTGGGACAGACCACACCTCCTTCACTGGGACTGGCACAGAAAGACCATACCTCCTATACTGGGAAAGACCACGCCTTCTTCACTGGGACTGACACCGAAAGACCATACCTCTTATACTGGGACAGACCACGCCTCCTTCACTGGGACTGACACACACAAGCCATGCCTCCTTCACTGGGACTGACACATAAAGGCCACACCTCCTTCACTGGGACTGACACATAAAGGCCACACCTCCATCACTGGGACTGACACATAAAGGCCACACCTCCTTTACTGGGCTTGACACATAAAGGCCACACCTCCTTTACTGGGCTTGACACATAAAGGCCACACCTCCTTTACTGGGCTTGACACATAAAGGCCACACCTCCTTTACTGGAATTGACACAAAGGCCAAACCTCCATCACTGGGACTGACAAAAAGGCCAGGCCTTCGTTTCCTATGAAAGTTGGAAATATGGAGACAGAACATTTTTATAATAAAATATTGTGATCTGTATAGCTATAAATGGCTACTATAAATTGTGTGTTTGTGTGTGTCTGTGTGTGTGTATACGTTGTGATGGATTGGCAGTCGCTTTACAGCTGGTGCTCAGGCTCTGTTGTGATACTGAGAGGTGATTGATGAATGAATGAATGAATGAATATTATTATATTATAAACAGTGGTGAAAGCTTGCACAATATCATGATATGCAATTTTAATACTGCCACATGTCTATTAACAATACATTTTCCACACTGAGTGTGTGAGTGTTAACCAGTGACATTTTGAGAAGTTGCAGTGTTGCTCAAACATTTTTGCATTACCCCATTTTTTTTCTGAAACCCAATTGGATTGAAAAAGAGTTGTTATCAAAGCAAGGATTTGTGGTTTAAAGGAAACTGCTTCTGTTTAGACTCCAGATGGATCCTTCACATGTCCTCTCTCGCTCACCTCAAGGCTTTGTGGGTCTAAATTTAGTTTTTGCTGATCTTGTTTGCCAAGCTTTGCTCCGTCACATTAAGCCCCAGTGTGTGACTGATGCAGTTTTAAAACCCAGCGCCTCATAAGCCCAATTAGCTAAAGCCACTCTTCACTGCCCTGTTTGTATGTGTACGATGTGCCTGAGTACTGTTTATTTCTGCTCCATTAAGCAGGATTCTTTTATGGAGAGGTGATATTAAACATTGACTAATCATAAGCTCGCGAGGAAGCTAGGCATCAGAGAACCTCAGGGGAGCCATTCTTTTGGATTTTTGGTCACTTAAATGCATTTAATTTGTATTCAATTGAAGAAAAGGTTTCTTCACAGGTCTGTGTGAGTGTGTGAAAAGTGTGTAATTTAGAGGCACGTGTGAAATTTTAAAATCGAAACGTGAACATGCCATGCTTCTATTCTTGTAGAACTTCTTCTTGCTCTCATAATTGATAACATTTATGTGGAATATTCTTAAAAAAAATGTTGAAAGTTAACACTAAGGTAGAAAATTAGAAAATTAAATCCTGAGGCTTCCTTCACTGGGACTGATGTGCAAAGGCCACGCCTCCTTCACTGGAATTGGCACAAAGGCCACGCCTCCTTCACTGGAATTGACACAAATGCCACGCCTCCTTCACTGGAATTGACACAAAGGCCACGCCTCTTTCAGTGGGACTGACACACTCCTCCTGACTTACTGAAGCCACCGGATGCAAAATTGTCGGTGCTGTCTGGGTAGGAGGGATGACATACTTTCTCTCCTCTGTCAATCAGAGCTTTATTAGCCAATCACTTGCGTCTGTGAGCTCATTTATAAGGAGGAGGCTGGATAGCACTTTCCTCCAAGCTTGTTACGCCACCCTGTGACTCAGCATGAGCAGCAATTTGAAAAAGATTCTGTTGACTGGTTTTTCACGTCTTGGAGGAGGCACATATTAGCCTTCACCCTCCCCAGTCTGAAGGTGTCATATTTTATGATGGGGAGAGCTGACTGGTGGGCGGGAATTAGCAGGTGACCAAATTGGGGAGAAAATACGGTATTTCCTTTTTACAAAATGGTGATTATTTATTCATTCACGTGCAATAATACTGGGCATGGAAAGTCTGGAAAGCGATTTCGGAAAAATAATATGGAATTTTTCTTCACAAAAGAAGTGCAAGAAGTGCCGCATCACAAAAAAGCACTAAAACAGAATGACAGATGCAGGATAGGAAGTCAGTTGTCACCTGTTGCTTTATCCTTCGCTAGTGGGAAAGTATGGCTCCAGCACATACACACTGGTATGATTGGGATGGCAAACATCTCAGATTTACTTCGTCAGTTATATAGAGGCAGAGTCCACTGCGAATGCTTTAAACCATTCTGCTTTGTGACTTTATTGCTCATGATGCGTTACTGACAGTGATCTCTTTTACAGTAGCTGTTTAATCAGAGCTTCCCGGTATTAAATTATAAAACCTAAACTCTGCTTCTCAAACACAATGACTGATGATCTGTTATGTGGAGTAATAAATGTCTAAACTGGGTAATGTATTTGCTAAGGCTGAAACCATGCTTGTTAATCATTATCATGCTATTATTGGCCTTTGTTGTACTGATTATATTACAGAAAGCTGAGAATTCCTTTTCTTCTATTAGAAGAAAGGCACTGATTCATTTTCTATAACAGGAACCTTGACAGTAGTTTTGACTGTAATTCCAATTACAGGTTTATATTAATGCTCGCATTGTAAAACCGTACCGTTTCTATAGCAACCTTGCACAGAGACTTAAATGGAAGACAGTCTAATAATGTAATGTAATCTAAGTCTAATAATGAACAGATTAAAAATGTGCTATTATTTAACAATAAAAAACCTATTATTTGTTGACATGGTGAAGTTTTCTGTAAGGACATGTTTATTTCACATTTATGGAAGGAGTCAGTAGTTTTTGCTGCATGGGAAAGTCGGCAAGATTTTGCTTTTT
>CM074951.1:3815632-3837467 GCA_037577455.1 Pangasius macronema
CAAACGTCCAACATGAGCTGTCCCTCTGATGTACTCATTCCTAATCCTGTCCAACCTCGTCACTCCCAAAGAGAACCATGCTATAACATGATAACAAGAATCTTTTGTTGTTCCGCAACATTAAATGTAACTATAAACAGATAAAAAGTACAACTTTTTTTCCCCATTTATTAGAAAATGTAACTGAATTGACTTGACTTGTGGCCAAGTATGGTGAGAATTTGTGCTCTGCATTTAACCCATCCAAGTGCACACACACAGTAGTGAACACACACACACCCGGAGCGGTGGGCAGCCATTTTAGCTGCGGCGCCCGGGGAGCAGTTGGGGGATCGGTGCCTTGCTCAANCACTCCCCCCACCTACAATCCCTGCCGGACCCGAGACTTGAACCCACGACCTTCGGGTTCACCTTCAGGTTACAAGTACGACTCTCGAACCAGGCCACGACTGCCCCTGCTGTGGTAGAGGCGGAATAAAACAGATGCAATGTTATAGGACAATGATCCACTTCTGGGTTTTATTATTTGCATGTTGGTACAGGTGAGTGTTTCTGAGGATGTGGATGAGTCATGGTGAAAATAATGCAGGCTGATACTTTTAAGACCGTCACCTCATGTATTCTGCAGTGGGTATGTAATACACTGCAACTGCAGTGTCTGTGATTTGTGCCATTGCACAGCCCTCCCATGTTCCAGCTTTATCAGTAACTAAAATGAGCCACTCTGCTGTTGCGATATTGTCTTTTGTCATTTCCAGCCTCGGTGCTAGGCCGCTATGTGCCCTGTGCTGTGTGGGTGTTGGTAGTGAGCTTCATGAACGCCTCCATGTTAAGAGCATATTTGTGACTTGAATAATCAGCAGTGATGCATAATGAATGTATTTTTATTACTGTGGCCAGTGAAGAAGTTGATAATTATGCTAATAAGGATGATGTTTGATTGAAGATGCGAGGAGAGCCTCTCATGCTGCTTTGAATGAGTGAGTGAGTGAGTGTGGGCCAGCGTACAAAAGAGCTCTGTTAAAATCAACACCACTTGTCAGATGTAATCAACAGCAGAGTAATATAAAACGTCTTGAAAGGCCAACATGCGAAAGGAGGGTGAAAATCACAGAGAGACCATCGTGCAGCTTGTGGAGAAGAAGCACTAGAATTAATACCTCAGGATGGAGAAAATGGAATAGCTTTTCATGCCTCGTACTTAATCAGAAATAGACACCATTAAGTACAGATCTGGATTACATTACTGTTAAATATTCAGGTTCCCTGCATCAAAGGCTAAATCATTTCAGGCTTTAGATTTATTTATTTATTTATTTATTTATTTATTTATTTATTTGCTTACTGTCTATTTTTCTATGCACCATTTTTTTATTACTTATTTTTAAATTATTTTTAATTTTCTTAAAATTTATTCTTTTTTTTTAAGTGGTATTATTTTTAGTATCTGTTGTTGGAGCTGTTATATTTGTTTATTTATTATTATTTTCTGTCCATTTTTACTGACATTACTGACATACTATCTTATTATTATTATTATTATTATTATTATTATTATTATTATTATTATTCCTCTATATATGAGTTAAACTCACATTCATACATGAAGAAAGTTACTGAAAACATGCTACACAGTTAGCGTCTACAAAAAGTATGAAAATGTAAATATGTTTAAGTATGAAAAATGTATACTAGTTCTCTTAATAGAATTAAACGAAACTAAATCCCCAAAAATAAAAGTACTGAAGCAATAAAGTAAGTCCATTTAATTCTAGCAGTTTCCATAAGCATGTATTTGAACGCCTGTGCTCCTGCTGCAGTATTATGAGGCGTTTAATGTGATTCCCTTTGCAGGTTTTTACACTCTCTTTACTGTTGCTGTCTTTTATTTCTATTTATGGAAAGATTACATGCAAATTTGAGGATGCTTTGTAAAGGAAGTCTTTATGTACGGTTTGTGCTTACGTGTTGGATGCAAGCGAACAACGTATTACACACGTTACTGATGTACGAACGATTGGGGGGGGGGGATGATTTTGACTTCTAATTCTAACACAAATCAGCCAAACAAATCCTACAACTGGATAAAACATGAAATAAATACTGCAGGGGTGTGTTGATTTTATTATTATGTATATTCATATTTTCGTGCATCACTTCTGCAGAGAATTCCAGATCTGCCCCTTCACTGGGTCATCTCGACAAGTTTTTAAAACACCAGATTCATCAATGAGGTTCTGATACTCAGGCAGTCAGGAGGAAGTCCAGAGGGAAGAAAAAAAAAAAACCCGTGACCTCACTTCCTGCGGTTTCGCCATTGTGGGCCGTATCCTGAGGATGCAGGCTGAAATAGCGCTTTCTCCACGTGCTCTCACTGTGGCTTCATGCGCTCAGGGAGGTGATCACAAGATTCTTCTGTAAACAGGAAATCCCATTTCAAAACACCGAACTCAGGATTCCCCAATCAAAACACTTTCAACAGAAGCAACAACAACAGCAACAACGACACATAGCTTTCCAGTTCTACAAGCGCAGCTGCAAGAGTAAGAAGCATGCAGATCTAATCACGCCCAGTTCAGTTCATCTGGATTGTGTGACAGTGTTGTAGAAGTGGCTTTATACCACTGTTGTCAGTTAGTGTTCTGTCATTGTGGCTAAATTTATAATCATGATTATTATAATGAGCTGATTTTGTTTTTTCTTTTAAAGCTGATCACATTTACCTGAGTTCCTTCTCAATGAACTGCTCAAATTTGCCACACCTTCAGATTTGAATCAATTTTCTATAATCAATAAACAAATTTCTTTATTATGTTTTCGCATGTAACACAGTAATATTTACTGGTTTTACTGGGCCATAGATGGCTGACTGGTTATTAGCATGCTACATTATTTATATAAGGAGTTAAACATGACAGGATGCGTTTTTGTTATAGCAAAATACTCAACTTCAGAGTGTTTTATTCCTCTTATACCACATCAGTTTGCTAAAACTAACAATCTTTCATTTATTAAAGAACAACACTTTGTATTTGTATCCATTTATGGTTACGTTCATTGTTAAGGAATGTCCATGAAACAAGTTAGTTCCTGTTATCACTTACATTACAGCAGCTGTAAATGGATAGAAATACAATATTTTGTTCTTTAATAATAAAAATATATTAGTGTTGGCAAATTTTTGTAGTATAAGAAGTATACTACAGCATATTCATATTCAGTAGATCATATTTTTATCCATTTATATGTACATTTAATGTTGTGAAACGTCCATGAAACAGATTAGTTTCTGTTATCATTTAAACATTTGTTCCCTTACCAGCCTCTCTCTTTTTTTCTGTCTTGAAGTAAATAATGCAGCTTGTTACTGAAAAACCACAAAGCACAGCTTTCCGTCTGGAAAGCACTGACACTGGAGACTCCTTCCATAAATGCTAGATAAACATCTCTTTAAAGAAAACGTCACCATATCAACAATAACAAATGTTTTGTAAGCACGTTATTGTTAGGCTTAATTAAGCTGTTACTATAGAAACAGTAATGAGTCAGTTAATATAAACCTGTGATCTGCCTTACAGCCGGAAATACTCTGAGTTGCTGTTAAAGAAAATGAATCAACACCTTCTGACCAATCTGAATCGAGAATTCATTTAGAGTCACATTAGGGACGTGGAAGTCTTAAATACAGCAATGTAGGTCTTTATTCACACATTTGTATCAAGTTTAATTAATCTTTTGATTCATATGTGGCTCTACAAGTGATTAAACTGTAATAAAACTCAAAATTTTATTAGCCTTCAGGTGTTAAAAACATTTGCTGCCAACAAAGTAAGCAAACATGTTCATTGCGTTTTTAATCTTTAACAAAATAAAGGAGCCAGATGAGTCATTTGAACCGGTTGCATAAGAACAGCGCAAGTGGCTCTGCACTTATTTATGTCATATGATCCAGCTCAGATGTTCAAAGCATGACTTAGCGTGTGTTTTTATTTTGCAGAACAGCATGCTAGACATTGTTTAACACCCTCTGCATGTGGCCTATTCATGATAATCTGGCAAAACAACAACAAAAAAAAAGCACTGAAATAAGCTTAGATAAGAAGACGCATAATCTGGTTATTTAATTCAATTCTGTGTCTAATGTTAGATCATCATCTACTCAATCTTTTTATTCTCTAAGGTGCATTAGGTCATTGGAGGTTTCATTGATTTTATGCATATTAAATGGTTCTCTCTGTGTCTGTGATTTATATTCTCTGCTTTCTCTGTCTTTAAAGGAAGCAGACTTTGAACCCCATGGGCCTGAAATTTGCAGCCAAATAGTCTGAATACTCTGAAGCTCAATGCTTTGTCTGGTTGTTCCTCAGCAACCAAGGTGCTTTATAAAGAAATAAAATAGCTCCAGTAGGAGGAAGTGCACTTGTCCTTTATTTGGCTAGTCTCGAAGTGGCACTTTGCTAAATACTAATGACTAAAAACATTGGAGTGGAATGTTGGAGTTTAAATCCCAGCACCGAGAGCCATTAAAACTGAACAATAAATTGGATTTTATAAAGCAGAGTCAGTGTTTTGGTCTCAGTAATGCAGAGTGATGCTGTTGCATTTTGCCTGCCTCAGCATGGATGATTTTGCAGTTAGTCGTCGAGGGAAGAGAAAGGACACTGTGCCCTGACTTATCCGCCACCCGGTTTATGTCATTAGCCCATTTTCTGTTTGTTGATTATGCTCGAGGTCAAGCAGGAATGCTGTAGTTGCATCTGGAACCTCTACTGCTTGACTTTTCAGATCCCTGACGACTGTCTTAATTTTTGCCTATGCTAACTTTTAAATCGATGACATAGCATGCAGGCTAATTGTGCCTTCATGCCCATTTGGACCTTTTTCTCTCTTATTTAATTCAGAGTGGAACTTGCACTGGGTACATTGTTTAGCTATTTGCATTTGAAAAACTGGCATTTTTAGCAACATTAGTTAAGCTAGCTACCTAAACACAATCCTGTGGTAATGTTGGAAGCTAAGTCTGAGCTTAGCTACTGCCCCCTATCTGACATTCGAATCTAACCAAGTTATAAAAAAGGTAGCTAATATTAGTCTAAGTAATATGTAATTAAATGATAATAAAGGCTACTATGATAAACATTAGGCTACTATGTTGTGTAAAGCTGTAGCCTATGTTGCTAGTAAGCTAGATAAAATTAGGCCAACTCACCTATATAGCTAAAACTGTTAGCCACTTTTGCTAGCAGGCTAACTCTTATATTGTGTAAAGCAGTAAACGTTTTAGCTAGAAAGCTAGCCGTTATTTACTAAACAGCTAAAAGCACATTTTCACTTTAGGTTTTAACTAGCTTTTATTATTTTCTTCTTTCACTGCTATTGTTTACATATTTATTATTAATATGTGCCTATTTCTGTTTATTTTACACTGTAAGCTGAATTTTAAATGTACGAAAGGTGCTATACTGTACATAAAATATTATTACTACTACTACTATGGTTGGCTAGAAAGCTAGCTAGGTAAAGCATTGCCAACACTTAAGTAGTTAAAACACTTAGCCAGGGTTGCTAGCAGTCTAGCTAACATTAAACTATTATATAGTGTAAGACAATACTCAAGATTGCTACCAAGCTAGCTAAAATTAGGCTAACACTTGTAATTAAAACATTTAGTCAGGTTTGCTAGCAAGCTAAATAAAGGCTTACTATAATGTTTTGTAAAGCAGTAGCTAGGTTGGCTAAAAAGAAGGTTATTTATAAGTTGGCTAGAAAGCTAGCTGACATTATACTATTATATTGTGCGAACCGCTATGCTCACTAGCATGTTAGCCCTCAAACTCATTTCTATTTTTCCCTGGCTGCAGATAGCGGCTATATTTTTCTTTATTCTTGAAATTGTTTCCAGTTAGATTTGTGTGTTATGTAAGACTATGTTGACTGTTGCATGAGTGTTGGTTTACTTTGTGTGAAGTGGAAAGAGCAAACGTTATCTGCTGAGTTACTTGGCGCCGTTCCCAGCAGCGAGTGCCGTGATGCGTTCTTTGAATGTTTTCTCCCACTAAACAGAAATTGCGGTCGCTTGTGGTTCAGGATGTGGGGAAAGATCGCACCTCTAGCTCGAATATCAGAGCTGTTAGTCAAACACAAGCCCAAAAATAAACACGCAAGCGAGATAGCAAAAGCACAACCAAGTCAGATGTGCTCAGTTCCGTTGTCCTGTACGTTCCCATGCTCAGCACGCACAATACTATTATTGGACACACTGAAAAACCGGCGCATCTAGAAGACGTCTGCTTAGAGAGACTGCATTTTTGAGTGTTCTCATTCCAAGATGATTGGTGCGTCTCATTTCTCAAATTACGCTTCCTCATTCTTTCTTTTTTTTTTTTTGGTTTGTCCTTGCTTCTCTTCTGTGTGTCTGTGTGTTAGCTCCTTCTTCTAAGGATGTGAAAAAAGGTTATAAAAAAGGCTGAAAGGAATAGGAGACAAAGACAGAAAGTGATGCTAAATCAGATGTTCCTGTTAACTGAAGTGTCACTTTAAAGCAAAAATTACTATTAAAATATCACACAATTAAATGTTGATATTTTAGCCTTTAGTAAAAGGATTATGCACAATTATCATCAACCCACACAGCCTCCTTTTTATTATTATTATTTTTTTGTAGCCATTATTACTTTCTGAACTAAGTTAAATTATTTTTTTTAATTAATTTACTATCATTTATTGTTTTCGTTGTGAGGTGAGGTGTTTTTATAGCCATGGATTCTTTATGAAATTAATATAATTTTCCTAAAATGTATAATAATAATAATAATAATAATAATAATAATAATAAAAACATAAATTGTTTTTTGTTTATGAAATTAATTTATTTTAAAATTATTTTTGTATCATTTCTTGTTTCCAGTATGTTTTTGTAGCTATTGTTTCTTTATGAAATCTAATTTTTGTAATTTTTTAAATTTAAAATTTGTAATTATTTTAATATTATTTTTGTGTCATTTATTATGTTCAGCCTGCAGTGCAGTACTTCTATCACTTTGCTGTATATAAGTCCTTGTTTAAATAATTGATGTATCCTTACAGGAGGCAGCTTTTGTTTGATTTCCAGGTCACGGATTAAAGGACGTGGGATCGAGGTGTCAAGGATGCAACGGTTACGTTATTAGGAAACAGCTAAAGCCTGTCACATTCATAAAGCGTCATAAGGACATACAGATTTGAAGGCATCACTTGTACCTGGTCTTTCTTGACCATAATTCTGTTCTCTGGCAGACAGAAATGTCACTTAATCTGTAACATTAAAAAATGATTGCAATAGTGTGATCATATGAACTGTGATAAATAGTTTGTCAGATGTATTAAACCTGACTGACTGTGTGAAATACTTGACTGTTAAGACTTAATGAAAATCACAGTCATGCAGGAAGCTAAATCCTTCAGATTGGATAAATATGAGAACTGCTGATTTGATAATAGGTAATGAAAAGTTTCTCAGGATTCAGTGCAATTTAATAGCGCTTGTTTGGCACTTCCTCAAATGAGGATTTAAATTCCGCTCGGTGTTCACGTCTCCCATTGCTCCAGTCTGTCCATGTACCTTTGAACCTTTAAAACTCAGATGTTAGGTGGTTTTTTAGCGTATTGATCACCGGAGAAGCTCTTGTGCACTTCTGCTCCGTTGTCTTGGACTCTGCAGCCTGCCGCCTCCTCATGCTGAATTATTTAACACAAGTGTGTGTTGTGCTATGCGATGACGCCAGTGGCCGCATCTGTTAGGAGCCTTAATGAGATGTTCTCCGTCGTTCTCTTGGCGTCACTGCTCTGGTGCACGGTTCAGAGAGGTTGTATTGCTGTAGAGGTTTTTCAAGGTCTCTCTTTCTTTTAGTTTGAGGCTATTGTGTGAACATTTAGATTTACATTTACGCCATTTGGCAGACGTTCTTATCCAGAGCGACTTACAGTAGTGATTTGAAGTCTATCAAAAATACATTCTGCTATTGGCTCACTAGGTCACAAACTAGGAATACCTGTGTGTGAAGCTATTTGTCTATTTTTTTAATCTTTTTTTTTTTAATTCACAGACGTGTGTTGCTCAAGACTTAAATTATATGGTAATCAGCTATACAGTATAACATGATTAAAATATCATATCTAAGGTATTAAAATATCTTCTCGATCTGTGTTAGGCTCTCGGGATAGGCCATTGTGTCTTCGTTTGGACACTGAATGAAATGCTTGGGCGGTCAGCCATTTTTAATTCAGGAAACATTTTGTGCAATTTGTGAGTTTTTGCCACTTTTCCGGCAACGTGAATAAAAGTCCAGTGTCTGTGGAACACCACAGAATGTAAACAAAATAAAAAAATTCAAATGATGTCGACCACCAACATCCAAACATTCAGAACAAAGTAGGGTCCATCAGTGATGTTTGAGAAGCCTCCTGACCTTGTCCCAGCAGCTGTTTTATGGGTGTGGCTTTGACGGGAAGGTTTTTCGTTTGAGTTAAATTACTGATATATAATGATTATTTAAAGTACACATTTCATACTTCCTGATATGATACTTACTGGTATGATTCACTAAATAACCATGACCTTGCAAATGCCCCAGATTGTAACTAAGTTCCCCTTGTTGAGTTTGGTTTCCCTTTGTGCCCAGGTACCATACGAGCCTTGATGGTTATCAGGAGTGGAGCTGGAAAGCTTAAAGACTTTCGATTGGTCAAACACAGTTTCCACAGTGTTTTAATGATCATGTCTCTGGATAGAATCTCTTTTCTTTAAACATCTTCAGTCGTGACTGCCAAAGTTTCTTTCCCTTTTTTAAAATGCACTTTCTCTGGTGGTTTTTATTTCATTTTTATTTATTTACCCTCTGTAACATTCACATACCTCTGATATTTACTTCTTTTTACGTTCCTTACCTGTTATACATGTATATTCTGCCAATACACCAAATCCCAAATACTTGCTCACTACGTAGGGTGCTGCATAATGGCAGAGTACACCCTAGCTAGTGCACTACATGGCTGATGGAATGCCATTTGAGATTCAGCCATTTGAGATTCAGTTTAAAGTATTGGCACTCTAGCTGAATTCAGATTGCTGTCCATTATTAACACATATTTATTGTGTCTCATGCTTCATAGTTCACTCTGAGAGACACACATTTTTAAAAATAAAATTAGCTGTTTGAAAAGTTAAAGTAGCATTTTACTGATTGTCCACATCACTTGTTAGGCCACAACTTTCACAATTAGTGTTTGAGATGGGAAACTGACACACACAATGGACCATGATAGGGTTAACCCTGGATTCTTATTGAGGGTCATGCAGGAAAGATGCAAAAATGATCATGTGATCTGCCTTGACACTGACAAAGTGGAGCATCTCTGTCAATTATTTACACCCGCTACAGGCATGAATAATGCAGCTTCTGGCAGGACTCGGGCTCTGAGCAGCACTGTGTGAAAAGCGACGCCTGGCTGTGAGGTGTTGCCTGTGTAAAGGCTGAGCTATCACATCGATCCTGCACCACTGATCCTTGTCTGCTCTGTAATCACTTCCTGTCTGTAACTGGCATCATTGGTTTTGGAAGCTTCATAAACTAACAACATATGCCAGTTCTGCAATCCTTTACTTGCACCATATGCCGAATTTGATACCTCTGTCTTGACTCTAATTAAAAGATGAACAGACAAAGGAGCCCGGATGAGTTTCTCTCTGCTTTAATTAACAGGTTTTTGTGTCAGCACATGTATCAGGAGGCTTGGCTGTGTCCTGTGTGAAAAAAAAAAGAGAGAGAGAGAGAGAAAACCCTCCTCCAGCAAAATAACTCAAGCTTTTCTAATTTGAAGCAAAAAGCTGCTGTGTTTTGGTCTCCCTGCTGATTTACGTCTGCTGAGAGACTGACAAGGCCAGCAGGTTCACAGCACTCCCTCATGAATTAAATTGTATATGACGGCGAGGAAGAGAATGTGTGTAGGTGTGTGTGTGCACAAATAGTTTGCCCAAAAAACACACCCCTTAAATTCTGCCTACTTAAAGACAAATTAGATATAAAAAGCATTTTCAAATACAATGTACTAGGATTTTTTTTTTTTAATTATTTTATTACATTATATATTATTTCTCTGGTTCTGAGACTTTTTCATGTTAAAGTCTGGTTTAGTTTTTGTCCTGTTTGTGTCCAGCCATAGTCCATATCATTATACAGCAGTGTTTAATCCTGAATCCTTGTCATTCACTATGTAAGTGGTATTTATTACTGATAACGATATGATAATACTAAATTGGTTTGGTTCGGCTGTGGAATTTTCAAGATAAAAACTAGAGATAGAACCAAGATAGCGCTTTAAGTAGTAGGACCTGCTATATGTTTAAAAAAAACCAAAACAAAACAGTCTTTCCTGTCAATCATTTCCTCTTTTAAACTCAATCTGAAAACTTTCATGTTCTCTCAACACTTTCACTCTTCCGCTTTCCTTTATGTGGTTTTATTTCTTTTTTTTCATGTGGTGTTTGTGGGGTATTTGTTTCCAACCTTTGGTGAAAAGAAAGCTCTTCAGAACTTCATTAAGGAAAACAACGCTTGGGGCATCCCCTTGTAGGAAAATAATCAACAGTGGGGTGGTTTGATGTTGCGTGATGCAAAGCAGAGTTACTGTTAGCACCCCAGTGTTGATTATTTTCACATAACGCCACTTTCCAAAGTCTTTCATTCCAACGACTACTATTTGTTTAAATTAAAGAATGACTAATCATTATTCAAATGAGCTTGCAATTATATTTAATGTTGTATGTAATGATTTTTGGTCTTGTTACAGCTGTTGTAGCTGCTGACACTGGAGACTCCTTTCAATAATGACAAATAAACATCACCTCAAAGAAAACTTCACCATATCAAGGATTATCATTTTCTGAATCCGTTGTTGTGTATCATTATAGAAATGATAATGTATCAGGATGAGTGCAGTAACAATAACCTTGCAGTTGGAACTACGGTCAGAGCTGCCGTTATAAAAAAAAAAAAAAAATGAATCAAAACCTCCTCGACCAATCAGAATCAAGAATTCAGCAGTGTTGTGCTGTAACTGCTGTCCTCTGTGTGCATATGCACAGTGCTTCCACTGGTGACCTTGCTTTTGTATGCAAAGTCTCCACCTGCTGTTGCATGCCTGACAATGACTAAAAATACCCTAAAGGCATGCAGTGGCTGTCGATCGAGATTCAAGGACAGGGCAATACACAACTCGCTCACAAGTACAGATGGCACACAGGACACACTTCTGGATGCCAAAACAAGTATGCGACTGATGTTAAGGTTGGCACATGGTGTAACAGGTGTCCGGGCTGTACTAATCGCACCACGCACTTCACATTATCATGGCTGCGTCTCATTTTCCCACCGGCTGAGGTCTGGATGCCTCACAGGAATCATTGCCATATCTCAGTGAGCTAATACTAAAGCAGTTTAGAGTTTTAGTACTAGCATTAGCACCCTTTCCGAGTGGACTTCCGAGCGAGTCTTCATCAAGCAGACAGATCTCTGGGGTTTAATTAAAAAGCGCTGCATCGTATTTGGAGTTTGGATCTGTCTGTTGTGCTGTGTTCAATAGTGTGAAACGTTTTTGTCGGGAAAAATGTATTTGTGTATGTACTGGAAAGAAAAGTGACAATCTGTTGAACAATTTAAGCCAAAATTTAGTCACCACACCTCCCCAGGGATAAATTGAGCTAAAAGTTTACCAACTTTTACTAAATTTGGAGCCAATTTTGTTACTTAAATAGTGCAATTGCAATGCAAGAGAATTCAATCTAAGCCTACAGATGAAGACCTGTCTCCCAATAAGGTCCCAACTGAGGCTCTCTGGCAATCCTGAGATTTGAACTGACAACCTTCTGGTTAGCAGCACAGACCCTTAACCACTAAGACACCATTGCTTGTTGTTGT
The DNA here is from genome assembly GCA_037577455.1 of Pangasius macronema. Classification (NCBI taxonomy): domain Eukaryota; kingdom Metazoa; phylum Chordata; class Actinopteri; order Siluriformes; family Pangasiidae; genus Pangasius; species Pangasius macronema. Next base: position 3,827,587 of record CM074951.1, read on the forward strand.
AATTGTCAGTAGTTTTCGTGATCATTATTTAATTGTTATTCTGTTGTTATTGGTTTGTATGTTGAGACAGTTGGAACCAAAAGTGGCTGTCTGGAAATCCTGTAATTTCTCCAGGTAGTAAATATTTACAGATTTGTATCAGAAATATTTTGCATTCCAAAGTTGCAACGTACCTAAAACCAACAGTGTGTCTATTTTTCATACTTTCCTTTGTATATGCGGTATGACTGTGCCTGCATTACAGTCAAGTCACGCAAGCAGCTCAATGTCACCAAAACTACAAGGAAGGCAAACGACCTCCTCGTCGCCAGAGTTATACCGATCTTTATTTCATCTGCGATACTCATAATTAAAAATCAGATGTTGATAGCAAGCTAGTTAGTTAGTTAGTTTTAATCTGATATCAGTTACAGCTAGGCCTATTCCCGGTGACTGTAAATGGCATTACCGTGGTAACAGTCCCCAACATGGCGCAGTGAACCAAGTGTGCAGAGAAACTGTTTCTGGTGAGAGCAGTTCACTTCTGCGAGCACTGAGCACTGAGCACTGAGACATGCATGCTTCCTAAAGTAAAAGAACCATTACCTAAGGTATAATGTTTATTTTATTAGTATTAGTATTTGTTAGCATTCACCCCTTAGCATTCACCCCACCCCACATTTTAAACGTTTATCACAGTTTTTTTCCCCACACGGTTACCTGAAAGATTATTCTGTTACCAAATAAACGGATATTTAACTTTTTTTTTTTTTTTTAGCAAGAACAAGTCTCCACACTTCACACTGTTTTGAAACAGGTATTGTGTTTTTTGTAAAATGCTCTTTGTGCTACACAATGCATCTAATTTTATGTTCATTTTCATTCTTAGATAAAATTGCATAAGATCAGGAAATATCATGTTCAGCATAATCTAACTGAGTTCATAATACTTCCTTGAGAAGCCTGAATTTATCAAAGAAAATAAAAACATGCAGAAAATGTTTTTCAGAAACACTTGACTTAGCTTTAAAGTGACTGCTGAGCACAGCAACTGTAGTCGTCTGGCTGGCAGATGAGGGCTGTTAGCTTAGCAGAATTAGCCATGTGGCGAGGAGATAAATGGCTGTAATGAGGAAAGCTGTCAGCGCAGAGCAGAGATACAGCACAGCTTTGGACACACTAACCTTCATAACCCTGCTGAGGAATGAACCTTAGCGCTAACGCTACACTTAGCGTGACGATTCAGAAGAATACTGGTGTTTTTTTTTAAAAATATATATAAATAGTGGAAAAAAGTGCATAAATTCTTGGAGAGAATTATTGGGGAAAAACTTTTTATTTTATTCTGGGAAAATTATTATTATTTTTTTTTATATATTTAAAAATGTTGGTAGTTTTTTTTTTGTTTTCTTTTTTACCATTTAAAAAATGGAGAATGGTTTTGCAGTCAACAGTTGAGACTTTTTTCCCCCTGTTTTTTAAAATGCATTCTTTTTTGTGTTATTGAGCACTACACGGTTGAGTGTTGGTTAAGAGCATATACAAGTCTATGAATTTTAAGCAGTACATCTCCCCATTCGGTAACGCAACGCAGAAATAGTAATCCCCTTACGATCGTGTTTGTTGATGTGTAAGGAGAAGGTTGCCATGGTTACCATGATACCTTGAGCCCCGTTAAGCTGTTTATCTCTGCCCTTTTTCTTCTTCTGTATAGTAGATGCTTTTAAGGTCCAATCAGAAACGAAATACTTTGAGTAGTTTTACTCGTGTACAATTTTTAATTAATTAATACATTTTTTAAGGTATACTTTGTGTTGGATTTAAAGATGAAAACAAAGTACTGCATGTGCTTTTTACCTTCCTAACAGCTTGTATGAACAGAGGCCCCTCCTGAAGTGTTGTTCTTGTCCGTGGGGTTTTCATCATCCCCCTCTCTGTTTGGTCTCTAAGGGCCTTGCCACTCATCGTGTTACCACGGTAACCGCAGCCGGGCCTGGGGGAGGAGCAGGGCCAATTAGGTGTGGCCACTTAAGAAAGGTCTTAGCTTTCTGTGTTTGACCAATCACAGGGCATGGAGTGTCTGTTGTCTCGGAGGATCTCGAGAGGAAGTCATTGAACGTGATACAGAGAAAGGAAGAGGGATCAATGTGACGCTTCTAGAAATATTATACTGCCTCGCATAAGTATTCACCCCCTTGACTTTTTCCACATTTTGTAATGTTAAAACCTGGAACTGAAGCGGTCTTGATTGAAATTATATGTCATGAGTCACAGTGTGATTCCATAAGTATTCACCCCCACATTAGTTCTGGTGTAACCAGTTGCCATGAGAAGCGATAGCTTTAGTTAAATGGAGATGTGTGTAATGAAGTGTCATGTGATCTCAGTAAAAATACACCTGTTCCGGGAAGAACCCAGTGTGTGTTAGAGAACGGACCTAAACAAACACTGTCATGAAAACCAAGAAGCTATCAAAACCTATCAAATTCTAGTTGTGGATAAGTCATGGTTTAGGTGTTAAAAAAATCAATTCTACATTCAAGAGTGCACCATTAGCTCCATTTTTAAAAAATTGGAAAGAATATGGCACAACAGTGGCCTAAAGGAGGCCATCCGCCAGGGTAAACAGGGGATTAGTGAGAAAAGAATGACGTATAATCCCAGTTCAGTTCTAGGTTGTAACTTAACAAAATGAGGAAAAGTTCATGGGGAGGTGAATACTTATGCAAGCCAAGTTAGAGGCCATGTTCTTTGTAACACTGTCAGTAACAGTCTGTTGTGAATAGTGTGTATTATGCTGAAAACTCCTCTCAGATGTTTTTGTTTTCATGGCAGAGAGAGAGAGAGAGAGAGAGAGAGAGAGAGAGAGAGAGAGAATCAAGCGATGACTGATAGAGGAAAAGATCTGGTACAGATTTGGCAAAGCCACACTAACATGTAGCGATTGTTCAGTCCTGATTTCGTGTGTGTGTGTGTGTGTGTGTGTGTGTGTGTGTGTGTGGGAGGGGGACGGGGGTGGATGGATAGGAGTGCGTGGGTGGGCATGAGCATAGAAGCGTCTGTCTTTGGAGCTTTGTGCTCTTGTATCATTTGGCTCATAATTACAGCCCATGCCAATTACCTTGATTCAGTATTTGGTGTAATTGCTTGATCTCATGACCTGAGACAGCAGCGGTTACATCAGCCATCTTCTGAGCTCACCGATTGTACATGTACATCTTTAAGGCACTGGTTTTTATTTCAGATCAGAAAATCTTCACAGAGAGCAGAAATGACATATAAATGCTGTTTTAAATACCACAGCAGTTTTAGGGCTGAGGTCCTGTTTGCCTCCTATTATTAATCTGAGAGGGAGGAGAAGGAAGTGAGGGATGGAATGTGAGCGATGGACGTCAGAGCTAAAGAAACAGGGTTCCATACATTCTTTCCATGTTGTATTCAGAAACGATTTTGGGAGAATCTTTTTTTTTTCTTTTCTGCTTTTTGTTTCATTCCAGCCAGAAGCAGCGCTGAAAAAAAGCTGGACCTGACTGGCATCTAGTGGCAAATCTGTGCACTTTTTGTGCACTTTCTCCACATCGTTTACTTCTAAAACCTGAAACTGATTACCACCTCAGATTGATTAGATGATGTATATAACCAGATTTAGATATCAGCCCAAATTCAGCCCTTCAACAAATGATCAGAGAATAATCGTTTAATAGCACGGTGCTGTTGAATTCTTGAATCTGATTGGTCAGAAGGTGTTGATTAGGTTTCTATAAAATTAGTTTTGACAGTAGTTCCAGCTACAAGGCAAATCACAGGTTTGTATTAATGTGTTCATTGTTTCTATAGTAACAACAAATTCACAGGGACTTCTGCTCCACAGAATCTAAAGCCATTTTAAAAATGTTGTGTTTTTTTTTTTTTTTTAAAAAAAGAAAAGAGCCTGATTATTGATCTGTGAGGAGATATTTATCCCGGGATGGCTTTTCATTTTCCTTATATATAAAAAGTATTGAACCCCTTAAGCACCAAAGCCTTCATTACCTCATCTTTCCCAGTTAGCACTTTTTTTTTACCTCAGCTTGCTCAATTAGCACCATAGTCTTTGTTAAATCATCATTTTCAGTTAATGGCACATCTTTTGTTACCTCATCTTGCTCAGGTAATGCCACTGCCGTTGTTACCTGAACATGCTCATTAAGCACCAAAGCCTTCATTAGCTCATCCTACCCAGTTAGCACTTTAGCACTGTTCATTCAGTTAGCATCATAGCATTTGTTACCTCAGATTGAGTTAGTGTCACAGCTTAGTTTGCTCACTTAGCATCAAAACCTTTGTTAAGTCAGTTTTTTTTTAACTCAAGCTTTCTTCTCACCATGGCTTTCACTTAAGCTAACTAATAATTTTGTCACAGACAAAAATTGCACACGTAAAAACAGCCATTCTGATTAGTGGTTGTAAAAGACATAATGTGACATGCTCACCGATTTAGTGTGTTTGCAACCAATGACAGCAGCTGACAGTTCTGGCATTGTCGGACAATTTTGTATTAAGATCTCAGATTCTGACTGCTAATAATAAAAGAGTGCTAAAATCACACAGTCTCGCACGATGACTTGTAGATTTGTTAAAAGCCGCCAACACACACTGATTTAACCGGCAGCAGTGTTAGCCATGAATCCGTGTTTACTGAGGGCTTGGTAGTGAGATGAGGAAGCCTGGATGAGAAGTGACTGCTGGCCTGGTTGACATTTTGTGCTTGTAGCTGGAGTGTCTGTGAGGTGCAGGATGTTGTTTAACGTTTGAGGTGTAGTACTGTAGTTCTGTGGAGTAACACCAGGTGGAGACACAGGCTGAGACGCTTCTCATATGCGTGGTTCAATGCGTGATCTGACGGAGCTCACTGGTTTGCAGTGAGTCGAAACCCTGTAAAGATGTTGCATTGAAACAGTTTATAATCCAGAGTGTCGCATATACTGACTCTTTTTTATTTCCTTCAAACAAAATGGCAGGTCTTATCCATGTTACTAGGTCTCTAAACTGAGATTTGATGATGTGTTGTGAAAAAGCACAGTGTGATAGTAACTTTATATGAACTTAACTTCAAATATTCAAATCCAAATATTACCAGGAAGCGCTGTTTCAGTCAAGGAAGTCTTAGCATTGGCGTTTGTCAAAATATCGAAATGCTAACATTTTAGTGAGCTGTGTGTTAGTGAGCAGTACCTTTGTGTGTTGTAATATAAGCTCTCTGAGTGTAGGCTAAATTGAGCCTGTGTGTGAGGACAGAGCCTCTTTTGTCCCACCGCTATCCCAGCATGCCTTTGTGAGCACAAAGGTGGCCCAGTGCTGTTGAGCGGTGTGGCTGTAGGGAAAGGACAGGGGGCACTGTGTGCTGCCACACACACACACACACACACACACACACACACACACTCAGTGACTCGCCTCATTGAGGCACCTCTCATTTCCCCAAGTGAATGTTTGTGTATGTGGATAATTTACTTCCTCATTAGATCATGTTTTTATTTTAAACTCTGTATTTTTCCTCAAAAATGAGTTTAATCCTGTAAGACGTCCTGTCCCAGCGCTCAGATCAAATTCCACTTAGACGAAACTTGCCCCTGTTTGCTTACATCTATTGTGTACATTATTTTATATTTACAGTTGAGTGCAAAAGTTTGTATCCCCTCAAGGAAAAATGAAGTGGACAAGGAAGGCATTTCATGTGTTAAGTTTCACAAATTAGTAACAAAAGTAACAAAAATGTGAATTGAACAAATAAGTGAATTGAGAAAAGTTTGTTATTAAATTTTTAGTCAAATGAGAATTTAGGAATAGATTTAGTTTTACTGGAACACTCTAGATGATTACTCTGATGTACCTGGAAGAGAGCCAATATTTTTAATCTAATTATGCACTTTATGTGCACCACATATCTGCCTCTTATTGTTCCTGACATTTCTGTTTTTGTTCTTTTGTTCTTTTGATTTTGTTCTTACATTTTTCCCAAGAAACCATGAGAATGCCCTGACATGGCATGCAGAGAAATCTCTTTCTTGCTATTATATATTTGCATGTGGGGGAGGGGGAAAATACACACACACACACACACACACACATGCGTGTTAATCGACAGAATAGACAATATGTAGTTAGAGGCAGCTGATAAGGTGTTAAAATTTTGTACATTATCTTTACAATTTTAAAATGTCTATCCTCCCCCTCCCCACCACCTTTTCGGTGTTAAATATTAATTTATTATTTTTTTTTATAAATAAATATATTTTTTATAGACATTAAATACTGTGTCACCATCATACTTCAAGGCCTGACAAACATGCTGATGCTGAAAAGCCTGAGCACAATTGTGACGTCCCTGATATAGAATAATAATTTTGAAAGATCTTTTGCCTCTGATAGCCAGTCGGAGTGTTTTATTTCGAAGTGTGAAACCCGACGGCGGAGTTTATTAAAGCCTCACGGCGAGCTGGAGTGTGTTCTGACTGACAGGATTAATTTAGTCTGCTCGGGTTTTATAATTCTCCAGTTTTTCTGCAAAGTAGAAATTTCACTATCTTTATTCTTTAGGTCTGAAAGAGGTAAATGTTTTCAAAATGTTTATTCTTGCTTTCAGTGACGTGTCCTGTGTAGTATAAAGGACGCTCTGAATTCAGGGAATTTACACGCAGGAGTTTTGGCGCTGCTGAAAAGCTGTTTGTTTCTGCGTCTGAACATTCCTCTAATTCCATTTAATCTCTCCCACTTATAGCGCAAGAGTGTACTGACTGCAGCCCTTTACCCACAATGTGTGTGTGCGTGTGCGCACGCGTGTGTGCGTGTGCGTGTGTGTGTGTAGGATGAGATACTGATGTCTGTTCTCTTTCTGTTTCCTCTGCAGGATTTGGAGATTGTGTATTCATATTTACATGGTATGGAGGCGCTGTCCAATCTAAGAGAGCATCAGCTAAGGTAAAAGTGAGCGAGTGGGTGGATGGATTTGCAGATTTGCAGAGTGGGATGAATATTTGAATGCTAAGATTTATATATAGGTCACAATGTACAAGTGTGATGTATTCAAAAAAAAAAAAAATGCAGTGGAACCAGAATTTCACATGCCAGAGCTTTAGTTGTGGTTGAGATACATGCCAGAGAGGAACATGCTTTGGGAAAGCTGATCATTTTCATAACTTTATATAGCAGAAAATGTCCAAATAGCATTTGTGTCAATTTACTGATATGAAATAAACAAAAATGTACAAATTCACAGTATAAATTAAGTTAGTAACTGTAAGAAATTGATTGAACTGTATTGAAAAATTGATTAAATACATCTTATATTCTTCCTTGAGTGTTTGGCGCCCCCTAGTGCCATTCAGTGTGTTTTGCTGTTGTATAAAATAGCACATTTATGATTACAGTTGTAGAACATTTGAAGAGACATTATCGGTGCTTCAGATGTGTCATTTTCATCTATGACAATCTAGTAAAGACACAGCATCGGCTCTAATTAGTTTCTAAGCAATAAAGTTTAGCTCCCACCATCATGTTCATCATGAAAACTGACCAAATGTATGTAGAACCACCACTGGTCAGGTATTCTGTGGGTGGTGAATTGTCCTGATGGTGTGTGTGTGTGTGTTACACCGATACATGTGGTAAAGTCAATTTTTTATATAATATTTCTACTATAAAATCAGCTCTGTCATCTCTTCATAGTGTTGCTGATTTTTGGCAGAACACACAACATGTTTGTGGATATATTCCTGTCTAAAGTACTCAGATTCCCTAAAAACAGAAATGCCTCGAGTAAAGTGTGTAAAAGTGAATGTAAAGCAAAAAACATATCCACATCCATATTTAAGGTTTAAATAACTTGCAACTTAACACTGTGACGGACTTCTTGAATCATTGAGATCGCTACAAAAATTCCCAAGACAATCACATAAAGCTACTTCATCATCAGAAAAGTAAGCGTTCTGTGCTGTATCGTACATTTCAAATGGAAACTGTAAATTCAAGCGTTCAGCTGAATGTAAAGAAATAATGTGTGCTTGAAGACTTGAAAACATTCTTGCTAGGCAGCTGGGAAATATGGATGCTGAGAACAGAAGCTAGCTAAAGCACAAGGCTAACAATTTGGCTAGCATGTAGCTGGTAAGGCGTTTATATAGCTGTTGTAAAGGTATAGTGACAGTGCAAACAGAACAAACTGATTGGGAATAGCGATATTTACCTCAGATATGGTGGTTATTTGCAGGTAAAAGGCTCTGTACAGCAACAGTTACACCACAGTTACAGTTAGCATCAACCAAAAACCAAACGTCTATGGACGTAGAATTCACCAGAAAATTGTGACTTTAGAAACAATCTGTTTTATATACAATCTTTTTGGAAACATGGTTTGAATGGAAAGGACAAAAAAAATCCAAGTTTACACTGTGAAACATGCAGAAAATCTTCATTTAGTAAAGTACTGAAGTATTTTTTTTGCATTGTTTCAATCTCTCAGAAAGGTTTCTCAGGTCATTGTATATCCTCACACCGGATTAGCTTCAGGAACAACAACGGTAAACCGCATGACTTGGGTGTTCCAGAGCATTCCAAACCCTGCGGCCTGTGAGGCCCCTCAGTGGTCTACGGGCGTCCTCAGGAATGCCCTTCACAGGAACTGATGTGAACTCTCAACAGCAGAGTGTGGTGTCTGACCTTATTGTAGCATTAGGAATGTGTTGTGCTGTTCTGTGGTGGCCTGAGAGTCAAACTCATCAAATAAAAAGCAAATTTCTGCTTTCTTATAGGTGTGTAATTTTTGAAATGTAGGCTCATCTAGCCTCAATGTTGATGGCCCGGGTCATGAAAAACTCTTATTTCATAATGTTTTACAGTCAAGGTGCTTCTAACATAAGATAACCAAAAAAAATGACCTCCAATGGACTTATACGGGGCTTACAGAAAACGTTCTAAAATCAGAATTCAGATTTCAAGAACTTTAAAAGAGAAAAATAGTGAAGTGAAGTGAAGTGACTTGTGGCCAAGTGTGGTGACCCATACTCAGAATTTGTGCTCCGCATTTAACCCATCCAAGTGCACACACACAGTAGTGAACACACACCCGGAGCAGTGGGCAGCCATTTTAGCTGCGGTNTCCCCCCACCTACAATCCCTGCTGGACCCGAGACTCGAACCCACGACCTTCAGGTTCACCTTCGGGTTACAAGTCCGTCTCTCAGACCATTAGGCCACAACTGCCCCCAGCAGTCTATTAAGTAGAATCATAGTGCTAATCAGCCTACCCCAATAGTTAAATGCAATAACTGAGCATGCTCTAGCTCTCTGAATAGACATGCCTCTTGAATAGTTTAGCCTCTTGTGCGATCTGTATGAAGATTTCATGCCAGATAGAGAAGAAGTCACACCAGGGGACAGTGATTGCATTTCAGTGTGGCTCTACTGCAGCACACTGATGAATGCAGTTCGGTGCAGAAGTACATTAACCTCTGACATGAAGTCAACTTTTAGTTCTTAAAAAAAAAAAGCAATGAGCATTGATTGTTTTTCAAAGTAACATACAGTAAAGGTTTTGCTTTTATTTGACTTGTTGTTCTCATGTCACAAATGAAAAGCAATACCATCCATATCGCTTGTTTTTCCCCGCTAATGGGATTGGTTTTCTTTCTGGCACTGTTTCTTCTCTATAGATATTTTGTCGATCAGTTCAACTTTCAGTTTTTGTCAAATCCAGAAATAGGAACACGGCATTAATTTAAATCCATGGGTAGTAAGGAGAACATGGACAATTCTCCTTTTGCCAGTGTGGGACGATACTTTCCACAATGTTCTCACTTCAACTTGCTTACCCGCATGTTAGCTACTGGCACCGCCCACTAGCGCACGCTAAGCAATTAATGAAA
>CM074951.1:3844873-3855288 GCA_037577455.1 Pangasius macronema
AGCAGAGTGTGGTGTCTGACCTTATTGTAGCATTAGGAATGTGTTGTGCTGTTCTGTGGTGGCCTGAGAGTCAAACTTATCAAATAAAAAGCAAATTTCTGCTTTCTTATAGGTGTGTAATTTTTGAAATGTAGGCTCATCTAGCCTTAATGTTGATGGCCCGGGTCATGAAAAACTCCTATTTCATAATATTTTACAGTCAAGGTGCTTCTAACGTAAGATAACCAAAAAATGACCTCCAATGGACTTATATGGGGCTTACAGAAAACGTTCTAAAATCAGAATTCAGATTTTAAAGAACTTTAAAAGAGAAAAATAGACTATTGAATAGAATCATAGTGCTAATCAGCCTATCCCAGTAGTTAAATGTAATAACTGAGCATGCTCTAGCTCTCTGAATAGACATGCCTCTTGAATAGTTTAGCCTCTTGTGCGATCTGTATGAAGATTTCATGCCAGATAGAGAAGAAGTCACACCGGGGGACAGTGATTGCATTTCAGTGTGGCTCTGCTGCAGCACGTGGACAATTCTCCTTTTGCCAGTGTGGGCCGATACTTTCCACACTGTTCTCACTTCAACTTGCTTACCCGCATGTTAGCTACTGGCACCGCCCACTAGCGCACGCTAAGCAATTAATGAAACGCAATGTCAAGTTCCATCAGATTGCTCTAGTTAATCTGGTATTTCATGACATTTAACAACAAATTGTCAATGAAACAACAGCAAATGTCTAATGAAAATCAAGTCACAGACTGTGAATTTGATAGGACCGAACTTATGATCAACATGAAAATTCTCAGATATGTGTGGCAGCCTGGGGAAGCCATTCACCTGCCGAAATTTGGACATTTCCGATGTATAGTTTTGACAACTAAAGACTTTCCTGAACTGAAATATATTTCCCTTTTGCGTGTTTCACAACCTGAAGTAAAATTCTATCATTTAAAATAAAATGTGAAAAGAGAGAAAATTGCATTTAAAGATTGCTTTCTTATTGTGACAAAAATAAGCATTGTGGACATTTTGATGTGTCTTTCATTTTGCTGAAATATATTTATGGTTTACTAAATTAAAGACTGTTAGAACCTGAAGCAATTTTGGCCAAAACTCACTTCGCTTTTGGATGGATTTTCCCAGACGTACTCCCTTCACGTACGCCACTCTGACATTAATCAAGTTAATAAAAGAAGAAAGTCCAAACGAATCCTAAATGTAAAAAGGCTCTTTCTGTTCCAAGCACTCTTTCTTTTCCTTCGTCCTCTTTGAATAGAGAGATTTTTTGTTTAAATAAGAAGACATTGATGGTGATGAACACACACACACACACACACACACACAAAAAAAACTATTATGACACTATGTGGAGCCATCTGCCAAATTGCATTAGCTTTCACAGCCAGTGACGTTCTCTCTCTCTCTCTCTCTCTCTCTCTCTCTCTCTCTCTCTTTTTGCAGGATGATGTGTGAAACTGTGCGTTATGAAAGACATGAAGCAAATGAAGTGCTTTACTAGTAAGTACACTTTTTTTCCACCATCAGAGAATAAAATAAAATAAAACCATTAAAATGCTGATGTTAGATGTGGTCATGTGGCTGCTTCTTGGATCTCGGCTGCCCCAGATACTGATATTGATCTTCATCTTACACACACTGACCCACTTTTGGCTTGCACATCTTTATCTTTATTTTTATTTTTTATTTTTTGCAATTGTGTGTGTGTGTATGTGGGTGTGTTTAGTAGGTCCCCCATGTCCTCATAATGTTTTTGGAAGGCTATTCAGGCATTTTCTCGCTTCTGTCCTGTTCTGTTCTGCCTGGACTGGAAGACAAATGCGTACACACACACTTGCACATGCACACACGTACACCACTGTCCCAAGTGTGTTTCCAGCCCCCATGTGCAGACACTCCCCTCCAATTTCACACTCCATTTTCTTTTTCTCCTGGAGGCAGACGAAGGATTCAGGTCTCGCTCCGGGTCAGTACACAATGCCCATGAAGATGAGAAGCTCATTTACTGAGCTGTCCTGTTTTGTGTGTGTGTGTGTGTGTGTGTGTGTGTGTGTGTGTGTCTGTTAATACCATTAGCATAGCCGGACATTCTCATTTGGCTGTTTTAATGTATGACCTTGTGCAGTTCGGAGATTGCAGATGATGCGATATCATATTAGTCATGAGTTAGTATTGAATTTTTCTATCGCAATAATTACCTAATATTTGATCATGGTTCATGTATTTTTCAGTAATAAACCATATTTTTTACAATATTGTAATGTCCTAAAATTTCAAGATATTTTATTTATTTAAAATTAAAATTTTTGCAAAAAGATTTTAGCCCTGTAAATTTCTTAGAATTTACATTTTTTTGTGCTTTTTTTCCCCCACAAATAAACACTTTTACCCAAATATTCTGTTAAAATTTATTTAAAAAAAACCTGAAGCAAGCACGCTTTGGGCAGCAGGAAGAGTTGCCGTCTCACATCTCCAGGGTACCTGGTTCGATCCTGAGCTGGATTAACTGTCTGTAGGGTTTCACATGTTCTCCCTGTGTCTGTGTGGGTTTTCTCCCAGTTCTCCAGTTTCCTTCTACTTCCCAAAAAACATGCTTGGGCTTCAGATCGAGTGCTAAATTGCCCCTAGTGTACGAATGTGCATGTACATGGTGCTCTATGAGGGTTCCTGGGATCGGCTCCGGAGCCACCATGACCCTGACCAGGATAAATCAATTACTGAAGATTAATGTATTAAATGAATGGAGGAAAAAATCATTAAAAATTGCTATATACTTCCTGAAGAACATTTTGAATAAATGCAGCTATTGAGATAATATTATGTATACACACATACACTCTCTGTACTATCTACCCCATTAACTCAGAATCATTATCATAGTCAGGCATGTTTAACAGATTGTGAAGTAGCAGGTGCGTAGCATGGATGGCTTACGGGTTAATTCCTTCCTCTTCTTCTTCGTTTACTTGAGTGAATAAAAAATCTGTAGATGGAGACTAGAGAAGCACCAGAGAAGCGATTCCTCGTGTGTTTTCTTTTTGACAGGTTGCCAACATTACACAATCCATGGTGATGTTCTCACAGCAAGATCAGAGGCTACACACACTCAATTTTACACACACACACTTGAAATCCAAAATTAGCCTAAATTACTGATATACAGAGCTACAACACTGATGTAGCAACGAATGCATTGCCATTTTGTGTGTGTTGTCATGTGATTTTATGTGCGTAATTAACATTTCATTAACTTCACTCTTCTGAAACCTTTTACTGTTTCCCTTAATGTGTGAAGCATCCACATGGAGGCTGGAATGATGAACCAGATCCTGCTGTGATAATGATTGGAAGTGTGTGCATTTGTTTGTATGTACGTGTGTGCATATGTGTGTAGGATTGTGTGCCCAGGATTACCTGTCTCAGTAGGAAAGCAACGACGTAATAGATAAATTAAAAAAAAAAAGGAAAACAATAGGATCCATGAAAATAATGAGTGGCGTAATGAGGTCACATGACACGGAAATACTATTACCACCCTGAAGTTGGTTATTTTCCTATGACGGCATGCCCCGAAGTGTGTGTGTGTGTGTGTGTGTGTGTGTGCGCTTGCTCATATGTGTTTCTAGGATTAAGGGTCAAGGATTCCTCATTAGGAAAGGGGTTACATAATGGTACATGCAAATTAGTCCCCTCCCCTTTTGTTGTCACATTTCCTCTGATTGGCTTATTGGGGATCTATTGCTTGTGACCAAGCACGTGTGTGTGTGAGGGAGTGAGGGAGTGTGTTACAATGCTGTTCATTAGACGAAGGGGAAGACACGACTGGGAACTCCAGTGCCCTGTTCCTTGTTTTGTGTGTGTGTGTGTGTGTGTGTGTGTGTGTGTGTGTGTGTGTGTGTGTGTGTCCATGTGCTTGCAGTAAAATATTAGCTCTTCATTGTGTGCTCACAGACCTACGTGTGTGCAGACAAGATAAAGTTGTTCTCTGTCCGCCTTCATATAGACGTTAGATAGGCACCCTATGTAGTGCGCACTAAACCCTAGCTGGGACTTCAGTGATTTCGGATGCTGCAGCAGCTGTCTTCTGTTTCGTGCTGATAAACCAGCACTATGCTTTATTAACTAGCTCTCAGCTTTAAAGCTACACAATAACACAGCACACGTCTCTGTTCTGTGCGCGCACACACACACACACACACACACACACTGTGCTAATTTAAAAGGCTGCAACAGTTCTGTGCAGCGGTGATGCCCATAAAGTCTCGCCATTGCGTGTACCATAATTACATTTAATTATGGGTTTTATGTTCGATACATCAAGGCCATGTATAGCGCAATAATCTTTTACTGGTTCAATTTCAATTACACTGTTATGGTCGTTTAATGCATGCAAGCTGGGTATTGAGGACCTAATTTAGTTTAAATGCCCCCTGTGTGTGTTGTGTGTGTGTGTCTGTCTGTCTGTCTGTCTGTCTCTGTGTGTGTGTGTGTGTGTGTCTCTCTGTCTGTGTGTGTGTGTCTGTCTGTCTGTCTCGCTGTGTGTGTGTGTGTCTCTCTGTCTGTGTGTGTGTGTGTGTGTCTGTCTGTCTGTCTCTGTGTGTTGTGTGTGTGTCTCTCTGTCTGTGTGTGTGTGTCTGTCTGTCTGTCTCGCTGTGTGTGTGTGTCTCTCTGTCTGTGTGTGTCTGTCTGTCTGTCTGTCTCGGTGTGTGTGTGTGTGTGTGTGTGTGTGTGTGTGTGTGTGTGTGTGTGTGTAGATGCAAGTACTCTTCAGTAGTGCTTAGCTATTTATATTTTTTAGAATTAATTTTATAATATTCCTATTAATCTTTAAATGTCTTCATGGCATCACAGCTCTGTAGCTGAATGAAACTATGGGGTGTGCTGTTATAGGAAAATAGTCAGCTACATGATGGCGGAATGCAGCCTGACAGGAAGCCGAGGTTTCTGTTACCAACTCAGGTTAATTATTTCCTAATAACAGCATCTTTTTTAATTATTAGAGAATGACACGTTGTACTTTTATCCATTTGGTGATGGCACGATAGTACTTTTTCTTTTCGTTACTGGTACTGAAATCTTGAGTAATAGCTGATATCGATACCCATCCCGTTTTTGTTTCCTCAAAAACAACTAAACTTTGTATATTTTTGTATATTTTTAAAATTTTGTGAATGTGTATAAATGTTTGTATGTTATTAAAAAGAGCTATAGAAATAATACAATAATATCTTAAATAAAATGTGTGTAGATGTGTATTTTTATTTATTTATTTATTTATTTATTTATNGTGTGTGTGTGTGTGTGTGTGTGTGTGTGTGTGTGTGTGTGTGTGTGTGTGTGTGTGTGTGTGTCTGTCTGTCTGTGGCTGATACACTTCAACCAGTAAGATTAGGTAGGTGTAGAAATTTGTGTGTCTAGCAAAACTCTTCTTCTTTTTGTCTGTCCTGAAGAGTGATACTTGTGTTCCGCTTGCTGATGGTTGAAGGATGGATTTTGGTAGCTCCACCCATCAAAACTAGTTTTCTCTTTCTGTCTTACTGACACACACACACACACACACGCGCGCGCGCACACACACACACCCACAGAGTCACATACACATATACACAGCAATCTATCCTGAGCTTCTTTCCACAGGGGATTTGGGATTGTCGTCGTGTTTTTTTTGACACGCAATGCAAGGATATTTCTGTGACCCAGTTCAGTCAGCACTGTGCTGATGATGCAGAAGATGTCTCTCGCCCCCTCTTCCTCTCTCTGTCTCTCTCTCGCGCACTATCTCTCTCTCTCTCTCTCTCTCTCTCTCTCTCTTTCTCGCTATCTCTTTCTGCGTTCTACCGATTAATAATTGAGCATTCAGGTTTTGTCTGTGATTCAAAGCGATGCAGTGGAAGCGGAGGCAACAGGGAGGACGGGGAGTTGAGAGATGAAGAGCGAGGGAGCGAGGGAACCAGGGAATGAAAGAGAAAAGAGACAGAGAGAGACAGAGAGAGAGAGAGAGAGAGACTCCTGCTGTGTCAGTGCATGTGCTGGAGTTGCCTCATTAGCCCTGTTGTGGAAATGTTAGTAGGTGCACTTGTGTGTGTGTGTGTGTGTGTGTGTGTGTGTGTGTGTGTGTTAGTCATGTGGTCTTAAGGGGCCAATTTTTGAGATTTATAGTTGCCTTTGAAGCACAAGTTTTTGGAGCAGAGAATAAAGAAAGGAGTGGTGTATATCTGCAATCTCTTAATTAATACAGTCCGGCTCCGGTAGAGAGCAGAAATGTTTCCTTTAGAGTTCACTTATGGACTCCACCATGTTTAGATCATGTGACCATAGATGATGCCTTGCACGCTCATTGACAGCTATTGTTGCTTTAGGTTGTGTCTCAAATGGCAGGTTAATTTCTGTCCGCACATTGATGTGTAAATCTATAGTAATCCCTCAAGCCCTTAGGGTTAAACAAAAAAAAAAAACAAGCATTTGGAACAAAACATTAGTGGTTTAAGTGCTATAATATGGATACCTAAACAGTGACTTATGTAAAGAAAAGTAAAGGTAAAGAAAAGAATCACTGAGGGTCATCACATAATCCAAGTGAAATTGGTACTATTTGGTTCAGTTCTGCACTGCACATTTATTAAGGAAACCCAAAAAAGGAAGAAAATGGCTGATTGGAGTGTAGCGCTGCAAACATACTAGTAAACACTGTTCTCTCTAAGCTGCATGAGTGTGTGGTTGTGCACCTCTGATGATGCTCCCATGCAGAAAAAAATCTAAACTGTGCAGAACACAGCCACAAAAATGTGTATAAGAAAGTTAGTCAGGTTTGGTCACTTCCTGCAGTCGGGTTGATTCGGACGCTGCATATGTGAAAGCAGCACAAGTATCATTTTATTTGCAACATCGGAGTGCAGTAGTGTGTCTCCAGGCCACTAGGTGTCAGTATATAACATTTTACTATTGTTTATGATATAACCACAATGACTTAGTGGTTTTATTTGCAAATCTGTTAAGTGGCCCTTCTATTTCAAACTTTTATGGATGTGTTATACAGTGAGTAAGTCCCTTATTAAATAGGAGGGAGTTTGTCATGCACCACAGGACACTGCTGAGATCCTTGAATGACCTTGATCAGTGGCCTGCTGTTTTTGAGAGAAACCTAACTTTGTCTATGTGGAACAAATTCAGCAGGACCCCTGCTGCTCTTATGAAGGTTACTAGGTTGAGCAAGCAGTCAAAATTTGATACAGTCTGATGGGCTAGGGCGGGACATAGCTTCTCTGTACTTTTATAGAACTGTCTGTGGTTTTCATGGATGAGGAACCATCATGATGTGTCTGAAACAGTCAACAACAATTTATACCGGTGGGTATAAAAAGGGGTCAGATTTGTTCATCCATGTCATCTTGTCAGATGCTGACAAAAGTCTTGAAGGGGAATATTTTTTTTACTTTTGTGGAACCAGTAACACCACCACCACCACCACCAATGGTCATAATTAAAATACTTCACTAATAGAGTAGTATGAAGTAGAGTCTGGGGCTGATTTCTTTCCAGCCCAGACTGTAGTTTCATGTAACAGATCGTTCACAGTCTTGTCAGCTGATTACCCTTAGTGAAATGTCCTGAGGTTTGGTGTCCACTGGGGCTAATTTACTGAAACCCATTTCACTGACACATTCAAAACACATCAGTAGTGATTAAGAACATCCATGTGAAGAAAAATAAACATGAACAACATGGATTACATTGTTGATCACTGATTTTCATGGCTTAATCTTCATGGTTTTTTGGGATTATGTTTTTGGGTTTCCATCATTCCATCCCAAATGCTTATTAGCATGAAATCTCAAGAACAAGTTTTCATTGTTTGAAGGATTTATGTAGATTTACCATCATATCCAGCAGATGAATTTATTACTAGCTGCATATACTCACCAGGAGGGTCACTGATTTCTCCTACTTCCTTCCAAGCTTTTATTTCATAATGTCTCTGTACACATTTACTGAGCTCACGTATACAGGATACGATGACAGGATAAGATGAAACAGGATAAGATGCTAGTAGGAACTAAAGAAACGTCAGACCACACGTCCAAAAGTCGCTTGTTGAGCTGTGGCATTGTAATGCCAAGCCATCACTGATTACACCCAGTGTCCAGTTATTTCTTCATACTATTGATTGATGGTTCTTTGGTGAATCTCGAAGATGTTCTCTGCTTATTGGATTCCTTTTGGTTCACTTTAATCAGCAGGAGGTGAAGTTTGGTGGAGTTAGTCAGTAACTCTGCGGTCTTCTTGGCGCTTAGCCCACGTTCCTTCCTGCCATGTGACACCATGAGAAGATGTGTTTACTGAGCAGTGTGTCAGCGTGCAATTTCCTTAAACACATACACTCACACGCATGACTGCATTCACAAATGTCTTTGTTAGTGCTGCTATATTTGTGTGTTTGTGAAAGAGAAAGGGTGGATGTAATGAGTAGTCTCCTGGTTTACCTCCTACCGTTTGTCTCGTTTCTTTACTGTTGTCCTTCGGGAAAACTATCACGCCTTTTTTCAAAACGAAGAAGCAGCAAAGAGTATTTGGACTTGGGGATGCAAGTCATGGTGGTTGGGGTTGTGCTGGTCAGTGAGTGTAGCCACAGTAGCCACTTGCGTCACACTGCGATGGGAAAGTCTGGTATTGGCCATCTGTGGCATCTTGGAAAAGTCAATAAATCAGTATTTTCTTTAAAACATGACATTGTATTTTCTGCTACATTGACTGCAGGAATCAGGAATGTACAACTAATGGCTAAAGGGATAGTGCATGGATACCTACTGCATGTACTTTTAACCTTTTGACCCACATCTTTTATAATGAAAGCCTAAGGGCAGTTGCTGAATTGTGTCAATAAGCATTTATGTAGCATTTATGTAATTTGGCGTAAACTTGTTTTTTGTTCTTTAAAGGTTTTTTTTTTTGGTTTTTAAAGAGAAAACTGTTGAAACTATAGCTCAAGATAATCTCACATATGCTACAGATACAGTAGATGGACTTTAGTTGAAAATGTTGGAGTATTCCTTCAACCCTTTCATGCATAAATTATTTAAAAATAATAATAAATAATAATAATAATAAATAAAAATAAATAAAAATAATATTTTTTCTATTACCTAAAATTGCACATCATATGAAAGGCTTTTTCTACATATAACTTACATTAAAAAGTCAATGGATTGCCAATATGTAGGAATATCATAATTAAAAAAAATATAGATAAATAAATAAAATAAAATATACCTGAAAAAAAAATCTAAAATTTTGTTTGTAAAAATCTTAACATTCAGGTGTAAAATATTTAATATTGATGATTGAATTATGAATTATTTGATCATTTTTAACAAAATATAGCAGTATGCTTGACAACAGTTTAAGGACTGTTGAAAGTTACAGCCAATTTTGGAGGTAAAAAAAAAAAAAATCTAAAATAAATAAATAAATAAAAGAAAAAAAAAGCTGACATTGGAGTCTGATGTAATAAAACAAAGGGATTTTGCGTAAAGATTTTATAAAGTAATGATTGATCACTCGACTGATTTGGAGGTGATTTATAGCTTATAGTTTCCTAAAAACTTCCTTAACTTGCCCATCCCTAAGTGCACCAAAGGATTTTCTTTTTCTTTTTTTCCCTATTCTTTTCTTCCCACAAGCTCAGAATTAAGGCTTACAATTTGTGTGTGAGTGTGTCATCTTCTTCCCTAGAATTAAAGAACGTTATCTGTGTGTTGTTCTTTAAAAACTTTATTTCTTTCTTTCCTCCCTCTCTCCTCCAGTCCGGATGACATTGGCAGCTGCTGGTACATCCTGCTCTCTGGATCCGTGTTCATCAAAGAGTCCATGTTCCTGCCCAGATCCAGGTATGTAACACAATGTCAGGGAAATGTCAGCACATGTAAATCACCATCGCATTGCATCACCGAGGCTTTGAGGTTCAAGTCCGAGCCCTGAGTTAACACGTGTATTTGAGCAGAGATTTATGGGATTGCCTGAGAAGCCGGAGAAGGACACGTGATGCCGTGTTCCAGTTTGACTGGCTCAAATGACGAGTCCCTCAGTGACAGTGTTGTCAGTGTTGAAGGTCATGGTACAGAGTGTAACCGATTAGTGCTCATTAACCAAACATACTGAAGGATTAAATATTTTCGGTGGTCTGGAAAACCCATTGGATGTTACCAAACTTGCCTTTCTGCAAAGATCTGGTTCGATTAGGCAGATAAGAAGCCGGATGAACCAACATAGCTGTATAAACGAAAGATGTAGACAATGAATAAACGTAATAAACATAACTGACGTAGTTTTCATGGTGAGTGTGGGAAAGAGGTGAAGAAGCGCGTGCAGGCAGGTTGGAATGGGTGGAGAAAGGTGTCGGGAGTTC
>CM074951.1:3855388-3880752 GCA_037577455.1 Pangasius macronema
AAGAAGAAGAAGAAGAAGAAGACGTAGTTTTCATGGTCAACATTGTAATTTGTTTATCTTATTTACTGCATATTCAAGAAAAAGCAACATGCGAAAGGAGTTTTCAAAACTTTACATAGTAGAAAAGGGCAACATTTTCAGCATGTGAAGCAGTTTCCCAGACTGTCATTTCCTTTTTTTATATTTATTTATGTATTTATTTATTTTAACTTAGACTTTATGAGTGCTGGAAACTCATTGGGTAAGATTCTGAAAGTTTATTAGTTCAAATCCCAGAGCTTCTGGAGAGACCACTGTGTCCTTGAGCAAATTAGTTAACCTTCAGCAGATCAGCTTGGATTAGATTCTGGCTTATGTGTAATTACTTTTCTGTGAAAATGAATTCATGTTAATTAACAGGGGGTATTTAATTTTACACTACAATAGCCCTGGAAAGACTTCTACACCAGAGAATGAATGTACAGAGTTAATGTGTTTGTCAGTTACGCTCTCACTTTAACGTTGTTAGTGTGCTGGAGCTTCGTAAATTCACTCGTCATGTCCGACAAGAGGCACGTGGAACACACCCAGGGTGCCTTTTTTAAATCTTTGAAATGGGTAACGCTGTAATGTGCGTGATCACACGTGAGTTACTGTTCATCTAAATACAGACACGTCAGGACGGCAGGTCACATGACAGATGGTTAGTTTGGCTCATGATTGCACATGGGCAAAGAGCTCACGCAAATTCTTTATATCCTTCAGAACTTTCTCTGAAATAAAATAAAAACCTTTATAGGGTTCTTCATAGAAAGGACAAAGTGAAGAACCCATTGGAAACTTCTTCTTCTTCCTCCTCCTCTTAGTCCTTCTGCTTCCTCTTTTTCTCGTCTTCATCTTCCTTTTTGCTTCAACTCCTCTTCATCATCTTCATCATCATCATCACCATCATAATCCTTTTCTTCTTCCATCTTTTCTGTCTCTTCTCCGTCTTCCACCTCCTTCTCCGTCTGCTTCCTCTTCCTCCTTTTCTTCCTCTTTTCCTTCTCTCCTTTATTCCTCTTCCTTTTCCTCATTCCTCTTCCTACTTCTTCTGCTTCCTCCTCCTCCTCCTCCTCCTTGTCTTTTCAAACTCTTCAACAGCTTCTTCCTCCAGCTTCTGCTTCCTTTTCCTCCTCTTCTTCTTCTTCTTTCTCCTTCTCCTCCTTCTTGTCTTTTCAAACTCTTCAACTTCTTCTTCCTCCAGCTTCTGCTTCCTCTTTCTCCTCCTTCTTGTTCTTCCTCTTTCTCCTCCTTCTTCTTATTTCTTGTCCCCTTATCATCATCATCATCATCATCATCATCTTTTTTTCTTCTGCTGCTTCCTCTTCCTCCACTTCATCCTCTTTTAGTGCCCCTGCTTCTTCATCCTACTGTCTTCTTCTTCTTCTTCTTCTTCCTCTTCTTCTTCATGCTGTTCCTCCTCTTTCACGTTCTCCTTCTTTTCTTCCTCTATGAACTATTCTATTACAATTTTCTTTTTTTTTAACCAAAGGTTGTCAGATTGTGAGTGCAGGTGTGATTATTTGTATCCGATGTGCTTTAGAGAAAACAGAAGGCTATTTTCACCTTCATACCCATTCCTCAGCCTTTTCTCATCAATATGTAGTGACTTTGTTTGAATTTTCTCACATGCAAATGGATTTATCTTCATCATGTTATTTAAACAAGGTTCCATTCAAAGGTTTAACCTTGCATCCTGTCAGAATCATCTCAAAGTAAGCTGTGTGTTCAGGAAAAAGGGGCTGGACAACACACAGACTCTTCATTAGGAGGGAATTGAGGAGAAAATCGCCAGTTTGGAGTTTTAAAGAATGTTTAAAACCAGAGGATTATCAGTTCGAGTTGATGGCTTCACTTCAGCAGCCTGGCTCAGGTTCAGGAGAGGCTAAAATCTCATTTCCCCCCAAAAGGATCCTTTTAATTCACAATGGCACAATGGCATTATGAAAAAAAAAACAATGGCTTGTAGCATGTTTGGTTAGAAGGAAGTTTTGAAATGGAGCTTGGAAATAGCTTTGAGAGTGCCACCTGCTACTTTTGCCAGCGGTTATGTAACTAAGCGAGCTGAATGTAGGCATTTCAGGCTCAGCCACCAACAAAGACTCCATTGTTTAGCTCCTGATTAAACCTGATATTTAAATTCCTATATTGTTTGCTGTTGCAATTCAGACCACATCTTACAAAACTTTTAGACATTTTTGCTAGTGTTGTGAAGCCTGACTTGTTTCGTTCTCCAAAAATACTTCCCGCTTCTACGTTTTGTTTCATCTCGAAATAAATGACCAAAAGGCTGCACAGGTTTCTGTTCCCTGTAATCCGATATTTCTTTCATTTCCTCAATCTTGCCAGTTCCCGGTGTTATCTGCACTTCATACGGAATAGTGCGCTGTCCAGATTCCACTTCTCTACAGAGGAAATCCACAGTCTGACCCCAGTGTGCGGCTTCTTAGAAGTCTTGGAGTGTTAATATAGTACGTTCAGTGTGATGCAATCCTTCCTACTGTCTGATGAGTAGCTCTCCTGAAAGTATTGCTAGTCACCTCCTTTCTGCAGAAAATCTCACCGGAGTTTGTCGTGACACGACAGTGAAAGAAGCTGTCCACTTCCTTTTCTTTTTTTTTCTTTTCTGCGTCTGATTCTCGTGTATACTCAAACATACAGTATGTGCAAGGTGTCCTGTCTTGAAGGAAGAAAGATGGCCGAACTATGTAGCTGTGTTAATTAATATTACATCCTTAAAGAGGCATTAGGCAAGATTTGGCAAGATTAAGTCTAACAGAAGGTTTGAAAAAGATTTGAAAAGGATTGGCCTCCATTCCTGCCTATGTACATGAACTTATGGTGATACATCTAGAGTTAGCATGCTAACTAGTAGATGTGTAACAATACACTCTGGTCATGATTCGATTTATGATACTGGCTTCATGATATGATTCAATTTGATTCTCAGAATATTTTGAACAAAATTTGAATGAAGAAAAATTATGACTGAGAAGATTTTTGTCTGTAAAAACTACATAAACTACATAAAGAGGTTTAATATTGTAAACAAAATGTACCACAGGTTCACCACATCCTTAAAAATAAATAAATAAATTACAAACTTCTCCCCAAAATTTGATTGAATAAACAAAGTTTCTCTTGACCTGGGGAAAATAATCAGTTGAAGCATAATGTGCTTTGTAACAGTGTGTTAGGAATCAATTTAAGTGTAAATAGAGCTCCAAAGCCGGCTAAATTGCCCGCCTTGCACACCTTCTTTCTCGGGCACCGTAGCTAGCAGCAGTGTAGGTATGGTGTCATTTAAAAGCTATCGAAGAGCACTTTTTAATAGTTATAACCTGGTTTTAAAGTTCAAAAACCCTGCCAGTGTTTATTCTGGTTTTACTGCTTTTCTTGTGGGTTTTTTTTTCCCCTTCAAAGCACACTTTTGCTCACAGGAGACTTATTGCTCAGGTGCTTGCCGATTTTAGACTGAGATGCAGGCGGAGTAAAGGGAACAGGTTTTCTCAGCCATATATTTGTGCTGAGGCCATGGCTTAAGCTATTATTTTTTTCGTGTTCTACATATTTTTCCAGGTCATTTGTAAAAGTATGCAGTAAAGATTGCACTTTTAAAGGCTTTAATCAAATTTGGTAATTTCTTTTTAACCAGGACGTCAATTTCACACATACAGTAAAGCCTGATTACTCAAACATGTGAATTCAGGTCTTATGTGCAGTTGTTAAATTGTGTCAGTAATGAGTGGGGTGATCATGGGGTGCTTGTACTGTTATAAGAAGAATGAATTTTTATGCCATTATACCATATTTGCCTTTTATGCTGCATGTCACCAGAGAAAATGAACATATTTCTACATTGTAATTAAATCTTGATGAACTTTTGCCTCTCACACGCTCTCTCACCCTCGTATTCTCTCTCAAGTGCTCTCTCATGTACTCTTTCTGTCATTTTCTGTCTCTCCCTTTCTGTCTGTCTCTCCTTGCCTGTGTGACTGTTTCTCTCTATCTCTCTCTCTCTTTGACCCTTCATTTTTCTCTTTAGCTCTGTTTGTCTCTCTTTGTCTCTCTATCCATTTCTCTCTCAATATTTCTCTCTCCTCCTCTCCTCTCCTCCTCTTTTCTTTCTGTCTCTCCTTGTCTCTTGTCTTTCTTTCCCAATTCTACAACTTTCTATAACTCTCTCTTTTTTTATTTTCTCTTACTTTGCCTTTCTTGCTACTTTTCTATTTTACCAGCAGCTACTCATTCAAGACATCCCTCTAACACTTACCAACCCCCCCACCCCCCCGCCCCGTCTCTCCCTCTCTCTATGCGGTGTGTGGAGTAGAGTTTGAGAGGTCAGTGCTGAGTGAGTTGAGGTTAGACCCTCCCTCTCAGCCTGGTGGTAAGAAAGAGGCTGGCTGGAATGTTTGGCTCCAGTCCGTCATCACTAACGCCCGGTAGCATGAGTATGCACGCACACATACACACACACACACACACACACACACACACACACACACACACACACACACACACACGTTCTATGAGCACACGCTCCCATGACACGGAGGCAGTAGACTGAATAGAGAGCTGTGTTTGAGTTCGAGTGGATTTATGGAGTACACACAGGACTTTTGGGTTTATTTATTGTGAGAAATTCGACTTGGACTTTACGCACCAGGAAAATGCCTGGAACTGGAAATATAGCTTTCTAGGAATACTGGATCGTGGATATAATTCCTGAAGGAACTTTCTAGTAACTTGTCATCACTGAAGGTAACAGGTTTAAGAGTGAATGTGAATGTAGTGTACAAGAATTGGACTATATTTCACTTATATTTGAAACTCTTAAACTAAAGTAAACTTAAGGTTAAGTATTTTTAGTCTTGTTCAACCTTACACACTACATCAACCTAAACGTTCAAATTAATACAGATTAAGTTGCAAGGAAAGACTAAGGAAACCTTAAGCCCATCTTTAATGATAACTTTAACCTTTGTGACTTTTACACACTTCGTTTCATTTTTAAGAATCGTTCCAAATGTGAAAGTGTGAAGTAATGATGGATTATCATCCTAACCTGGTCGACTTGGTCATTAAATATTAGTCAACTTTGAGCTTCTGTTCAGTATAAAAATACACATGCGTTACACTTCAAAATTTAATTGAATGAATTAAACTGTATTTTGCTTCACTTTGAAATCAGATTAATATTTTAATATTATTAATCTATTTATATAAAGCTAGTATAGTGTATAAACAGGAATGATGAATAAACATGACTAGTTGAGCATGGATTTATATGACTGTATATATAAATTAAGTAAGTTAGATGTTGTAAAGATTATATATATATATACAATAGATACACTAAAATCTAAGTGAAATCCACAGTTTCGAGAGAAACAGGAAGTCCTTCCTTAGCTATATTAGGTGAAACCTAAGTATATACATATTTATTATATTATTTACTTTTAACAAGTAGTATGACTGATATCTTAAGTTAAGGGTGTGATAATCCAGCTGCTGGCAGCCCGTGGATTTCATCTTGTGCTAATAAAAGGTTGGAGGTGCTTTATTTGTTCCCGAAAGGCATGCAGTGCATGTAGCGGTAAAGTGCCCTGCAGCTCAGCCCATCAATTTAACTATTTATTCTTCCCTGAGGTGTTGCAACATAAGTGTTCTGCTATTATAGTATCACATTTTACCCCTAAACCCTTCCCTGGCTTTCACACCGCTCACACTTGCTTAATGTATAATAGATCTGTAATCTTTCCTCATTATGAAATGGAGAATTAGGAGAAAAAACAGTGGAAAGAAGGTGACTCCCATACTTGAGTGTGTGTGTGTGTGTGTGTGTGTGTGTGTATGTGTGTGTCGGTATGTGTCATCACCAATTCACATTCCAGACCCCCTGCATGTTGCGTAATGTGGAATGAACAGGCGAGGCAGGTGGGCATCATGGGACATGCCTGTCATACTCTAAAAACGAAAAGAGTCAGATTTCGTTTGGCTCGCTGGAACCAATCACGTCTCAGTATCTAATGGACACTATGGATGTGCCCTAAACTTTATTACTAGAATTTATTCAATAATATATAAATAATATATAAAATTCCCTCACACACCCACAAAAAGGTCACGGAAAGGTCACCTTTCGTACAAAGCTATTTTAACGAGCGCTTAAGAGTAATAATTTTAATTACACTTGCTTAAAACACCTGCAGAAACTGTTTTTATTTAATTAATACATTTTCTTTTTAAAAATAATTTCACTAATTGTATAGTGATGGTTTAAATGATAAACCCTTCTCTAGCCTGTACTTCGCACAATTATTTTTTTTTATCATAAATAAAACTCAATTTATTATTAGATTTTTATAAACACAAATATAATACCTGCCTTTCGGTTGTATTAATTTCTAACCTCTAACGAGCACTTGGTTTAACTGTACTAATCTGGTATATTTTTCAAAATGGCTAGCACTCCAAGTGTGAAAATTAACCAGATATGAAGTTCTGATGAATTTTAGTCATTCAGTGTTAGCACTAGCCCTAGCGCTCTTCTATCGCTCTTCTATCGCTCTTTCAGCACCTTCATCAGGAAAATTCATACTACAGCTTGAAGGCTTAGTGTGAATTTATTTGTTGAGTGTCAGTTAGAAATGTGTTCGGGTGTGTTTGGGTGTGTAACTGCTTTTTTCCCTCCCCGTTATCTGTTTTGCTAACAGAAGAAAGACCAAGTACAGTGTGCAGGGATGGGAATGGAAAAAAAAATTACAAAAACACTGTTGCAATTATTGAATAGAAACACCATGTGTTTGTGTTTGGATTTCTGATTTGAAGAAAAAATGAAGGCAAATGCTAAAAACTCACACTCGATACGTTTCATTAAAGGCTGACGCCCGATAACATGCTAATTTTATCTATGGTTATAGGTTTTTGTGAGTGCTAGTATCAGCTGTAGACAAATACTGAATACATCATTAGAGAGAGCTTTTTGTTTCATAAAATAATAAAAACGAAAACATCATGAATATTTATCAGTCCTCCGATTTTCGACTTTTAGAAACGTTTAACCAAAAATGTCATGTACGTGCTAGCAGATTAGCTGTTTTTCAGACCGCGGTAGCAGTGAAGGCATTATTGTGATTAATGTTAATGACTCAAATTCAGTCATGTGTTTGAGGGGGAAAATGATGTATTGTGTAATTTGTTTATGGTTCAACATCTTTCCTAGCAAATGGATGAGCATCGTAACAGGTTGTGACATTTCCTTTCTAAATAATGAGAGGTAGCTGTAGTGGGATACACAAACATAACGCTCTGAGGAGAGGAGACATTAATTAAAGAATTTTAAATGATCAGATTGTTGTTAATAGAAGTGAAACAACATCAGTAGGTTAACTGAAATATAAAGAGACCAGATTTATTGCACACTCAGGATATTGCACACTGTATTTATTGGCGTTTGCGTATCATAAATGTGGCACAGTGTTTTTGAATTCTCTGTTCTGATTGGTCAGTTTTCTGTCAGATCATTTTCTGTAGCATCATTGCTCTGATGAGCCAAATCAAATGTGCTCGAGTTACTTTAAGTTATTTTACACACCTTTGCCTATATCCAATTCTATTTTAATAACAAATGTAAAGCTGTACCTTGAAGAAAGGCTCTACGGGATGAATGTTAATGAGGAATGATAGCGACTTTCTGTAGCCGCTAAAACACTAAATCATAACTTGTTTCACGGACGTTCTTCATCATTAAATGTAACGACGAACAGGTTCAAGACAAATGTGAAAATGTTGGCAAGTTGCCATGGTGTAAGTGAAAGAAAAGTTAAAATTCACTGATATCATGGTGACGTTTTCTGTAAAGATATGTTTCTTTAACATTTATGGATGTTACTCAGGACAGAGGAGTTTTCCGGTTTCTTTGTAGGATGACAAGTTGAGGTTGTTATATGTTTTGAAAACTTCAAGAGAAAGACAGAAGAGAGACTGGTGAGGAAACGACTGTTTATAGCTGCTATAGTGTAAGTGAATACAGGAACTAACTGGTGAAATGTAAACAATGAACAGATTAAAAAAGTACAGCCTATCATTTTTTATTATTAAAATGGAATCCTTGGTAAATTGAGGTGGGATAAGAGGAATAAAACACTTCAGGATGTTCTCTTATTGGAAAACGATCAACTTTGGGTTGATAGCAGTCATGAGGGACTGCATCACACCAACCTGACATTAATTATTTTCTTATAATAACATAACAGTGTTTTATCCTTTAAATATAGAAGTATATGAGTGCTTAAGTCACTTTTTTATTCGTTTTTATGTCTGGTTTCTTCCTGAACAAGCAGATTGTTCTGTTAATGAAAACACTATCCATGCCTTCTATTAAAGCCTGGATGAGTAGAGCTGAAGACGCTCATTGGTCAGGTCAATGCGGAATTCGGTTGAGTTAGCACTGTGGTCGAGTTAACACTTTGCCCCCACTGAAAATGTGTGTGTGAGCTCTGGACTTTTGTGCTCTTGGTCAGCTTTTTCCTGTAAAAGAAAAGTGCCCTGGCAGCAGTGTTGTTTAAACCAAAGAGCAAAACAGGACGATGACAAAAATAGTTACTATTAGTAACAGTTCTAAGTTAAAATGGAGAATCAAAGAATAAAATGGAGATTCTCATATCTAACTTGTAGCAGTGTGTGTTAATTAAGGAACAAAACACTTGCTGGTAGAGTAAAATAATCCATCTAATGTGAACAGAATTACTGTTACCACCCTGAGGTTGATTATTTTCCAATAGCAGCATGTGCTGAAGTTTTATTCCTCTTATACCACAGCAATTTCACAGTTGTTTCAGTCACTAGCCTGACTTTTTTTCTCGCTTGATGTTAATGACAAAAATAAATAAAGAAATAAATAAATGCAGATTGTCATGTTACTGAGAAACCCAAAAGAACAGAATCCTCTGTACTGAAGACTGTCCAGTGGTGGAAAACCTACTGATTGTTACAAAAGTGTTGACACCGAGACTCCTTCCTTAGTTGTTATTGTTACAGAAAGCTTCATCAAATTAATGATTTTTCTCAATATAGGATTCTCTATTTGTTTATTATTAGAACACCCTCCCTTCAAATCCATGGCAACAATAGAATCCTGTTACTATAAAAACGATAACATATTAGAACAAACATGTTAAGATAAACCTATATATCATTTGTGTTCCTGTTGGAACTACTTTCCGAGCTTTTATAAAAAGTTAATCCATGCATTTGATCCGAGAATTCAGCAGCGCTGTGGTATAATTAGCTCTACAGATGCGGTATTATACTGCGTTAGTGTGTTAGTGTTTGTGTATATGTTTACCACACCCTGTATTTGCGGCTTCCCTCCTTATTTCCACTGTGGCGTTTTCTATAGCATGTCTTAGACACCCCCAGTGTGCAGCACTGTACTCCATTCATGAACTGTGATGTCAGCTGGTGGACTTTTCCAGTCTTGGGGTCAGTGGAATCTTACAGGGAAGATCAGGAACACTGTAATGTGCTACTCGTGTGTGTGTGTGTGTGTGTGTGTGTGTGTGTGTAAAGTAAAGGGTACCAACCTCAGATCCTGGTGAAAGAAAAGGTGTCCTTGAACCCGATGAAGGTATTAATTGTGTACCTCCACGTACTGGTTTTAATCTGTATATCACTGTTTTTCTTTCTCTAGTTTCGGGAAGCGTTCTGCTGGGAGTTTACGTCGTGGATGTGAGTGTATCGTTCTGGAGCCGTCCGAAATGATTGTGGTGAGTCCTGAGAATGGTTATATACAATATTCTGTACATTTTTGTTTGTTCTGAGAATGATTAGTGAGGCAATTTTATATCTTTATATGTATGTGTATACATGTGTATGGAAAAATAGAAAAAAGAAGGAAGCACAATAAATCTCTGATGGTCCTACTCATGCCATGTTGACAGTTGGCAGATTTCCTACACTCCATCCAGCTAGCTAGCTAAAAGGGGTGCAAACACTTTGTGTACAGAATGCAGGCTTCATATCTAGCATCTCACTCATGCACGCATGAAAGTAAAAACCTCTCGTGTCGTATTTGTTGCGTCACGTGGGATCCCGGTCCCAGTACCCTTTTCTAGTTCAGGACTAGGCACGTGCACATGGTTATATACAGATACGGCTAAACTCCAAGTCAGTGCATCGTTCCCTTCAGCTGCATTTGGTGCTGGAGGAGTTCCTGCTGTGTTTTTATTGGCTGTTGTGGCTCTGTAATTATGATCCCATGCAGGATATGGACACTGCACTCACTCTCGCTCAATATATTCCCACTGCTCGGCGCTCGGCGGTGTTGCCATAGCAGCAGTTGGTAAGGTAGCGAGAGATTTGATGTGTAATCCCAACGGTGGAGGGAGTGTGAAATGGGAGGCTGCAGTGAAAGTACAGATGAAGAGGAGAGTGTGTGTATGTGTGTGTGTGTGTGTGTGTGTGTGTGTGTGTGAGAGAGAGACAGAGACAGAGAGCAGGAGATGGAGACATTGCAAATGTATTAATCTCATTTCCCTCAGAGTGGTGTAAGGTCACTCCTTCCGAAGGCTACTACTTCCTGCATAGAAGTCTTAGATCATGGTCTCACTGCTTCCTAGCTGCATCTAAATACAAGTTCATTGCAAAATTATGTGCATTTATTCCCCATGTTATTAATACATAGAGTAGCATAATGATATGAAAGAGGCATAGCACACATAATAGCCTGACCTTTGACCTTTAAGCACATGTCCACTACACCTGCACTTCAAGAAGGATAGAAAGCACCCTCCCTGTTTTTTTTTTCCTCTCTCCTCTACATTTGACATAGACTTTTGAGTCTTAGCACACACACACACACACACACACACACACACACACACACACACACTCTTACAGACAGGCTTACACACCCACTGCTATTTTTACGCAGTGCAAGAGATGGGGACGGGAGGGGGAAAGACAGAGAGGGAGAGAGCAAGAGAATCACTCGTCTCTCTCTGTTCCTCTGGCAGGTGGACTATATGGATGAGAATGAGGAGTATTTTCAGCGCCAGGCTTCGCATCGTCAGTCCCGGAGGAGATTCCGCAAAATCAACCAGAAGGGTGAAAGGCAGACCATCATCGACACGGTGGAGCCGTACCAAGCGGGAAAGCCGCCCATAACCCGCGGGTACCACACGGTGAGTACTACACAACTTTGTACACTTGCTGTGTGTGCTCGCTTTGTGTTGCTTTGGCTTCTGGACATCGTGATGTGTCTTACTGCGTTTAATATTGATTGATCTATTATCTATGGATATCACAGCTTAATTGCTTTCTTGTTTCACTATTAACCTCCATCTCCTTTCCTGTATTTACATTTTCTCTGTATTTACCTATGCATATTCATTTGCATACTTACATCGTTGTTCTTTTAAATGTACAACACTCTATTTCCACCAAATCATTGTAGCACATTTCTGTTAGAAGCACTTTTCTTTTTTTTTTCTTTTTTTTCTAAGTAGAATATTTTGATTGTCTGCCAATGGTATTTAACATAAAGTGCTGAAGCGGCAACTAAAGTGGATCGTTTATCTGAAATGTTGAGATAAGAGATTCTCCAAGTTTATGGCTTTTTTCAAAAACCCTAATTAGATCCAACATTTTTTTGGCATACCCAGGCCAGTTGTGTACATTTCAGAATAAAATGGCCCTTCAAAGACCACAGAATGATTTCAGGATCAATTTGACACCATCTGTTTGCTGAGGTGTAAGATTTTCTACATAAAAAAACACAGCAATGTATAGTGAACAAAATCTATTTAAAAAAAATAAAACTAGCATTCCTAGCTTAAAGTCTAGTTAGGCCCTTACATAGTTGTATAATTGATTATTATCTACAGTTCAGATAACTATTTTAGATTGATTACATTTCTAGGAAATTTAAAAAACATAAAAATATTGCCCAGTGTTTTAATCTCTCTAACACCATCCATTCATTAGAATTTTAAAGTGAAGCAGAAAACGTTTATCTGTTGGGTAGAATTTTAGCATATAAATCAAAAAGGCAGGAAGTCTGACAGAAACATGAGGAAAGATAATAGCATTCACATGATAAAATGTTTTTCCATTGTTAGTCAACAACATTCAGTCAGTTTCTTGGCTGAGGCAACAGATTTTCCCTCAAAAACCCAAATTAGGTTCAACGGTTTTTGGCAAACCTGGGATAGTTGTGTTCGTTTCAGAATGAGAGTGGTTCCTCAAAGAATCAAGAATAGTTTTAGGATTAATTTGACGCCATGTGTTTGCTGAAGTGTTAAATTATCTAGATTAAAAAAAACAAAAACTAATATAGTGCAGTAAATATAAAAATGACTAGCTAAGCTAGCTATATAATAACAAGCTAACACAAAGTCTAGTTAGTTTTTTGTCATTGTTGTATCATTGATTATTATTTATAGTTCAGGTCACTATTTTAGGTTAATTATATTTCCAGAAAATTTAGGAATACAGACATTTACTTGGTGTTTTTAATGTCTCTAATGTTATTCTATCCATTCATTAACATTCTGATGGGTGGTTTATGTGAGGAAATTTAGAAGTAAAATCAGACAGACAGGAACAGGAAAGATAATAATATTCACATGATAAAATGCTTTTCAGTTGTTACCCAATGACATTTAGTCATTTACTTGGCTGAGGTAACAGATTTTCTGAGTTAATAATCCCTCAAAAACCCAAACTAGGTTCAGTGTTTTTTGGCAAGCACAGGTTGGCTGTGTACATTCGGGAATGAAATGGCTCTTCAAGGAATTAGGAATGATTTCAGGATCAATTTGACACCATTTGACAAAATTGTTAGATTTGCAGGGGAAAAAAAACACATGTATAGCTCAGACAAAAACTAGCATAGCCAGCTGTGTAATAGCAAGCTAGCTCAAAGTCTAGTTAGATTTTTTTTAATTACTGTAACTACATTTCAGGTGATGTAACATTGTTTTAGGTCCATTACATTTCTAGAAAAATTACCAAAGAGTCCATGATTTTAGTGTCTCCAATGTGTTAATATCCATTCATTAGCATTTTAAAGTGAAGTAGTTTTATCTGTTAGGTTGTTCATGTGAGGAACTTTAGCATATTAATCAGAAAGACAGAAAAATCTGACAGAAACGTGAAGGGAAAAATAACAACATTCACATAATAAAATGCTTTTACATTGTTAATGAGCGTTATTTTTCAGTTTCCTGGTTCATGCTAGTCTCCTGTAGCTACTCGGCTAAGCTTGCTGTTTATTTGATCTTTGTTTTGCCTTCCTCATTGTACCTCACCTCACACCGTCATCTTTGTCTGTGTGTCGTCTTTATTCCTCTATCTTCCTTCACTTCCTCCTTCGTTTACTTATGTTTCCGTGTCTTTTATTTGCTACATTTCATCAGCTTCTTTGTTTTCATCTCCCCATGCTAGCAGACTGGAGTTACCATTACCTTACTTAGTTTTGCTGATTTCCTTTCATTTCTTGCCTCTTTAGTTATCGTGCCCCCATAGCTCAGTTTCTCTTCATATTTTGCTTATTTTATTTCAAATGCTAACCTTGTTAGTTGTTTGTCCTGATAGTAAGTTGTTTCTTTTATGTTTGTTGACCTTTTACCTGTGTGACATGCTAGCTTTTGTATTCACTCTCTGTAGGAGTCCTAGCTGTTGTGTCTGTCTATTCTCAGTAGGTCCGTGTTGTGCTGGCTAAAGGCGTCTGTGGCAGCAGTTTCTCCTCTCAATTCCCACTGTGTTCAGTGTGGCTTGTTCAAGTGTGATGCAGTGTGCTGCTTTGTATGTGTATGTGTGTGTGCGTGTGCGTGTGTGTGGTGTGTGTGTCTGTGTGATAATTGGTGTGGCAATGTGTGCACATCACTAAGCTTCAGCTTGGTGCAGGGAATATAGATAGGGATTGCGGGTAGAAGCCTTCCATGTTGATTAATCCTCTGTAGGTAGCAAAGCCCCATAGCACATCCTCGTCACAACCAACATTTGGGAATTATTGGCGGTACGTATAGCTATAAAGGTTTCCTACCATTTTCTGTGAAGCTAGAGGATGAAGCAGGAACATCATTGCAGTCTAGTCAGAAGGCAGCTGTCTAGGTAGACAGCATTACCATTTGGAAGACAGCCGCTTTCTGAAATTCTTTATGTTGGCTCCATAATTCCATTTACAAGACGACAGTTTCCTGAATGTGTGTTTGAGTAGTTTGTTTATAAATCTAATTGAATAATTGAATTGTACTGTAGCTATCTAACATCTACATTTTGTTTGTAGCTTGCCAGAAACCATTTCAGTGGCTTAAATGAATAAGCTACGCCATTGTGCTAGTTATTCTTAGCTAGCAAGCTGCAATATTCAGCGAAAAGTAGTTCAGTTTTCTTCAGCATCAGAAAAACACTTCCTGTACACTTTAACAAATATATTTTTACATCAAGCACCCAACCATGAAGGTTCTTCTGTTTTCTTTTCCCCCTCTGTGTGAACCATTAAGGTTCCATGTGTAGAACCTTACACTGACGGTATCCCATTTAAGAAAAAACAGTAGAATTTCCTTAGAAATATAGAAATGTTAACCATCCAAAGAACCATTTAGAAGTCTACACTCTTTTTTTAAGGATGTAATTTGGGATCCATCCTGAGGTAATTCAGAATATTGAACAAGCTATCACTCACATGATCACTGTCAATTGTGTAGCTTGCTAAAAGCTTCCTCCAAGAGGGTTTCTTACCATTAGGAAGCAAAAACCCATCAAATATCAATGAACACAGAGAATTCATTTCAGTCTTTGGTTCCATTGGAGCAATAAGAAGCTTGACTATTGCTCCACTGGACCACACTGATGTTGGAGAAAAGTGCCGGCTAAGCCACCCTTTAATGTGTAAGTTTTGCTTACAGGTCATGTTTTTTTTTCAGCGGTTTCCTGCAGTTGTGGTATGCACATCTGAAATGAGAACTGCTTTGTGCACATTCCTTTATTTTTCCCCCCAATGTCTGATTCAGTTCCCCGAATTCCTACTGTTCCCACAGGAAAAGCACCAGTGTTCCTTCACTTATCTGAAAAGACTATGCTCCCATACACAGGAAAATGCCTCATGTCCTTTAGCTCTGGGCTAGCATCAGAAAAGAGGAGGCCAACTTTCTCACGACTCCGGCACGTTTTGACCCAAACTGCTCCCTGTTTTGAAACATCTGTGGGAAGAGAATGGCAGCGTAATGGTGTGTTCCCAAACAAAGATCACATGCTTTTTCCACAGCCTTCCATGTGAAGTGACTATAAATGACTGGGTGGCGTTTTGACAAGCGTTTTCTGTTCATCTCTCTGAGTTTGAGTTTCGTCCTTCTTTATAGAAGCTCCAAGATGTCATTGTGAAAACTCAATGCCAAAAGTGCATCATAAGCTTATAAAATATAGCATCATTTGACTTTATGACTGTTTATTTTGGCCATTGTATTTCAAGCTAAATCTAATGTCTCTCACTAAAACAAAAGTACCACTTTAAAAGTGGTTTATTGCTTCATAACCTTTTGGAATCATTATCGTTTAATGCTTTCATCAATTGGTAAATGCTTTTATCCAAAGTAGAACACAGGTTCAACTATATTTTTGAGGCAATCCTGGGATTTGAGCTTTTCAGACACTACCACAGACCCTTAAAGACTTAGGTACCACTTCATGATACTTTCCATGTTTAAATATACATCTTGGCCTTACCAGTTAATAGGTGCCAGGACACTGAGCTGGTCAAACTGGTAGACCATCTTTGCTGGTTGGTAAGTTATTTTCCAAATTCCTTGATATTTATCTAAATTGATCAAATTGATTTATAATTTATTTATAATTTGTCTGTGGGGAAGCATTAGTAATGGTAATTGACCATAATTTGACCATCTGGGCCTGTCTTTTGGTAGCTGGTAGCTGGTCAGATGGATTAAGGTGGATTTTTCTACAGGGGTGTCAACATCAAACAAACAATTTCTCTTTATTTTAAAATAAAAAAAAGTTATGTGTACAACAGATTTTCCTTTGTACAAAGGATTCAATTATAACCTCTTTCAAAAACTAAAGCAGCTAACCATCCAGAGAACCTATGGAGAATATGTTTTTTTCTAAGTGTACATAATGCACCAATGTTAATCCATCATTAAGTCATAGTATCAAGAAATTTGTAGTTTGAGTATCTTTTCAAAATTGCCCTGACCAGAGTAAGACTGGCAGAAAACAGTGCCATTTTGGTGCATTTAGCATTTTGTCAGTAGCTAGATCTGCTTCTGACCTTGAGCAATATAGCTAACTATGTATAAGATACACTATCTAATACAGTCTTCTGGCAGACTGCATATCACTTCCGCTTTTACATGGATCAGGAAGTATTACAAACCTGAAACCACAAAGACAGTATTTGCTATTGGGCAATAAAGAAAATTCCACCATAGTTTAAATTTAACAATGGTTTGCTTGTGAAATTTATTCGCAGCACCGCATGTTGCAGCAAGTTCTACTGAAATTAAGTTAATTTAGCTAACCAAAGCTACCTCAGTAACTAATGACCTTTGACCAGACTTTCTGAGAGATCTGCAAAGAGATGCCCCATTATGTTACTTCTCACTTGATCCTTTAATTAATCACCAGAAGCTGTGCTTGGACCCCTCTGTCGCTTTTAACACATGGAGCAAGATGTCATTCAGAAACATGGACATAAAATGGAGATCTTACTGGATCCCTTGTATATTGCAGCATCCTTTTGCA
This sequence comes from Pangasius macronema, assembly GCA_037577455.1. Classification (NCBI taxonomy): domain Eukaryota; kingdom Metazoa; phylum Chordata; class Actinopteri; order Siluriformes; family Pangasiidae; genus Pangasius; species Pangasius macronema. The sequence continues at coordinate 3,872,177 of CM074951.1, forward strand.
GCATCAGCTTCAATTTTGCTTTAGTTGGTGAAATAACAGTATTAAGTTGTGGCAGATATGAGGTGAATACATTCATTATTTGATTGAGAGGAGCATTGTTTTGAGAGGAACGTGCTAGCCAGCTCACACATAGTGCCTTGTGTTGGGCTCAAAATCAGCGCCATTACATTCTCTCGGTCTCTCTCCAAGCCAATCAGTGTTGATTGTTCAGTATCTGTAGTGAACAGCATAGTGGCACCATTTTGAGCCAGGATTTCTGGGTAATTTAGTTCAGCTTCATGCTACCTAAATCACCCTTGCCTGTTTATATTTTGGGTTTGGCTCAGCCTCGGTTTTTTTTTTTTTTGGTCTGTGCTTCATGTTTCATGGTTTTGTGTGTGTGTGTGTGTGTGTGTGTGTGTGTGTGTGTGTGTGTGTGTGTGTGTGTCCTGCGCCGCCCTCTGCTGTCCCAATACACCCGCATCTGACGGTGCTAGCCGAGCCTTTCTGAGGAGTGTGTCCCTTGCCTCATGCCGTAGTATGACTTGCAAAGTGCCTTCCAGCATCTGTGTGTATGTGTGTGCGAGTGTGTATGTGCGTGTATGTGCTGAATAACGCTCTCTCCTGCTTATAACCGCCGTCTTCTCTGCTTCTCTCCTCCGCTCTCATCTCGTTCTGGCTCCTCCTCAGGAATGCGTTAAAGCTCAGGTATTGTACTTATTCCCTGTTTCTCTGTAAGTGTGTGTGTGTGTGTTTGTGTATGTGTGTGTGTGAGAGAGAGAGGGGTGGGGGGAGAGAGAAAGCGAGCGCACCTGTGCTTGCCTGCTGTGCTGTACATGATTGTCTGGTAGTGACATTCTCAAGGTAATTTGTGTATTTATGACAACCCCATGAGCTCTTCTTATCTCTCGAGCTGTGGAAATGTCATTAATTAGGTGTGTATGTATATGATGTCATACAGTGTATATACCTTATTCGTATATTTATCCATGCTGATGTTTTGTAGCTGTGTCTCTAAAGCACCCTTTAATCTGTGTGACCTGCCCTAAAGCTCCAGTGAAGCTGATGCAGTGTTAGCCTAGCATGTCTAATCCTGCACACACTCGCTGCTGGCTATCTTTTTACATCCGATCTAATCGCACACACTGAATGCACCATTAGCAAATTATAACCAGCAACTGAACTGTTTACAGCCAGGCTGCGATCATTTTGGTCATGGAGACTGATAAAGATCTAGAGCTGTAGACACAGGCCTAGCAGTAATGAAGTGTGCGTGCGTGCGTGTGTGCGTGTGTGCGTGTGTGTGTGTGTGTGTGTGTGTGTGTGTGTGTGTGCTCTTGAGCTTCTGGTCCTCATATAAACTGCTGATGGCTACAACATCTTCTTCCTCCTCATTGAATGCAATTACTGCAACAAAAAAAGGGAGTATCGGCTCTGCAGATCCAGCGGCTGTGGTGATGCTTTGTGTGTGTGTGTGTGTGTGTGTGTGTGTGTGTGTGAGAGAGAGAGAGAGAGACTTGTCAGGTGTTCTTGTGAAGAGCCCGCTCTATTTTTAGACCCTGTCCCTGTAATTGGTGCTGGTGCAGTTTCAGGAGACACAAAAAAGGCCTGTTTTAAAGGATTTGTGGCACACACGCATACAGGAACACACACACATTTTCATACTGCGAGTCACATCAGAAGAGGATGAGGTATGTGGTTTAGCTACGACATGACTAGCTTCTTTTCTGTTTAACTTAGCTTCTTAGCCACGATTGCAGCATTGGTGTTTTCAGTATGGATATCGTGTACTGTGCAGTACAATACATTTAACACGGTTTGCACTGTAGCGTGTAGTCTCCAGACACATGCCGCTAATCAGTTACACAGTACATATTTACGCAATATTCAACGTGCGCAATTAACAAAAATATGCGTGTAAATGTATATTTATAGCACATTTTGTTCTCTTATTAATTAGAGGTGTAACGATATGTTGTATCATTTCGTGTAGTTTGATATGAGGCTCTCGATTCGATACATTTGTGTGTTAACAATACATTTAGCAGACTGTAAAATAAAATCTGCTATTCATCATAAAATACCGCTTATATTATATGACTTGTAATAAACATTTAAACTTCACAAACCCACATTCCCTTTTGTGAAAAAAAGTAGCTTCCTGCTGATCTCAAAACAGAAGAGGTTTAGAAAGAAAAGAAAATCATGGTCCTAGCAACAGCTAGGACTATGCATGGTGTATTTCATGCATCAGTATGCTAGCATACTAGCATGATAGCATATTAGCTTGAGAAAAACGGTAATGGCTGCTGTTAGCAGCGAGCAGGAACTCAAATCCGTAAGTGTATAGGAGATGAGAGTGCTCCGGCTTCCCGGTAAGTTATGACGCCGATGAGTGGTGGACTGAAACAATACATGGTCAGCTAAATATGTGTACAGTACACAGGTGCTAACACCGCAAACATGTCCGCCATCACCGTTTTGAAAATGTGAAGCTATGCACACAAAGCAGACTCTCTGCTGTATTCAGTATTCTAGCCTTTACTTACTGATTCAGTCCGGGTTAAAGAATTTCATATTCATTAGTGGAGAGCTCCGGCTTCAAAAACACATCTAGGGCTACAGAGAGCTGCGTGACTCTGAAAGCACAACAAGCTAACAGCAGATTGGGGATGGCTCCGTTCTTCAGACACGCCCCTTGTCATTCAAAGCTTATCCAGTAACCATGTTTAATTTTTTTTACATTCTGATACACAGCTTTTGTTATGTTTTGCTATATTCTGCTAGGAGTTGGCGCACGATGGATCACACATAAACCACTGTGTCATTATTGGTTTTATAACGTTGAATGTTTTAATTAATTGAAAATGGAAACCTAAGGCACATACAGTATTAAGGCAATCCTTAGTATTTATGGTTATGTTCTAATTTGCACATACTCTAAGTCGTTCCCTACAGTAGTAGTCCCTTTCAGGCAGAGTCATTATTTGTCTTTTTAATTTGCTTGTTAAAGGTTCGGATTTATAGTAATAGTCACAGCCTGTTCTGCTTACCAGATGGATGATGCTTAAGTGCTAAAACTTTGCTTAAAACCAACATAACACTTCAAAATGTTATTAAATGTCAGACTGAATTAAGATGAAAAGGTTTAAATGAGACATTTTGGGTTTTAATAATGGCGGTTGTTCCGGTTAATGCTCTTTTCTTGCAGGTAAATGACAGTACGTTAATTTGTCATTTCCTTTTAGCGCAAACTTTTACTGTTTCAACTGCATTGTTAGTAAAAACTCCAGGAAGTGCATACTGAGGTAAATGGTGTGACTTTACACCATCAATATTAAAACTCCATTTTGTAATTCACTATTATAAAGGATGTTATTTAGCAATAGTAATGTTGCAGTAAATATTGTGATAATATACTAAACCATGACAAAGACTTATGCAGTCACCGGCTCTATTTCCTGTATGTATTGATATTACAATCAAATTATAATGCGATTAAATGAGCGAGGGTTAAAGACAGGCAAGATCGTGACTTGGCGTGGCATTTCATCATCTCTTTAGGGTGTGTGAGGGAGGGTGAAAGAGAAGAAGAGACAGACAAAAGGAAAGGCGTAATCTCTCCTTTATGAATGATTGACTCCGTCTTCATCTCAGCATCTCAGCATCTCAGCTTAATGTTTGTGCTTGTCTGTGTGTGAGGGCATGGCTTGTGCTAAAAATTTAACACGTTGAACATAAATCTTGAATTGGTGCTTCAGAAGACAGTCACATACAGGTTCCACATTGCTTGCAGTGGTTTATGTGATATACAAGAAAGAGCGCTGTTGAATACTTGATTCTGATTCTTCTCTATTGACTGGAAGGTTATGAGTATAAATCCTTCCTCAGCCAGAGACATGGCTAGGCCACTGAGCAACGTCTTTAACCTTGAGTTACTCAGCGTTATGCTTTGCTTTGGATTCTGCTTCACTTGTAAGTCACTTTGGATTTATGAGATGAATAAATGGAAATGTTGTCACGTTGTAATTAATGTATTGTTTGGTCAGTTTGCTGAGGCGGGCAGCATTTAGACTGAAACAGTTGGGTTTAATTCTCTAAAACTATAAATAATTCATTTCTAAGCATCATTTTCAATGTGCTAGATTTTGTGTGTGTGTGTGTGTGTGTGTGAAGCATTTTAATGCTCCTGACCTACCTTTTTCTTAAAGAGCATTTTGTACATTTCCTGACCTCATAAATCCTGGTTTGTTAAAAGAAGGTGTAAAACCTGACTCTCAAACCTTTTTTTAATATGGAAAGTCCAATAACTCACAAAAAAACTTCCAAGTATGTGCTTTAATTGTGCGATTTAATGTTTAAAAGTGTTTCTAGACCTGTAGTAATCCTATTCCAAAGAATTTGGAACCAATATGATTCGTAGTAATACAATGCAATCAGATCTGGTTCATTCTTCCAAATCAGAGATGAGTTTATTTTTTCTGGCCCTGAAGTGAGCTCCACCCACAGCCAGTGCAGATCTGCTCGACTTTACCACTGAAAAGCAATGACAAGGGATAAAAGAGGACAGTGAGAAGCTTGTCAAGGTTGTAGTTGCTGGCAGTGCTAAAAAATTACATACTTACTTATTAATTTATTTATATGGTTGGTTTATTTATTTATTTATTCACTCAAAAATGACATACTAACTAATTTATTCATTCATTCATTCATTCATTCATTCATTCATTCCCAAGCTACCATAGAATATAGATCTGCATACAGTTAGAGGTCTGAAATGCAAGCACAAAGCCAGTTCAAAATATTAATAGCAAAAATAATTGAATTAATTATTGAGGATTTTAACATAATTGCTGAAATTTTTAATATGAAGGTTTAGCATAATGGCTACATTTCCAGATGTAATTGATCCAGTGATCTACAAATTATGTGTGCAATACACTAGGAAATAATGTACTAATCAGTCGATTATTCACTGGCACATCAGATCTCTAGATCACAGTGTTTAAATGTTTGCAGAGCAGTAAAATTGTCCCAGGCAACAAGATTACTCTGTGCTCTGGTCTTTGTCTCGTCACGGCATACAACTAGCCCAAACTATGGAGAATATTGTGTCAGTGCGTTAGAAATATATTAGAGCTTCTAAAAGCAATTTTGTTGTCTCATTTCAAGCCCTGTGGGAGGTTAGTTTTGTTCGGTATATTACTTTAGAAACAGGCATTCCACATAAACGCCACAAAATTGTGTTACGACACTGTGAGTTGAGGGGGAAATATATCCATTGAGAAAGAACATTGTTCCTTGTGCTTTAATAATAAGTGCTTAACTCCCACAGTCAGTGAGGCAGTGAGGAAATCCTCTTCTCCAGACAGGGAGTGCATGTGGGTGTGGAATCAGACGTGGTCATGATGACCTCTTGCAGGTAGCGTGAGAAAGTCACATGCTCCAAGAAGTTTTGCTTTAGTCTTAACATTCATTTTTGCTGATCAGTATTTGTCAAAGCGCAACTATAGCGTGATCGGATCAGCCGGTGCATCGCTGCCCCGAATGCCGCAGCACGATCTGCACGAGCATCGCACAAAACGAGAAAGAAGAAGATCGAAAGAAGGAAGAGTGAGTGATTTTATTTCAGCCGTAATATTCTGAACATGAAAAGGGACAGAAGGAAGGCAGGATGGTAGGAAGATAGGAAAGCAAACAAATAAGCAAGAAAAAACGAGCAAGCAAACAGAGAAATAAGGGTGAAGATGATTTGCGATGTTATCCAATCATAATATTCCTAATTTGAAAATGAGTGCAAGAAAGAAACAAACGAAACAAGCAAGCAAACAGGAATAGATAGAAACGAGCAAACAAACGAGCAAACGAACAAAAAGAAAGAAGCAAAGAAACAAAAATGAGTAAAAGTGATTTATGTTATCCATTCATAATATTCCAGACATGAACATGAATGCAAGAGAAAGAAAGAAAGAAAGAAAGAAAGAAAGAAAGAAAGAAAGAAAGAAAGAAAGAAAGATGAAACGTATTCTTGACAAATTTAGTTCAGTCATATGGATGAAAAGGACGTGTGAGAGAGAGCCAGAGAAAAAGAGAGTAAAAGAAAGAACAAAAGAAAAATAATAAGAAAAAATATATAATAATAATAAGAAGAAGAAGAAGAGGAAGAAGAAGAAAGCCTCAGCTGAGAAGCGGCAGAAAAATGCTCACAGCGTGCTCTCAGCTGGAATCAAAAAACTGATTATTTTAAAAACAAACGCAAACAACTACAGAAAATTAATCTTCAATGGAGTCGTTTTAGTTCAGTGATCATGAACCCTGTTCCTAAAGATCAGTTCCAGCTGTAATCCTGAAGTACTGATCCGGCTAATCGAGACTGATGCTTGGAAGCGGGTGTGCTGGGTTCGATTAGGAATACGCTAGGACTTCTGTAGGATCTACAGGAAGAAGGTTGCTGATGGGAATATCAGACCAGTCGATGATTCGTTTACTGCCAGACGGTTGTGCTGGTTGGCATCTGATGATGACAAGCTTGCTGTTTATTTCAATTGCATCCTTTAAAGCTTTGAGTGTTGAAGCTGTTACAAGCTTAGTACCTTTATTATATTATGATCTTGTCATAAATAGCGGCCTCTTTCAGGCCCGTAGGGAGAGAGGAGTGCGGTTTTAAAAATGCTAATGGAACAGTCCGGAAGAATTTGAGTCAGTGTTGATTCTGTCTGAGGTTGGTGACTTGCATTTTTGTCTTGTCTGGCGCTATCACTTTTCTTCTTTCTCTTTCTAAACTTCTTATTAAACAATGTGTTTCAAATCAAAGGCATTTCCCAAAGTGCAACGTGGTAGGCTTGCTCGGAGTCAGCAAACTTTGAACGCCTGAAACGCTTTCATGTAAGGAGCTTCACCTCAGAGATAGTGTGCTTGGCCCCCTTATGTAAAGGAATATTTCGGCCACAATTTCCTTTCATTTGCTTGAGATGTAGTCATTCCCTCAAGGCATTTTGGTGTCCAGTGCAAAGTAGTATGCTTGCTCATCGCTGGCAAACTTCAGACGCCAAAAATACTTTGCCTCAAGCAGCTTAACCTAATACAAAAAGTGCTTGGCCCCCTTTAATTTAACGGAATAATTCGACTACAGTTTCCTTTCTTCTGCCCTAAATGAATTCAGTCAGCCAAGGCATTTTTGGTATCTAATGCAATATGCAATACTTTATGCTTGCTCATAGTTAGCAAACTTTGGATAAAATGCCTTGGTTGAATAACTCCTTCTTGAGAAAGCAAGCAATTGTGGCTGAACTATTCCTTTAAGGGGGCCAAGCACTCTTTCTTTGAGATTAAACTCCTTCAATCAAGACATTTTTGGTGTCCAAAGCTTGCTAAGTACATGCAAGCATACCATGTTGTACTGGATGAGTTCTTCATGTCAGATCTGGTGCTTGTGGACTTATCAGTCTAGTGGTTATGAATGATATGAATAGCGCTGCTATAAAGCTTCACCACATCCACATTTACACCCAATTATTTCATGCCCTTTGTATCTGGAGTGCATCTTTATCAACATTTTAACCACATGTAATTAGACTTGTATTTAAATGCAAATGGAAAAATTACTCTAAGAAGATCAGATCATAATATTCGTTTAATTTTCAGTGATGTTTCTGATTTTCAGCTCTTTTACTCCAAAGATGGCTGCCGCATCATAAATCTTACAGATCTTCCCCGCTCCAGCTTTGGCAGTCATGGACCATATGCATTTTGATGTAATATACTGTAATGTTAATGTTTTGGATGTGTAATGTGGCTTGGAGAGACAGATGTATTCACGTTTATGTAACATCTGGCTAAGATGGTTTATGCGATCGGTTATAAATCTGCTTTAAATGCATCTAGCGTGCATTTACAGTATTTCAGAGGGATTTTGGTCCGCTCCTTTATATTCTTCGGATGTGGACATGCTTCAGTTCTGACCAGGTTTCAAGTCTGAGATGTTCAGTGTAAAACATTTATTTTGTGTTTCTTTAAACATTTCTGTTTGGAGGTATGCTTGGCTCATCATCTTGTTGAGAGCTCTATCCTAAAGTCCTAAAGTCTTGGCAGAGGCAACCAGGTGTTGGGCTGAAATATCCTGGTACTTGGCCGAATTTATAAGGTCATCAATCTTTGCTTGAGCCACTGAACCACCAGCCACAAAACTCAAAGCATCTGTAATTCACCTCCTTATTTTTACAGTGGGGTATCACGGAAGCATGCTGCTGTAGACTACTGCAAAAAGTTTGCAATATTATTAATATCTCCATCTACGCCAAAACGAAAATGCTCACATGAGCATACTAGCCCAGTAGGTGGTGATAGTACAGTATGTCATAAACTGTTTCCTCACATACAGCACATACCTCAGGAATATTATGAAGCATGCATATTGAGTGGTAGAGAAGGTGAAATATGGAACCCCCAACAATTCTCGATTAGAAAGTCCCACCAGCTGCTAGTTTGTGCACTTTGAGGTGGATTCGGGAGCAGTACAGTGTATACATCGCATCCTGGCACCTCCTCATGAGGGTGTAATAATAAGTGAAATTAAATCGTAAACATTCCCAAATAAG